>JAGIQG010000001.1:157382437-157689937 GCA_024679065.1 Sphyrna mokarran
GAGATTGTGAGCAAAGTAATGGCTGTATAATTACAGAGCTAAGTCTAGCTTTCTCTTTTTCACTCATCATAATGTACAAGGAATCAAACACAAAGCTTGCATTGTGCCTAAAAACTATTATCTGCACATATTTACAAACAAAACAGTGTATTATTGGAGCATTAACAATTTTTGATATTCTTGTCAACAATGTGTCTTGCAAAAGCAGGTAAAAGTCAACTTCCATCAATGCTTAAAGAGGACAATCAGTTTCTGGCACCGCTACATTATTTTTAGCAACATTGCAGAATAGAGAAAGTCAGAGTGGAAAAATATTTCACAAAATGGGTTGTTGCAGCTAGATAAAAAACATCTTGGAAATGAAAACCAACTGAAAGGTTAGTTCAGAAATACATCAGTTGTTTGGAAGTTAGTTAATCCTTCTGAACAATGGTTAGAACCAAAGAACTCAATACATTTTTACTCATTCAGCATGTACAAATACATTAGTTTCACATTGTGCTTATATTTTCTAACAATACATGTCCCATCAATTCCAAACCACATCGAAGCCCCTGCACTGCTCTACATTAAAACTCTATCCTTACACTTTATTATAATCAACACATTATTCAGGATTTTACCTGGGAGTGGTAACCTTGTTCCCTTCTCCCCTGCCCCCATCCCCTAGCAACACTTTGCCAAGTTCATCACGCAAATCAGTCTCCTATCTAATGATTCCGTCTACACTTCCCTCTGCCTTGGAAAGCATCCAGCATAATCAAGGACCCCACGCATCTCAAATATACTTTTCCCCATCTTCTTCCATCAGGAAAATGATACAGAAGTCTAAGATCTCATATCAAGTGTCAAGTCACCCAAGAACAACTTCTTCCCTGCTGCCTTCAGACTTCTGAATGAACCTACCTTAAATTAAGTTGATCTTTCTCTACACTTCAGTTATGCGTATAACATTACATTCTAACTCTCTCCTTTCCTTCTCTATGTATGGTATGCTTTGTCTGTATAGTGCTCAAGAAACAATACTTTTCACTCTATACCAGTATACATAACAATGATAAATCAAATTGAATCAGAAATCAAATTGGAAAGTCAGGAACAAACTGGCTTATGCGTGGCTGAGTTATTCTGTAGCCATTTTATAGCTGTTATGCTATTACTTTGCTTGGGGGTTGGGGGAGGGTCTCTACCTCCACCATTTGGGAAGACATCTTATCTAAATAATCAAATTGCCAGCAACTATCCAGTACCAGCATCACCACCAGATGTTCTGCGACTGCATGCAGATTTAATAGTAAGTTCAGGAGTTTTGTATGAACTGGGTGGAAGAATGATTTTGTGAGGGAGGAATGGGGAGGGAGATTTACTTTGGAGGACTTCTGTTGAGAGTAAGTTGCCTGAATAGGAGGGAATCAACCCCTCACTTTAGTTCATAAAAAGGCCACCAGATTTTATCTGGCATCCGTGCCTCATGGCTCAGATATCTTCTACCATTGGTAAAATCTCAACAGAAGACAGGAAGAAGTCCATAAGTGGTCATTAATAAGCCTGTAAAGGCCTCAATTGTCACTTGGGTGAGCAGACTGACTGATATCTCCACCACAGAAGGTAAAATCCCCATGTAGGTGGATAAGACAATGAGCATAGCAATGGCATTATGGCGCCCAATTTTAACACCCTGTCTGCAACCTGCTCCTCAAATGGCCAACATGCTAGTCATTAAAAAAGAAAGATTTGTTTATAAAGTGTCTTGCATAAAATCAGATTGTTCTAAAATGTTAAATGAAATACTTTCAAGTGTAGTCACCATTGCATTTTTGTGTTTTATTGTCATTGTTGTATTGTCCTTGTAGAGAACAATAGCTTTCAATAGGAAAGATATATTTCCCAGATAGAGAATTGTTGGGCAAAGTTCCACTGTTTAACACTTCTACTGTAATAACCAAACTGGATTCAACATGGAGGGCAGACTTTCTGTGCCCATGGCTGTTGTCTTTTACATTTTGGGGGTATATTTATATATATATAGATAGATAGATAGATAGATAGGTATAGATATATAGATATAGCTGGAAAAGACTTATTTGCATATAATCTGCATTCACACCTGTTTGACAACAACAAAAAGAATGTTGATATCAGAATGCCTAGGGTTTACTGATTCAGTTGAGACATCATGGGGAGTTCTGTGGCTCAAAAAGCTTGAGATGCTCTCACCTAGATCTTCCAGACTTTGGGTTGTCAACATCAAGATGTGCATCAGGACTCACTGGAAGTCCCAATGCATAGATGGTGGCACAATAGCACAATGGTTAGCACTGCTGCCTCACAGCACCAGTGACATTGGTTCAATTTTGGCCTTTGGTATCTGTCTGGAGTTTACTTGTCCTCCCCATGTCTATGTGTTTTTTTATGGATGCTCTGGTTTCCTCTCACAGTCCAATGATGTGCAGGTTAGGTGGATTGGCCATGCTAAATTGCCCCTCAGCATCCCAAGATGAGTAGGTTAGAGGGATTAATAGGTTAAATATGTGGGGTTACGAAGATAGAACCTGGGTGGGATGCTCTGTTGGAGAGACAGTGTAGACTCGATGGGCTGGAAAGCTTGGTTTTGCAGAGTAGAAATTGTGTGATTCTATGACTTATCAGAATTGCCCAGGAGGTTTCAACATCCAATGGTCAATTCCTCTGCTTCCTGGGACTACCAAAAGAAACCCTCTGATTCTAAGTTAGAGCCAAAGACTATAGACAATTTTGATGTACTTGTGTGAAAAAATGTTAGTAGGAAATTTAAACAGAAAAATCTTTGTCTAACTCGGGTAACTATACAACTGACTTCCCAGTCACTCATTCTGACCACACCAATTCCCTGAATCATCTTGCCAGCTGCCACCTCACACAACTGCCAGCCTATTGACTGTCATCCTACTCACTTACGATCCTATGACATACCATCCTATGCACCTGCTGTGCTATCCATCTACCAATTTATCAATCCAACAGTCTACCCAACTGCCATTTTACTCACTTACCTCACCCATCCACTCACCCAGGTTCGATTCCTGGCTTAGGTCACTGTCTGTGTGTAGTCTGCATGTTCTCCACGTGCCTGTCTGGATTTCCTCACACAGTTGAAAGATGTTAGGTGGAGGTGGATTGGCAATGTTGAATTTCTCCTTAGTGTCAAGGGGACTACCTAGGGTAAATACATGGGGATAGGGCCAGGGTGGGATTGTGGTCGATGTAGACTTGATGGGCGAATGGCTTCTTCCTACATTCCATGAATTTTGTTGATTTTATTAAACATGTTTTCCAGTTACCAATCCTTTTGCCAGTGGAAACAAGTTTTATCCCTCTGCATTCAATCAAAACATCCGATAGAATATGTTGGCCCAGAATGAGGCACTTTTCTGTATCACTTAGAGCAACTTGGATGATATTGTTGCCATCCTTCACTACCCCACTGGGGAAGATACTTTAAAATTTGAGAGTCAATGATACTTTTGCTTATATTTAAATAACAAGTACGCTTGCATTAAGATTGCAATGTGGTTACTATGAAAATTTTGGCACCTGCTCAGGTACACAAAGGGAGAATTTAGCGTAGCCAATGCACAGAACCAGGATCTCTTTACAACTGTGAGAAGGAATTGGAGCAGCCAGAGGCAACTCACGCAGACAAACTCTGCACATAGTGACCCAAGCTGGGAAATGAACCCAGGCCCCTGGTGCTGTGAGGCAGCAGTGCTAATCTGTACACCACCAAATACTTTGGCAGTTTGCTCACAGTGCTACTATTAAGAAGAGAAGGGATAGGACCTATAAAAGGTGAAGGCGGAAAAGTCTGTATGGAACCGGAAGAAATGGCAGATGTGCTTAATGAGTACTTTGCCTCAGTATTCACGGTGGAAAGTGATCTGGGAGGATGCACTACAAGTTTGTGGCAGACTGAAAAGATTGAGTATGTAGATATTAAGGAAGCGGATGTGTTAGAACTTCTAAATGCTATCAAGATAGATAAGTCTCCAGATGGGATGTACCCCAGGTTATTGTGGGAGGTGAGGGATGTCACTGCAGAGCCCCTGGCGATGATCTTTGCGTCGTCGATGGAGACGGGAGAGGTTCCGGAGGATTGGAGGATTGCGGATGTGGTCCCTATTTTCAAGAAAGGGAACAGGGATAGTCCTGGAAATTACCGACCGGTGAGTCTGACCTCAGTGGTTGGTAAGCTGATGGAGAGGCTTCTGAGGGACAAGATTTACGAGCATTTGGAGAAGTTTAGGTTGATTAGAAATAGTCAGCATGGTTTTGTAAAAGGCAGGTCGTGCCTTACGAGCTTAATTGAGTTCTTCGAAAATGTGACTGAACACATTGACGAAGGAAGAGCAGTGGACGTGGTGTACATGGACTTCAGCAAGGCATTTGACAAGGTCCCCCATGCAAGACTTCTTGAGAAGGTGAGAGGGCATGGGATCCAAGGGGCTTTGGCCTTGTGGATCCAGAACTGGCTTGCCTGCAGAACTCAGTAAAGTTTTACAACACCAATTTTAAATCCAACCAATTTATTTGATAGTAAATCCGTGAGTTTTCGATGCTATGCGCCTTCGTCAGGCAAATGCAGTGTTCTGATCTGCAGAGGCACTCATATCCACACAGACAGTTACAGATTGCTGATTAGAATGCGAATCCTTACATCTAACCTGCTATTATAGCAGGTTAGATGTAAGGATTCACATTCTAATCAGCAATCTGTAACTGTCTGTGTGGATATGAGTGCCTCTGCAGATCAGAACACTGCATTTGCCTGACGAAGGCGCATAACGTCGAAAGCTCGCGGATTTACTATCAAATAAATTGGTTGGATTTAAAATTGGTGTTGTAAAGCTTTACTGAGTTTACCCCAGTCCAACACCGGCATCTCTACATCTTGCCTGCAGAAGGCAGAGGGTGGTTGTGGATGGCTCTTTTTCTGCATGGAGGTCGGTCACCAGTGGAGTGCCCCAGGGATCTGTTCTAGGACCCTTGCTGTTTGTCATTTTCATTAATGACCTGGATGAGGAAGTGGAGGGATGGGTGAGTAAGTTCGCTGATGACACCAAGGTCGGTGGTATTGTGGATGGTCTGGAGGGATGTCAAAAGTTGCAGCAGGACATCGACAGGATGCAAGACTGGGCGGAGAAGTGGCAGATGGACTTCAACGCGGATAAAAGTGTTGTGGTCCATTTTGGCAGATCCAACGGGATGAATGAGTACACTATCAAAGGTAGGAGTCTTAGCTGTGTGGAAGAGCAGAGGGATCTTGGGGTCCGGGTCCATAAGACTCTCAAATCGGCCTCCCAGGTGGAGGATGTGGTTAAGAAAGCTTATGGTGTACTGGCCTTCATTCATCGAGGGATTGAGTTCAGGAGTCAGGAGGTAATGCTGCAGCTTTATAGGACCCTTGTCAGACCACACTTGGAGTACTGTGCGCAGTTCTATCACTGCAGTGAAGTCGTCACTAGGGGCTGCCGGTAGTTGTAGTTTTTCTCTCTGACTCTATAAATTGGTCCAGAGAGGTAACCCGATACTCTACACAGGTAGAGTATCCCACCCTCCCCCCTCCTCTAACCTAATAATAAAAGTGTGTGAGAAGTTTTCTTTTCTCTCCTGGAAATTAAAGTATCAGGGATGGCAGTGCAGGTAGTACATTGCACCTCCTGCAGTATGTATGAGGTGAGGGACACCAGTAGTGTTCCTGCTGATTACACCTGCAGGAAGTGTGCACATTTGCAGCTCCTTGAGGATCGTGTTAAGGAGCTGGAGCTGGAATTAGAGGAACTCAGGGTAATTCGAGAGGTTGAGGAGGATATAGGCAGGAGTAACAAAGAGATTGTAACTCCTAAAAGTGATAATTGGGTAACTATTAGGAGGAGGGGTAAGAAGCAATCGGGGAGACAATCCCCTGGGGCTGTTCCCCTCCAAAATAAATTTTCTGTCTTGGAGGCTACAGTTGAGGAAGATTCAACTGGAGCTGACCAAAGGGAGCAGGTCTCTGGGGGTGAGCCTGCTGAGAATGCTCAGGTGGGTGGGGGGAATAAGAGATTAGGCCTAGTTATAGGAGACTCCATAGTTAGAGGGACAGATAGGAGGGTAAATAGTAATAAACGGGACTCAGGGCTGGTGTGTTGCCTCCCAGGGGCTGGGGTCCAGGATGTCGCAGATCGGGTTTTTAAGATTCTTAAGGGTGAGGGGAGTCAGCCCCAAGTCATAGTTCATGTGGGGACACATGATGTAGGTAGGACAAGGGAAGGGGATATTAAACAGAAATTTATGGAGTTAGGGTGGAAGCTTAGGTCCATAACAGGCAGAGTGGTTATCTCTGGACTCTTGCCTGTGCCAAGGGATAGTTTAGAGAAGAACAGAGAAAGGGAAAGTTTGAACTCATGGCTGCGTGGATGGTGCAGGAGGGAGGGGTTCAGGTTCCTTAACAATTGGGACTCATTCTGGGATAGGTGGAACCTCTTCAAGAGAGATGGTCTACACCTGAACCAGAGGGGGACTAATATCTTGGGGGGAAAATTTGCTAAGGCTATGATGGGGGCTTTAAACTGATTCGGGGGGGGGTGGGATCCTAAGTAGTTGGGGTGCTGAGAGGGATGAGAGTAAGGGGGTTATAGAAGAGAGTTGTAAAACACAGCGGCGTACGGGTGGGGTGGGGCATGGTTTGAAATGCGTATACTTTAATGCAAGGAGTATTCGCAATAAGGGGGAGGAACTTGCAGCTTGGACCAGTACCTGGAACTTCGATGTTGTGGCCATTTCAGAGACTTGGGTAGAGCAGGGACAGGAATGGATGTTGCAGGTTCCGGGGTACAAATGCTTTAGTCGGAGTAGAGAAGGAGGTAGAAGGGGGGAGGAGTGGCATTATTGGTCAAAGACTGTATCACGGTGATAGAAAAGAAGTTTGATGAGGACTTGTCTGTTGAGGTAGTATGGGCTGAGATTAGAAACAGGAGAGGAGAGGTCACCCTGTTGGGAGTCTTTTACAGACCTCCTAATAGTTCTAGAGAGGTTGAGGAAAGGATTGCGAAGTCAATTCTGATTAGGAGTGAAAGTAGTAGGGTAATTGTGATGGGGGACTTTAACTTTGCTAATATTGATTGGAATAGCTATAGCTCTAGCTCGTTAGAGGGGTCAGTTTTCGTACAGAGTGTGCAGGAAGGTTTTTTGACTCAGTATGTAGATAGGCCAACTAGAGGTGAGGCTACATTGGATTTGGTGCTGGGCAATGAGCCAGACCAGGTGTTAGGCTTGGAAGTTAGTGAATATTTTGGTGATAGTGACCACAATTCGGTTACGTTCACCTTAGTGATGGACAGGGATAGGCATGAAGCTGGGGGCAGTAGTTATAGCTGGGGGAAGGGTAATTATGAGGCCATCAGGAGAGAATTAGGGTGCATAGATTGGACGAGGAAACTACAGGGACTGGGAACATCTGGAATGTGGTGCTTATTCAAGGAGCAGCTGCTGCAAGTCCTTGATAAGTATGTCCCTGTCAGGCAGGGAGGAAATGGTCGAGTAAGAGAGCCTTGGTGTACGAAAAAAGTTGATTTGCTGGTTAAGAAGAAAAAGGAGGCTTATGTCAGGATGAGGCTTGAAGGCTCAGTTAGTGCAATGGATAGCTATAGATTAGCCAGGAAGGAGCTAAAAAGTGAATTGAGGAGAGCTAAGAGGGGACACGAGAAGATGTTGGCTGATAGGATTAAGGAGAATCCTAAAGCTTTCTTTCGATATGTTAAGAATAGAAGATTGGTTAGGGCAAGATTAGGGCCAGTCATAGACAGCAGTGGGAAGTTGTGCGTGGAGCCTGAAGAGATTGGTGAGGCACTGAATAAATATTTCTCTTCGGTATTCACGCAGAGTGCTGGAAATGTAGCTATGGAGAACACTGAGGTACAGGGTTGCAAATTGGGAAGTATTGTAGTAGATAGGGAGGATGTGTTAGAAATTCTCGAGGGTTTGAAGTTGGATAAGTCCCCTGGGCCGGACGGGATTTACCCTAGGATTCTCTGGGAGGCAAGAGAGGAGATTGCAGAGCCTCTGGCTCTGATCTTCAGGTCCTCGTTGGTTACGGGTGTGGTTCCGGAGGACTGGAGGATAGCGAATGTGGTCCCATTGTTTAAGAAGGGGAAGAGAGACCTTCCTGGGAATTATAGGCCAGTGAGTCTTACTTCTGTTGTGGGCAAAGTATTGGAGAGAATTATTAGGATAGGATTTATAGTTATTTAGAGAGAAATGAATTGATTGGGGATAGTCAGCATGGTTTCGTGAAGGGTAGGTCATGCCTTACTAACCTCATTGAGTTTTTTGAAAAAGTGACCAAAGAGGTGGATGGGGGTAAGGCGGTTGATGTAGTATATATGGACTTTAGTAAGGCGTTTGATAAGGTGGCCCATGGAAGACTTCTACAGAAAATGCAGATGTATGGAATAGAGGGTGATTTAGCTAATTGGATTAGGAATTGGCTAGCAGATAGAAGACAGAGGGTGGTGGTTGATGGGAGATATTCATCGTGGAGTTCGGTGACGAGTGGTGTGCCTCAGGGGTCTGTTTTGGGGCCCCTGCTGTTTGTAATTTTTATAAATGATCTGGATGAGGTATTGAGGGATGGATCAGTAAATTTGCAGATGACACTAAAGTTGGTGGAGTGGTAGATAGTGAAGAGGGGTGTTATAGTTTACAGAGTGACTTGGACAAGTTGCAGAGCTGGGCCGAGAGGTGGCAAATGGAGTTTAATGTGGAAAAGTTTGAGGTAATGCACTTTGGCAGGAACAATAAATGTGTAGAGTATAGGGCTAATGGTAGGGCTCTTAATAGTGTTGAGGAACAGAAGGATCTTGGTGTATGTGTCAATAGATCCCTGAAAGTAGGCAGTCAAGTGGATAAAGTTGTTAAGAAGGCATATGGAGTCTTAGCTTTATTGGTAGGGGGATTGAATTTAGGAGCCGCAGCATCATGTTGCAACTGTACAAAACTCTAGTGCGGCCGCACTTGGAGTATTGTGTGCAGTTCTGGTCCCCACATTATAAGAAAGATGTGGAGGCATTGGAGAGGGTACAGAGGAGGTTTACCAGGATGTTGCCTGGTATGGAGGGCAGGTCCTATGAAGAGAGGTTGAAGGATTTGAGGTTGTTTTCGTTAGAAAGGAGGCAGCTAAGAGGGGATCTTATTGAAGCATAAGATGATTAGAGGTTTAGATAGGGTGGACAGTGATAGCCTTTTTCCTAGGATGGAGAAAGCTAGCACGAGGGGACACAGCTTTAAATTAAGGGGTATGAGTTATAGGACGGATATCAGAGGTAGGTTCTTTACTCAAAGAGTGATTAGGGAGTGGAATGCCCTGCCTGCAGCTGTTGTAGATGCGCCAAGTTTGGTGGCGTTTAAGAGGTTAATTGATAAGTATATGGAGGAGAAGGGAATGGTTTAGTTTGGAGGAGCATTGCTTTTCATTTTGGTCGGCACAACATCGAAGGCTGAAGGGCCTGTTCTGTGCTGTAATGTTCTATGTTCTATGTTCTATGTTCTGGTCGCCTCACTATAGGAAGGACGTGGAAGCTATTGAAAGGGTGCAGAGGAGATTTACAAGGATGTCGCCTGGATTGGGAGGCATGCCTTATGAAGACAGGTTGAGGGAGCTGGGACTGTTCTCCCTGGAGAGACGAAGGTTGAGAGGCGACCTGATAGAGGTTTACAAGATGTTGAGAGGAATAGATAGGGTGGACTCTCAGAGACTATTTCCCAGGGCTGAAATGGTCGCGACGAGAGGGCACAGATTTAAGGTGCAGGGAAGCAAGTACAGAGGGGATGCTAGGGGAAAGTTTTTCACTCAGAGGGTGGTGAGTGAATGGAATCGGCTGCCGTCGGTGGTGGTCGAGGCGAACTCGCTGGGGTCTTTTAAAAGACTTCTGGATGAGTATATGGGATCCAATGGGATTGGGGGTTATAGATAGGTCTATGGCTGGGTAGGTTTTGATGTGTTCGGCACAACTTGTGGGCCGAAGGGCCTGTTTGTGCTGTAGTGTTCTATGTTCTATGTTCTAAAGTCAAGCTTGCCTGCAAGTCTCCTTTGGTACTTTCCATGAAGCCACAATAAATCATTAATTCTGGCCTGAACTACTCTGTAACCAAGCATATCTTGAGAAGTGAGCTCAGTCCGCTTGGTTGCAACTAGAACGTAATAGCACTCACAGACTAAACAGTTGACCTCACCGATTGTGGGATAGTGGGAGTGCAGATGGATGCGGTTTATTTTAGCCAAGCAAAAAAATATCAAGTCCTATTTTTAACACCACTGGTTGACTGATTTTATGAGTTTATTTAACTTATGCTTTTATATACCCAGCAACATTGTAGATTTATTCTGCAGGGACATGCTATCACACTGAGTTGCTGTATGCATTGTGAAGGAAGATTGCTGTCCTGCAATACATCATGTGGGCTCAACTGTGAACAGTGAAACAACACACTTCAAGGAACGGACTTTACCTGAAATATTAAGTCACTGCAATTAATATACAAGTAGTTAAAGTGGAAGGAGTTTAAAAGGTTTGTTATTACAAGATATGAGCATCCATATTGTGGACACTAACATCACATATTTAGTGTCCATTCTGAAGGGATGTTTTTCATTATATTCATTTGCAGGATGTAGGTGCATAGGCCAGCATTCATTGCCAATCCCTAATTACACTTGAGAGGGTGGTGACGAGTTGCCTTCTTGAATCTCTACAGACTATGTGGCATAGGTGCACTCACAGTGCTGCTAGTTCGAGGATTTTGACCCCACACATTTCAGGAGTGTCCTCTCCCACTCATTCAATCACTAATCCCTGACTCTCTTAAGGAAAATGCCACAGGGATCAAAAGCAAATCAGAAGCTTGGGCCAGTTCACGTCTGGCAATAAAATATATCAATGGTAAAAAGCCTCAGAGGTAGAGTAAATGTCCAAGTACTATCAATTTCACTGTATTAACAAAATAGGCAATATCATGTTTGAAAATTAAGGATCTGTTAATGATGCACAAATCAAGCAGTAAATTCAGAGGATTAAAAGAGAAACTGTGATTGCAAATCTCCAGAAATTGCTGGTTGATTTACATCACTCCAGCATTTGCATTATGGTACATTAAGTGTAACCTCCTGTTAAGTTTTTTAGAATTTGTTGGATTTGCATAGTAAACATCCATTAAACTCATTGCAGGAAGTTAAATCTTGTAACTAAACAAGGTGATAATTGTTAATACAACGACTGATTAGTTTCTTTAAAATGTGCATTATTTTTGTCACGGAATGCGGGTGCAATTTTTCATTTTTTGCAAAGAGTGCTGGCCAAGGTGAGCAAAATGGTATCCAGCTGAATAGAGAGTTTTTCTTACCAATTGTGAGGTACTCTGTTCAGAGCAAGGTCTGTAGGTATCATGCTGGCAAGGCAAGGTAAAAGCTGGTAATGTCAGGAACACCAAGATCAAGGTGCCCATTTTAAAGGGTGTCCTGATCTCCAGTAAAGGAAGAAGAACTCCTCCTTCCCATCCCACAAGTACTGACCTCCCTCCCCACCATCACCCTCAAGGAGCTCCCTACAGGGGCTTCCTTTACACTGCCCTCTGGCACTACCCCTTGACAGTGCCTGGAGCAATGTCTGGCATCAGGTTGCCAGAAAGCAGTGCTGGGTACTACCTGGGCAGTCCCTCTGTATCTCTGGTGGGTTCCCATCACCTGATTGACATTTTACAAAATGCGTTATAAACCTCACTGACATGATGTCAAGCCAGTGAGGCAGGAGTTCCTATTGAGGGGGAGATGATATGGCAGGGAAGCCCTTTAATGAGATGTTAGTTTATTGAAATGAAATTGTTGAGCCTTCTGAGCAGGAATCTTGTTTAATAACTGGCAAGGGGTGAGGAAAAGTAAAAAACATGATCTCGCTGATGAGACTCTAGTTCTCTTTCTCTCTCGATGTGACACACATAATATTGGCCACGTCACCAATTGTCCTTGGGGTAAAAGCAGGTACAAATCTGTGGTCAATAAATTGTTAAGGATTTAAAATTGCAAAACTTTTCTTTTGTTTCTTTCCTGTCTCTTTAACTCTCTTAATCTAATTTATTTTCCTCTCATTATTTCCCTTTCTGTACTTGATTTTGATCTAATTCATCCAATTTCCTTCTCTATCATTGCAGTTTTCCTTCAATATTTTAATCTAATAGGTTATGAAGTTACATTGTTTGTCTTATTGTTTGCTGTGTCCCATTGCCCTCTATAGTATGATTATCAGCTTACACTTCCAGCAAGTAAATGTCCAGAATATTGTTGAGTTTAATTGTCCAACAGTGAATGGCACAAGATGCCCGCTACAAGGAAATCTGGCCCAATAAAATAAATTAAAATATTATTAATGGAAGAAGAGTCAGCAATGATTCAGTCATAGCACTTTCACCTTTGGCACAGAAGGTTGTGGGGTCAGACTGCACTGCAGAGGCTTGAAGACATAATCCAGTGAGTACCATTCAAAATAAGAGCAATTGGCACAGAGATGAAGAGGAATTTTTTTTTAGCAAGAGAGTGGTAAATCTTGGAATTCTCCAACCTCGAGGGCTATGTGGGTTCAGTCATTGAGTTTGTTCAAACAGAGGTTTATCCTTACTATCCTTATGGGTGCACCATAGTAAGCATCCTTTCTGGCTGAATCACAATTTGGTATGACTCCTGCCCTGATCAAGATCAAAAGAAGCCACAAAGGATTAAGAACAAAGCCCAGACCATCATGAAAATCAGCCTCCCACTAACTGACTCTGTTTACACTTCCTGCTGCCTCGCAAAATATTCTACATAGTCGAGACATATTCTCTTCCACCTTCTTTTGTTGGGAAAAAAGATACAAAAGTCTGAGGTTACATACCAACTGACTCAAGAACAACTTCTTCCCTGCTCCCATCAGACTTTTGAATGGATCTATCTTGCATTAAGTTGATCTTTCTCTATCCCCCCACCATCACTACATTTTGCACTCTCTCTTTGCTTCTCTATGAATGGTATGCTTTGTATAGAAACAAAAGTTTTCACTGCACACTCATATAAGTGACAATAATAAATCAAATCAAATTATTTCTAAATACTATTAATATTATGGGATATATAGTGTGTAAAGATAGTGTTGAGGTAAATGATCTGCACTGTCAGAATTACACACCTTCATTCTTCCAACAAGGTCTGTCCCATCATGTTAATGCAGTGGAAGTGATATAAGTTGGACAATAAGTCTACCTTCTAGACCTGGTACCATGAGTATACTTTATTTTAGCCAAGATATGAAATGAAAGCTCTGTTTGCCCTCTCAGGCCATTATAAAAGATGGCTCTATTTTTAACAAGAGCAGGAGAATTTTCCCAAGTGTCATCATCAATATTTATCCCTCAACCACTACCTGAATAAAATATTATCTGCTTCTTGTCACATTATTGTCTGTGGCACCTCACTGAGTGTAAAATGGTTGTTGTTTCTGACATTACAAGAGCGACTACTGCAAAAGAAAAGATACTTCATTGGTCACAAAAGGCTTTAACGTGATGAGATTTTGAAAGCTGTTAAATACTGCAAATTATTTTTGTCCTTTTGTCCTAAACTAAAGCCAAAGTCTGGCAAGAGCTTCAATCCTGGAATTTCTTTGAAACACAAATTAATAATTTCAAACTTTATATGCAAACGCTAATATTCTGGTTACTCCCATTTATAGAACAGTGCCATTCTGAAAAAGAAAATTCTGATGAATAAACTATGAATGTTTGGCTCAAAACACTTTTGGTGAAATTGCATATCCACCATTTTAAGAAGACCAAGGCTCTCCTAAACTTGGAGGAGACAATTCTGTTTTAAGCCAAGTCAGAGGCAAATTCACCTTGTGTGATGTCTGATATTTGTATGACATTGAATGCTTAGGTGAATACCTCAGTAAACACCAGCATTGAGTCATAGAATCCCTGCAGAGCAAAAAGAGGCCATTTGGCTCATCAGATCTACACTGACCACAATCCCACTTAGGCCCCATTTCCAGTTATATAATCCCACATATTTACCCTGCTAATCTTCCTGACACTCAACTTAACGTGGTCAATCAATCTAACCCGCACATCTTTGGAGTGTAGGAGGAAACTGGAGCACCCAAAGGAAACTCATGCAGGTACATGGTGAACGTGCAAACTCCACACAGACAGTGACCTGAGGCTCGAATTGAACCTGGATCCCTGGAGCTGTGAGGCAAACCCATTTTGCAAACCCGTCAGGGCACAGATTTTTTGATTTTATTTTCTTCCTGCATATATTCAATAATTATTAGAAATTGATGTCATGAATTTCAAAAAATATGCCGCCCATTACCTTGGCGCATTTAATTTTTTGGCCTTCAGGATATTTGGGTAGAGTTTCCACATTAGGTGCAAGCAGAAAGTTGCATCCAAAATGAGTCTGAAATTGACCTGAGTAGGCTTTGTTTCCAGTGGTTGTGAAAATTAAATTGCATAATGCCAAATATAAAATCTTCATGAGCCGTTGCAAATTGTCAACATAACAGGAAGGAATGGTTTGATTTTGTGCTTTTCATGCCATATCTTCTAGTCCTGCTTCTATGTCTCTATATAAACTGATACAGTTTTATTAGTTCAAATTCATTAGAAAATGGGTTTATCACCAAAATAAGCACTTTTAATAAGGTGGCCAGTCTTCCATCTGTGAGGAATGTGATTTGAAATTACTCAAGATGTCATACTGAGCTACGGTGAACCACTTTTTAGTCTCATTGATGTAGACCAGTCAGTTTCTCTGCAAAGTAAATATTTTTTGAGATGAAACGTCTTTTAACATACAGTTGTGCATCTCAGAAAATAAACAAATTTAGAACAGCGTTCCTGAATTGGCACGCTGGCAAAATATTGTAATTTCAAGATTGGGCTTGGCTAGTTGTGTAGATGAGTCCTAATTCAATCTCAAACCAGTAGAATAAAGTTGCAAAATAGACAAGTGTCAGTGTTTCTTTTGCATTGGGTTGGCTAATTCCACCTGGTTTGTGCAGGTATGTTCCCAATGATGTGGGTGTCCTGAGGTAGGGGTCATTATTTGAGGGTAAAGGGTTAAACATTTAGGACTGAGGTGAGGAGAAATTTATTCACCCAGAGAGTGGTTAATCTGTGTCACTACCAATGAAAGTAGTTGAGGTAAAAATAATGTGATTCCAAGAAGAAATTAGATACAGCTCTTGCAGCTAAAGGGATCAAAGGATATGGGGCAAATTCATTTTGCTAACAGCCATGATCAAACTGAATGAAAGAGCAGGCTCGAAGGGCCAAATTACCTCCTCCTGCTTCTATTTTCTATGTTGCCATGTAAATAACAGAAACAAGTGCAAATTCAAGCCCATGTTACTTCTTCTGCACATTGTGAATGTCCGTCCCTCCCTCCAGTTCAGTCATAAGAATCTTAATGGAATTTAAAAATTTTTTTCCTAAGTCATGTTTCTCATCAAGGGCATCCTGGTGGATACTTTCTGTCTCATTTCTTCTTACCTGTGGAGAAGCGTTTGGTTTCTTCCTTGCCAACATCTGCTGCAAGATGTCTGAGATCAAAAACTCAGCAGAGTGGGTGGAATGAGTTCTGTTTTGCCATATGCTAGCGCTCCAACAATCTATAGCTATACTGCGCCATCCACTTCTGCACATCTTGAATTAATCATAATCTCCAGCCCTGAACCAATATGGATGGATAGCTCATTATTCAAGTTAATCTATTCATCACCTTAATGAAATCAAGTGATTATTCCTTGTAAAATATGACGGTAATGACGGAGATTGAGTGAATACATTGAATTGAATTGGATAACAATGGTGAGGTCCCTGGTGAGGCAATGTAAGAAATGATCTGGAAAGGACAAACATTGCTGTTCGCAGAATACTTGCTCAGGGGAAAAAAAAACATGTAAGGTCCATTTTTCAAACATAGACAACTTAAGGATAAATGTTTGGAGCAGGTAGGAGGAAGAAAATTCCGGAACACCTCGGCCCAATTGTTAAGTGTTTTGCCCAAAAAAGAATTGTCCAGGATTTTAAAACTTCAGGTAAGTTATTCCAATTTTGCACCACTTCAATAAAAGTGACAGAGCAGTAAGAAATAGAAAATCAAGTGGCACTTAGTACTGCTGGATACTCATCTATCCTAAAGCCAGCTGAGTTTATCTAAGGAATTGGTGTCAGTCTAACTAAACCCCAGCTAATTGCTTAGGTGTATTTAAATTAAATGTTAACTGGGGCTAGGGCTGTTCCTTTTTTTATTCATTTATGGGATGAGAATGTCGTTGGCTGGGCCACCATTTATTTCCATCCCTAACTATCCCCCATTTCAGAGGGCATTTGCGAGTCAACTACATTGCTGAGGCTTCGGAGTCCAATTGGGTATGGATAAGGTGAACAGTGGGAATCTTCTTCCCAGATCAGAGGTGACAAACACGAAGGGTCACAGGGTCAAGGTGAGGGGGAAGAGGTTTAACTCAGATATCAGAGGGATGTATTTTACACAGAGGATGGTGGGAGTCCGGAATGCATTGCCAAGCAGGGTGGTTGAGGTGGCCATCATTTAAGCTGGGCTTGTTTAAGATTTATCTGGATAGTCAAATGAACTGGGAATGGAGGGATTCAGAAGAATGGTCCAGTTGGACTAATGAGCAGCGCAGGCTTGGAGGGCAGAAGGGTTTGTTTCCTGTGCTGTATTGTTCTTTATTCTTTGTTCTTTGTACGCCAGACCAGGTAAGGATTGCAGATTTCCTTCCCAAAAGGATATTAATGAACTAGTTTTTTTTAAATATGACAATCAGTAATGATTTCATGGTCATCAGTAAACTTTTACTTTCAGATTTTTATTGAATTCATCATCTGCCGCGGTGTACTTTGAACCCAAGTCCCCAGATCATGCTCTGGCTCTCCGTGCTACTAGCCCACTGACAATACTTAAACACTACTGCCAGTGTGATTTTTGTAGGATGATGTATGTACTTGGGGAGAATCTGATACTGGTGTAACTGCAGAGTGAATTGACATGGCTGGAAGACTAAGATCTGGGTCAGGATATTAAGGCCTTGGTACAGCTTGGGAACCAAAGGTATAGCCTTGTGTAGAGTATTAAGATATAATCTGTAAATAAACAAGACTTTTTAAAATGAATAGTGGCCAAAGAGAGCATCCTAGAGTGACAGGCAAACTATGGACAGATGGTGACACAGTGGTTAGCACTGTTGCCTCACAGCACCAGGGACCCAGAATCGATTCCCAGCTTGGACTGCCTGTTCTCCCCATGTATGCATGCGTTTCCTCAGGGTGCTCCGGTTTCATCCCACAGTCCAAAAGACATGCTGGTTGGGTGCATTGGCCATGCTAAATTCTCCCCCAGTGTACCCGACAGATGCCAGAATACAGTGACTAGGGGATTTTCACAGTAACTGCATTGCAGCATTAATGTAAGCCTCCTTGTGACTCTAATAAGTAAACTTAAACTTAAAATTAAATTTGAAAGAAATCCAGTTAGAACCCAAATTGGAGATGAAAAAATCTTCCCATCAGTTTCTCTGGATTCTATGAGATGGTTAATGTTAACAACAAAATGTTTAACTTTAACACAAGACATCTCACTTAAGGGAATGCAGGAATCAGCTGATTGGAATTTTATTCATATTAGACGAGGGAATGGGATGGCTTTTAAGCCTTAAGCAGAGTTTCTCCTGCATCCCTCAACCCAAGAACAGCTATCCCCTTCTCTCTCCTCTTCACTGCCACAGATGTCTTCTTGCCTTTTCTTCTCCTCTGCCCCTTCCTCTATAAATCGCTTTCATTTCCATTTCCTTCCTCTGACCCTTAGAACATAGCACGGCACAACATTGAGTGCCAAAGGGCCTATACTGTTCTGTAAATGTTCTACGTTCTATGTCCAATCCCAAGATCAAGCTATCCCTTCCCTATAATACTGGTGTGCTCCATGTGCCTATTAATAACCGCTTGAAAGTTCCTTCTATCCCCTTCTTTCCTTGCCTTCTCCTCCCCTCTCCATCCATTTCCTGACACAGAAACCCAAAGGTTTGCTTCTTGCTTCTCAAATAATTAAAATATTGATTGCATACAAATGGCACAATCGGAATTCAAATGATCTTAAACTGTAATATTGTTTCTAAACAGGACCTGACACGATGCTATCATATTTATTATTCCATTAGTTTTGTCAGATGAGTGAATGTGAGGTTCAGTTCTTCCAACACACGTGGGTAAGATTGACATAGAGGGATATCGGCCAAACGCAGGCAATTGGGAATAGCTTAGTGGTTAAAAACTAGGCAGCACGGACAAGTTGGGCTGAAGGGCCTGTTTCCATGCTGTAAATCTCTATCACTTTATGAACAATAAGGCTCAGAAGTCCCTGATGACCAGTTGGATGGTGATTGTGTGTATATTTTTAAAAAAATCAAACGGTATCCTCGATCTGTCATGTAAATTACAAGAATTATCAGTATGGTAGTTATGATGATTATGCTATTGGACTAGCAATCCAGAAACAGGAGAAATGATCTGGAGACAGGAGTTCAAATCTACCCCCCCCCCACAAAAAAAAGAAAACAGTTGAGTATTTAAATTCAGTTGATTAAGTAAAAAAATCTGGAATAAAAGTCTGCCCCAGGCACTGCTCCGGCAGAAGATCAATCCGAGTTCAATGAAGAGTATGGGAAATCATAACAAGAGCAACATTCCATATACCTAAAAATGAAATGCCAAGATGGTGAAGCTGCATCCAAGGAGAACATGCATGTTAAAGTGCAGAGGCAGTGTATTATAGACAAAGTCAGCAATCCCATCTCAACAGTTCAGATCAAAGCCTCACAGTCCCTTCGGATCCGATCATGAATGGTGATTGTCAATTAAAATTAAAGTGGGAAACGAGAGGATTGGGAAATCTTTAAAGGTCAACAGAAAACCATGAAAAGAGCTATAAAGAAAAGTAAGATAGATTATGAGAGTAAGCTAGCTCAGAACATTAAAAAGATAGCAAAAGTTTCTACGAATATATAAAATGAAAAAGAGTGGCTAAGGAAAACATTTGTCCTTTAGAGGATGAGAAAGGGGATTCAATAACGGGAAATGAGAAATCGTCATTGAACAGGTAATTTGTGTCAGTCTTCACAGTGGAAGACACAAATGACATGCCAAAAATTGATGACACTAAGGCTATGGCAGGTGAGGACCTAGCAATGTTCATTATCACTAAAGTAATGTTGGGCAAACTAATGGGGCTGAAGGTAGACAAATCTCCTGATGGAATGCATCTCAGGGTACTTAAAAGAGATGGCGGGGGAAAATAGCAAACGTACTCATGGTAATTTACCAAAATTTGCTGGACTCTGGGCAGTAGGAAAACAGCAAATGTGATGCCACTGTTTAAAAAAGGAAATAGACAAAAGGCGGGCAACAATAGGCTGGCTAGTTTAACTTCTGTAGTGGGGAAAATTCTTGAATCTATCATCGAGGAAGAAATAGTGAAACACCTGGTTAGAAATTGTCTCATTGGGAAGATGCAGCCTGGGTTCATGAAAAGCGGGTCATGTTTAGCTAATTTATTGGAATTTTTTGAGGAAATTAGGAGTGCAGCGGACAGTAGGGAATTGGTGGATATGGTATATCTGGATTTCCAGAAGGCATTCGACAAGGTGCCACAGTAAAGACTGCTGCATAAGGTAAAGGTGCATGGCGTTATGGGTAACATATTAGTTTGGATAGAGGATTGGTTAACTAACAGAAAACAAAGAGTGAGGGTAAATAGGTGTTTTCCTGGTTGGTAATTAGAGTCAGTGTTGGGACCACAATTGTTTATAATTTGCATAGATGATTTGAAGTGTAGTGTGTCAAAGTTTGCAGCTGACACTAAGGGACTGATTTTATCTTTGCGTCGCAAAAACATGGTCAACTCGGGTGTGAGACCATTAACATGATCTATGCCCATGTCTGCGCAAATTGCCACTTTACCGAAAGCTGGGAATGGCGGCAATCCCTTTCGCGCACAAAATGGGTGCAAAAGCAATTTAAATGCCTTTACACGCATTTCAATTGAATTAATGAACTCCCTGCCCAACTTTATCAGCATTTCCCTCTTTAATACTGCGTTCACCGATTTGCAACCACGCTGAAACGGACCTGAGAAATAAAAGTCTGAATCGGGCGCTTCATCAGTGAGGAGTGGCAAGGAGGTAAGTGTATGGTGTCTGATGGCTCTCTGCTGCTCACTGGTATCCTGTTGTTGCGGCCATTTTCTGTCTCAGGCTGGTGACAGTTCTGCGAGTGTGTGGGGATGGGAGCAATGTTGTGCTGTTCACGGTCTCCAACGTTTGTTTTGCAGCATAGACCCAGGTCTGAGCAATGACCTCGGGTCTTTCAGTGTTGGTGGGTCTGAGCACCTCAGCTCACTTCAGGCTGAAGGATGTACACAAAGCCCTTACAAGATAGCACTGCTGCAGCCTCTCAACTTTACCAGGAACTGCGATTGTGGAGAGCATGTGGCTGGGGTTATTGGGGGACATGGGGGGAGCAATGATTCTGGGGAGCTTGTGGTTGGGAGGATTGGGGGAATTGGGGGGGATTCTGTGATTGTGTGGAGCATGTTGCTGGGGGGAATTGGGGGCATAGAACTTAGAACATAGAACGTTACAGTGCAGTACAGGCCCCTCGGCCTCAATGTTGCATTGACCAGTGGAACAAATCTAATGACCTTCTAACGCTAATCTATTCCAATGTTATCCATATGCCTATCCACTGACCATTTGAACACCCTTAAAGTTGGCAAAATAGCCAACCGCTGCAGGCACGGCACCCTTGCCACCCTGTGAGTAAAGAACCTATCTCTGACATCCTTCCTATAATTATCACCCCTCAATTTAAAGCTATGTCCCCTCATGTTAGCCATCACTATCCGAGGAGAAAGGCTCTTACTGTCCACCCTATCTAATCCTCTGATCATCTTCTCAGGCAACATCTTCTGCACCCTTTCCAATGTCTCCACATTTGTCTTATAATGCAGAGACCAGAACTGTACACAATACTCCAATTGTGGCCGCACCAGAGTTTTGTACAGTTGCAACATGATCTCACGGCTCCGAAATTCAATCCCTCTGCCAATAAAAGCTAACACACGTAGGCCTGCTTAACAACCTTATCAACCGGGGTGCCAATTTTCAGGGATCTATGCACATGTACACCGAGATCTCTCTGCTGATCGACACTACCAAGAGTCCTTCTATTAGCCCTATATTTTGTAATCCTGTTACTCTTTCCAAAGTGAATCACCTCATATTTTTCCACATTAAATACCATTTGCTACCTTTCAGTCCAGCTCTGCAGCTTATGTGTGTGTATGTGGGGTGAGGGGAGGTGGGTGGGGAGATGGTTGTTGATATGTTAGGAGCAAACAATATTGCCTAACTTCCACATTCGTTCATTTCCACCTCACCCCAACTACTCTCCACCCCCACCTTTATTTTCAGAGTGATAAAATGGCTTTTGCAATGCAACCAATTGATCTTGCTGTTCTTTTGGTTGCTGCTGGAGCTGAGGAGAAGGAACTGGAGGAAGAACCCAGAGGTTCTTCCTCCAATTCCTAAGGTGTGGGCCTTACCACTTTCAGGACCAGAGGGAGACAACTATCAGAGGCAGAAGGTGGCCACTATTTTCACAGAGTGGGGGCATAAAAGAAGGAGAGAGCAAAGACCCCAACAGTTCTGTATAGAGCTGTCCCTCTGGGTCTCCTGCAAGCTCTTGAGCCTCTCAGCCATGGGCCGCAGAATCACAAGAAGCCTCTTCTGTTCCTCTGCTGTGGCGTGCTGTGACTGAGCCATTGCTTGGCGCCTGCCACCCATGGTGAATATCCCCTCCCCAGGCTTTCCACTGCAGACACTACCCTTGCAATGTGGGCATTGGAAGCACGCGTGACAGGCAGTAGCTGGTCCGCCTGAAAGCATTGGGACTTCTCCCAGCAGCATCACAGTTCGTCCAGTGTGGCTGTCAGTCCCTCCTGCTTTTCTTGGCTCTGTTGTTGCATCTCCAGCAGTAGAGGGAAAATTGATCTCAGAGGGCCAGCATGTAGCCTGGGACCAGCTGAGTCCTTGCCTCCAGCAGGCCCTCGCATGCCAGAGTCCTCAGACATTCTCTCCTCTACCTAATGTGCATCAACAGTCATGTTGTGCTCACCAGATTGTGACCCAGAAGCCTCAACACTAACTGGACCCACCAATGTGTCTGTTTCTGCGATGGTAAGTTGTGAGGTACAAACTGACGTATAAACGGTGCCACCCTCAGAGATCTCTTCACCCATATCCTCCGAGGACTCATTCGAGCTATCATTCTCAGGATGGATGGGAGCTGTAGCTGGAGTTTGTGATCCAGAAAGCCCTGGGGAGTCAGGATCTGTCCCTGAAACATAAGACATGAGATTAAGTTCAAGGGAGGAAGAGGAATCACATGTTTTTCTTGAACATAGAACATTGACCCCAGAAAATTAGATCACAGGAACAAGCCCTTTGCCCTCCAAACCTGTAGTGACCAGTCTTATTTGTTTGCCCCATTCCTTCTGCTGGCCATATGCCTCTATTTCCATCCCGTTCAGATAGCTGTAGAGATGCCCCTTAAATGTCCCTATTGTTTCCATTTCTCACAAACTCCCCGGGCAATGAGTTCCAAGCACCACTATCCTCTTTATGCAAATAAACGTCTCGTACATCTCTTTTCTACCTTGCCCCTTGCACCCGAAGCTCGTATCCCCCAAGAAGTTGCCTCAAAGTGAGTGTAGGAATGACAGATGCTCATGTCTGGACGACACACCAGCCATGCAGTCATTGACAGCCTATGTCTCCCCTTCTCTGAGGAGCTCCAGTGCCTGTTCATCAAATGTGCATCTTGAGGTCTGGCTTACCACCCCCTGTCTGTGCCTTTTCACAGATGTTGCGCTCGTTCTTCTTCTGTGCAGACAGAAGGAACCATGAAAGAAGTGGTGGTGTGACACATGCAGAAAATCAGGTAGTGACTCTTAAAGGGCAAATACAGTGGGGCTCATTGCAGGGAAAGGAAGGAGGTGCTTGGGGGTTAGGAGCTGGAAGTTTGCAGGATGCTGGGAATTGGAAGATCTGGAGGGTATAGGAGGAAACATGCTAAATGGGGGTTCAGTGCTCACTCTTGTGGCACGGATAAGATCATTGATATATTTTGTAACCTGTGTTATTCTTAAAATTTTTGTACATTTGCAAATGTAAATGGGAGCGAAGAAATATTTTATTAGAGTTGAAGCTTTCATGCTTTTATTGCTGTTAAAAGTTAATTGATAGTGCTGTGACTTTGTTCATCCATGTTTTCTAAAAAAAGTGTAAAGGTTGTAGTCTTTTCAGCCAGAGTTCCATTTTTGGACATTCCTGTCCAATAGTAACACCAACTGGAATTGGAACACCATGTCTTCCATTCAGCAAGACTTCAACTAAATTCAGGCTTGAGTTGATAAGTGGCATCACACAAGTGCCAGGCAACGTCTGTCTCCAACAAGGGAGAATTTAATCATTTCTGCTTGATATTCAATGGCATTACCAACACCACATTTCCTATCATCAACAACCTGGGAATTACCGATGATCAGTAACTTAATGGGATCAGCCATCCTAATACTGTGGCTATGAAAACAGGTTAGATGTTAGGTATTCTACTATGTGTAACTCACCTTCTATATCCCTAAAACCTTTCCACTCTCCCTGAGGTACAAGACATGAGTGTAATGGAGTACACCTGTCCGTCCCATTATGTCACTGGATGCACCTCCAACAGAACTCAATATGCTCAAGGACAAAGTTGCCCATTTGATCGGCAAGCCACCCACCAGCTTAAAACTCACCCCCACCACCACGAGTGTACCATGGCTGCAGTGTATACTGTCTACAAGATGCGTTGCAACAGCTCACCAAGGCTGCTTACACAGCACCTCAGCAAACCCTCTAAAGCCTAGAAGGACAGCTCACCAAGGCTGCGCGTGCATGGAGATGCTATTACCTGCAGGTTCCTCTCCATGTTCCCCATCATGTTCATTTGAAAATATATCAACTACCATCATTGTTGTTTGTTCAAATTCTTCGAACTCCCTATCTAACAATCTTGTGGGAATACCTTCACTGCATTGACTGCCATAGTTCAAGAGGTTCATCACCCCTGTTTCAAGGGTAATTAAGAATGAGCAATGAAGGTTGGCCTTGCCAGCCCCTTTGATGAATTAAAAAAAATAGAATATATGTCCTTACAGTAACAACATGCACAGTTATATAAAATTATGTTCCTGTGTATTGCACTTTACTAACCTTGAAAATTAATTTACGAGATTTTATACTGTTAAGGGCCATTTATTAAGGATCCCCTTAAGAAACTCCATCATCTCTTGACTTAGCCTCTGACTCCCCATAAGTGATAAATGAGCTCCTGAAAATGTGCAATTATTAGCATCTCATTTCACCTTACCCGGTATAAACTGTATTCTTCAAGGTACAAAGGAAGTATTTCTGATTGCCTTAGGAGAACACTCTTTGTGGCCCGTATGGCAAAGGACAGTAGATTTCCACCAGAACTGCAATTGCACTTTAAACTCCATCTTAATTTCTTGAAGATTGACTGATGAGCAGTGATCCTAAACTAAGTGTTCTGCGCTAGTAATATAACCAATGGTTTCATAAGTTTGTGTTGCAAATTCTTAGCTAAAATGTTGTTTTCTCAGTTAGAAAATAATTAATCTTTTCGACTCACCAGTGTTAGGCCAGTTTGCCAAGCAGCAGGCATGCAATAAGAGATTGGCACAATAATTTATTTCGAAAACCACACTTCTCATCCTCTCAGCAACTAAGACAAAATTCTAAGATTGAACAAAAAATATGAGGGAACCATTTATTTAAGTCTACCTCCAGATGAAGACCATAATGTGGGAGGCAGCTTGAAACAGAAGAATGAAAACTGTTCCCTAAACAATTAGAATCTAGCAACTGTGGCATAAATATATACATACATCTTCCCTTGCATGCTTGGGTTTCCTCTGGTTTCCTCCCACAATCCAAAGATGTGATGGTTAGGTGGATTGTCCATGCTAAATTGTCCCTTAGTGATAGGGGGACTGGGTAAGGTAAATGCTTGAGGTTGTAGGTATAGTGCCTGGGTGGGATTACCTGTGTAGACCCGATGGGCTGAATGGCTTCTTTCTGCTCTGTAAGATTCTGTGATTCTATGATTCCATATATATAAGCCAGTCACTATATATTTGATCACTGATGATGCTAAATAGGCTGTCAGACATAAATGTAGCATAGTTTTAGAATTAAAATTCAATTCATGCAACTAGACATGCTGCATAAGACCCTAAGCAGAGTATCACATAACAACCTTTTGCAGTTTATATAATTTGTTCAATTTCTGTACCTCAGACAGCTTAAAAATAGATGGTGAACATTACAGTGCATCACAGTTATATTGCCACAGTGAAGAACTGAAGAATATGCTCTTATATTTATGCTGGGAGTATTTCAAAGCATAAGAGCTTGGCAGAGGGAATGAGATTCCTTGCGGGGTCATTGTTGATTTGGGTCACTGTGCAGCCTGTGTCGTACATGTGATGAGATCCAATTTTTTCTGCATACAGCATTAGTCATGGAAAGCTGATGAATAAAAAGGCAGTTATGCACGCTCTGTGATTTTCCTTTGCAATTGAAGTCACATGGGGTGTAAAGCAGGTCAACGATACACTGTAGCCCATTTTCCACCACTGTGTAAAAGTCAGATCACCTCTTTAATTATTTACACATACAAGATTGGAAAACAGACTTCAGAAAACCACTGCAATGGTCTAGCTAACCATTAGAGCTAATAACTAAATTGTGACAGTTTTCACTCACTATGAGTGTGGCCAGATTTGTGTGCCAGCATAAGGTCAAATCTCTGAAAGGTGGCACAGCTCAGAAACTCGACATGATCCTCACCTGACCACCTTTGATCTGGGCTCGTGTTCAGGGGAAACCCCAGTGCAGCCTTTGGGGAAGTCATTAAGATAAGCCAGCAGACAATTAACATTGAATTTAATCTTGCTTTCCAGCCTTAGCAGTAAGATACAGGTTTCCTGAATTCTCTGCATCTCGCCAGAATCAATGAGTGAGGGTACAACAGGGAATAATTGTTTAATGTCAGCAGTGAAACTGAAGAGCAGAAACCATGCCTCATCATAGAATCATATCATCATAGAATCCCTACAGTGCAGAAGGAAGCCATTCAGCCCATTGATTCTGCACTCTGTCTCTCTGGCAGAGTATCTTACCCAGCTTCTCTCATTGTCCTATCCCTGTAAACCTCATGCATTAACTATGGCTAATAAATCATAAAATCCCTACAGTGCAGATGGACACTATTCATCCCATCTAGCTGCATCAATGAATTGAACCCAGACCCCTGCTTCTGTGAAGCAGCAGTGCTATCCACTGTGCCACAATGCTGCCCATGCCAATCCATCCAACCTACACATATTAGGATACTAAGAAGCAATGTAACATGGCCAATCCACAGAAAGTGTCTTTTTACTAATTACCAGGTGATTCCTAATCTCTTGGAAGTCAAAGTAACCTGTCTTACACTTTACTCATCTTGAGCTGCAATTCATTGTCAGCCTTTACTGCAGCATCAGAGGGCATGAGATCCTAGGGGCTTTGGACTTCTGGATCCAGAAGTGGCTTGCCTGCAGAAGGCAGAGAGTTGTTGTGGATGGGTCTTTTTCTGCATGGAGGTCAGTCACCAGTGGAGTGCCCCAGGGATCTGTTCTAGGACTCTTGCTGTTTGTCATTTTCATAAATGACCTGGATGAGGAAGTGGGGGGATGGGTTTGTAAGTTTGCCGACGATATGAAGGTTGGTGGTGTTGCGGATAGTCTGGAGGGATGTCTAAAGTTGCAGCGAGACATAGATAGGATGTAAGACTGGGCGGAGAAGTGGCAGATGGACTTCAATGTGGATAAATGTGTGGTGGTCCATTTTGGCAGGACCAATGGGATGAAGGAGTATAATATCAAGGGTAAGAGTCTTAGCAGTGTTGAGGATCAGAAGGATCTTGGGGTCTGGGTCCATAGGACTCTTAAATCTGCCCCACAAGTGGAGGATGTGGTCAAAAAGGCATATAGTGTACTGGCCTTCATTAATAGAGGGGCTGAGTTTAGGAGTCGGGAGGTAATGCTGCAACTTTATAGAACCCTTGTCAGACCCCACTTGGAGTACTGTGTGCAGTTCTGGTCACCTCGCTATAAAAAGGATGTGGAAGCTATTGAGAGGGTGCAGAGGAGAGTTACAAGGATGTTGCCTGGATTGGGGTGGCATGCCTTATGAAGGTAGGTTGAGAGAGCTAGGTCTCTTCTCCCTGGAGAGACGAAGGTTGAGAGGAGACCTGATAGAGGTTTATAAGATGTTGAGAGGAATAAATGGATTCTCGGAGGCTGTTTCCCCGGGCTGAAATGGTTGCTACGAGAGGACACAGATTTAAGGTGCTGGGGGGGCAAGTAGAGAGGAGATGTTAGAGGTAAGTTTTTCACTCAGAGGGTGGGGAGTGAATGGAATCGGCTGCCATCAGTGGTGGTAGAGGCAAACTTGCTGGGGTCTTTTAAAAGACTTCTGGGTGAGTACATGAGATTAAATGGGATTGGGAGTTACAGGTAGTTCTATGGCCTGGTAGGTACTGGTATGATCGGCACAACTTGTGGGCCGAAGGGCCTGTTTGTGCTGTAGTGTTCTATGTTCTATGTAACCAGAACAGCTCTGTCAGGAAGCTGGTACCATCAACAACAACAGGATAAGGGATACCAGGAGCTGTGCTTCCCTCAGCCACATATTGCTCTACAAGGCAGAGAAGATCCTGCCACTGGCATTGCCAGGCCACTTCCGCAAAGCACGACACTGGGTAGCACAAATCCCACCCATTCAGCCCTGCTACTTACACATTCAAAACATGCCTAGGAAATGGTGGCACAGTGATTAGCCGTGCTGCCTCACAGTGCCAGAGACTTGAGTTCAATTCCTACCTTGGGTGACTGTGTGGAGTTTTCATGTTCTCCCTATGTCCGCATGGGTTTCTCCAACTGCTCCAATTTCCTCCCACGATCCAAAGATGTGAAGGTTAGGTTGATTGGCCATGCTAAATTGCTTCTTAGTGTCAGGGGAGTAGCAGGGTAAATATGTGAGGTGACTGGGATAGGGACTGGGCGGTGTTGTGGTCAGTGCAAACTCGATGGGCCAAATGGCTTCTTTCTGCACTGTAGGAATTCTATTGTATAAAAATGTAGACCCCTAAGCTTATTATTTATTGGAAGGACAGCCAACAATAAATGTTAATATAGTTAATGCACAGACGTTTGGGAAGGCACCATCTTGTCTACTAGATTACTTCAGTTTCCTGAGGTATTACTGAGATGGAGGATAGGAAAAATGCAACTCATATAACAACATAGACATGTAATTTCAAAAAAGTGGGAGAATGTTCCACAACAGCAATTATTGTCTATGGCAGACAGCAATAGAAAAGCACTGTACCTGAAGAGGATGCTTCAATGTAAATTAAATGCAGACGGTTGTCAGATGGCAAAGCACTTTTATTTTTTCTAATAGCACTATGTTCAGTTCTGGGACACAGTGCTATCATAAAAACATGATAATATTTCGCTAACCATTCAGGCGTTATCTATCCTAAGGAATGATGTTAAAAAAGGATATCAAAGTTTGAGACCGGCAACAGACAATGCAGAATTCTTGCTGTTTCAGAAAGGTCAGTTCTAATGACTTATCTGTTCCCAAAATGGGGCTAAATGTTGGATTTCAGCTTTCTGGTTTGGAGCTCCTTCACCACAGCCCCCTTTAACAATACTGTATAAAACACCTCTATTTCACCGCCACAGCTCATAATTTTAACTCCAGTAATTAAGTCTTGCACAAAATTAGCCCATAAATTTCCACATTTAAATAAGAATTGCAATATATTTATGAACTGTTTGTTGCTATATTAATTGCAAGTTGCCCAAGCATAAGACTTCCTTTTGTGAAATTTGTAAATGTTGATGTGCGAAGAGACTTGGTGAGCTCTTATAAGGAACATAGAAAGTTGGAAAGCAGGTACAACAAGCAACTAGAAAGGCAAATAACACATTGGTGTTTATTGCAAGAGCGTTCGAGTACCAGGATAAAGAAGTCTTGCTTCAATTGTGCAGTGCTTTGATGAGATCTGGAGTATTGTGTGCAATTTCGGCCTTCATAACTAAAGGAGCATGTACTTGTATTGGAGCTGGTACTGCAAAGGTCACTGAATTGGTCTCTGAGATGAGAGAGTTGTCCTAAGATGAGAGACTGAGTAAACTGGGCCTATGTTAATCTAAGTTCAGATGAATAAGAGATAGTGTCATTGAAACATACAAGAGTCTGAAGGAGCTTGCCTGACTACGTATTACGAGATTGACCCACCAGGAGGAACAATCTTAAACAAAAAAGCGCAATCTCATAATAAGGGACCAAACTTTTGTGGGACATGGGCATTTCTGGCTGGGCCAGCATTAATTGCCCATCCTTAGTTGCCCTTGAACTGAATGGCTTGCCAGACCATATGAGAGGGCAGTTGAGAGTCAACTACATTGCTGTGGCTCTGGAGTCACATGTACGCTAGACTAAGTGAGGACGGCAGATTTCCTTCCCTAAAGGACATTAGTGAGCCACATGGATATTTCCGACAATCGAGAATGGTTTCATGGCTCTCATTAGATTCTTAATTCCAGATAATTGTGATGAGGAGAGATTGCTTCATGCAAAGGGTTGTGAATCTTTGGATATCTCTACTGCAGAGTACTGTGGATGTTCCTTTGTTAAATACACTTAAGGCTGGGATTGACAATTTTTTGGTCTCTCGGAGAAATAAGTGATATGGAAAGTGGGTGAAAAGTAGAATTGAAGATCAGGATCAGGCATTATCATATTGAATGGTGTAATAAGCTCGATGGACTCTAACACCTATTGTCGCTCCTATTTCTTGTCCCACACCCAAAACTGCATCGCCCATATGGCCAATGCATGTTTACAATAGGCCCAAGTAATGGTTTGCTTGTTAAGGTTCCCACAAAAGTAGCTGCAGAGGGGAAATGGGGCACAAATATTATAGGTAATAAGACAACATTCAGTGTGCATAATCATCAATAATCAGAAGACATGTAGAATGTCCCTGTCATATGAAACAAAGGTACATTATACTGACCAGTTGGAATTATTTATTTATTAGCGTGGTTAAGTCATACATCATAGAAATTGTAAAACCCTACAGTGCAGAAAGAAGCCCTTCGGCCCACTGAATCTGCACTGAACATAATCTCACCCAAGCCCTACCCCCATATCCCTACATATTATATCCACTAATTCCTCTAACATATGCGTCCTTGGACACTAAGGGACAATTTCTTAGCATGGCCAATCAACCTAACCCACACATCTTTGGACTGTGGGAGGAAACTGGAGAACCCAGAGGAAAGCCACACAGACACGAGGAGAATGTGCAAATTCCACACAGACAGTGACCCGAGCAAGGAATCGAACCCGGGACCCTGGAACTGTGAAGCAGCAGTGCTAATCACTGTACTATCGTGCTGCCCTACTGTGCTAAGATAATACACAGAATGGCTCTTAGCTTCAGTTAAAAAAAAATAAAATTCTGATCTGATTTGTTAACTTGTCCTTTCTATCTGAACAGATGTGATTTGATCTATATTTCCTGTTAATATTTCTGATTTTCCGCATCTGCAATATGTTGGAAGTCGCTTTGTAGGCAAATTAATTAGTAACTGCACTGACAAATGCACATCATATGAATAAAAGATTGGTTCTGTACTTCTGATCATTTAATGATAGGATGGGTATCAATGCCCTGCCATGGGCTAGGTGGCAAAACATAGAAGTTTCAGTCTTAATAAGATTAAAGAGGAAAACCTAATGGGATCGTATTTCTGAAACAAAAATACTGTGAAGCATCCTCTTTAAAGTATCAAAATTATTGACAATTTCAACAAATTAATCCAAATTTCTTATAACATTTTTGGAGATATAAACACATGGGTTACACAAGTTAAAAGTGGGCTGGTTAGATGAAATGAGGAAAGACAGATATTAATGTTCATTCAAAGAGTAGTATATTCATGGATTAAGGTACAAGGAATGTTATCGAAATGCATGTTATAAATGAGTTCAAGAGATATAGGAACATGAGAAACATAGGAAATATGAACAGTGGGATGCCATTTGGCCCCTTAATCTTGATTCACAATTCAATCAGATCATTGTTGATAAGTCATCTCAATGTTATTATCCCATTCTATCCCATAGCCCCTTGATAACCTTAAGATCTGTATTGATTTGATTTTATTTATTGTTGTCACATGTATTGTGATACAGTGAAAAGTTTTATTTTGTATGTGCTATCCAAATAAAGTATACAGTTCATAGAATACATGGGGAGAGGGAAAGGAGAGGATACAGAAAATAATGTTACAGTCATATCTAAGCTATAGAGAAAAAGACTTAATACATGGTAAGTCCATTCAAAAATCTGATGGCAACAGAGGGGAGGGGCAGCATAGTGGCACAGTATTAGCACTGCTGCCTCACAGCATTATAGACTGAAGTTTGATTCCCGGCTTAGGTCACTATCTGTGTGGAGTTTGCACGTTCTCCCCTTGTCTGTGTGGGCTTCCTTTGGGTACTCCAGTTTCTTCCCGCAATCTGAAAGACACGCCGGGTAGATGCATTGACCCGAACAGATGCCAGAGTATGGCAAGTAGGGGAATTTCACAGTAACTTCATTGCAGTGTTAATATAAGCCTTACTTGTGACTAATAAATACATTTTTCTTTAGCTTTCAGGAAGAAGCTGTTCTTGAGTTGTTTGGTACATGATTTCAGACTTTTGTATCTTATTCCCAACAAAAGAAGGTGAAAAGAGCATGTCGGCATGCTCTCTTTTGCTGCCTGCTTTTTCGAGGCAGAAGAAGTATAGACAAATGAATGGAAGGCTAGTTTGTGTGATGGACTGGGCTATGTTCACAACTCTTTGTAGATTCTTGCGATCTTGGTCAGAACAGGATCCGTGATGCTATGATGCATCCAGAAAGGATGCTTTTTTATATTGATCTGTCTTGAAAACACCAACCCCTGAATAAAGAAATTAGAACAATAGAATAGAATCCCTACAGTGTAGAAGGAGGCTATTCAACCCATCTGTTCTGTGCTGGCTTTCCAACAGAGCATCTCACCAGACCATATCTTTGTAACCCCATGTATTTTCCCCACTAGTTTTCCATAATCCATACATCTTGGGACACATGGGATAATTTAACATGGCCAATCAACTTAACCTGAACATTTTTAGACTCTTCATCTGAATCCTAACTGGCCTATTCTGAAATCATGTTACCATAGACTATCCCACCCCATCCTCCCCTCACCAGCCAGGGGAATCTTCTTTCTTACATCTATCCTGTCAAGAGTTGTAAGGATTTTTTTTTAATTCTTCAGTGAGGATACCAGTTATTCACAATCCATATCAATATTTTGGATGTGGAGACCAAAATGGAATATTTTCAAGTTTGTTGATGATATATTACTGACGAAGAATGTGAGTTATGAGGAGTACGCAAAGGAATTTCAAGGAGAATGAGACAGGTTAAATGAATGGGCAAGAATATGGTAGAGAGGATATCATGTGGATAAAATGGAAGCTCACTGTTACAAACTCCAGCTAATATAAGCCCACAGTCTCCTCAATCTGTCTTCATAGGACAATCCCACAATCCCAGTAATCAGTCTGGTAAACATTTGTTGCACTACTTCTGTAGCAAGTACATCCTTCCTTAGATACTTCAGGTCCAATTTCGCCAAGAATTGAATTGCATAGAATTACAACAAGATTTCTTTACTCCTGTACTCCAGGCCTCTTCCAACATATGATTTGACTTCCTAATTTCTGGACTTGCATGTCAGCTTATGATCAAAGACTTCCCTGTATTTTTGGAGGTCAACACTTCCCAATCTTTCACTGGTTAAGAGATGTTCTGCATTTCTGTTTTTTATTCTACCAAAATGGATAGCTTCCATTTTATCCACATGATATCCTCTCTACTATGTCCTTGCCATTTACTTAATCTCCTTGAAACCCCTTTGTGTCCTCCTTATAATTCATTTTTCTCAATCAGTAATATACCATCAACAAACTTGAAAATATTCTATTTCGGTCCCCCCTATCCAAAGCATTGACATGGATTGTGAATAGCTGGTACCCTAGGCTTGATTATTGTGATACCACACTTGTCACAGACTGCCAGCCTGAGAATGACCTGTTTCTTCCTACTTTTTGCTCAGTGCATCATTGGTGTCAAAGAATATGATGAAAAGGTGACTAGTTTGAACCAAGAAACTGAATTACTTTTTGGGTCTAATAATTTATACAATTTCTATAAAGTTTTTAAATTGATCTCATTCATAATTTTTCAATCAAGACAACTGCACACTATATTTTTAATATTTCAAACATTAACATTAAATCTATGCAATCAACCATTCTTGTCATTTTTCCAGCAATCTCCCACTATGGCTATGTCTCCCACTATTTTTCCTGTTATAGAAGTTCACCCTTGTTAGCAGAATGAGCTGAAGTCAGAGAGACTTATAACACGCATACCACCGTCACCACTACCACCGCCACTATCACACCACCTCCCCACCCAATCAAATTCCACAATCAACTTCAAGGGTTTGTAATGGTTGAGTTTGGTCAAATAAAAAGGGATCCTATCATGACGGTGGGATTTCCTGGCCAACATTCAAACCTAGTCACTAATTATTCAGAACAGCAACAAAACAATAACATAGATGCACATTCCAGCAGAATGAGGTTCAGGAGTTGGGACCAATTTTCTCCTTCCTTCCCAACACAAGAATATAAAAGAGAAATGTAATAAGCCCACTGCTACAACAGCCAGGATTAAACCTGGGATCGATAAGGGTTGTGATTTGTGGTATTTAAAATAATTCAACATTAAACATTAATAGCTTTGAAGTAGGCAAATATATTCAAGGGCATTAGTAGCTTTAACAGAGTTGTTGTTAGAGCCCTTTCTTAGTATGTGGTGTGGGAAAGTAACAATCACAAACTTAATGACCTTCATAGGATAAGTATACAAAAAGTGATAAGCCATCAATTGGATAAAGGGGACTACTGCAGCCTATGATTATTATTTTATAGTGTATTCATGATAACTAAAATGTTATACAGCATTTGTATCAGACATACATTCTGTGGGAGCAGGTTGTGACTCCCAAGCATGCTTGTGAATAAAAATCTCCCATTATTGCAAATTGCAGACTTGATTAGTTCCAAACTTTTACCAAAACAAATTGTGAGCCTTGGTATTCACTTATAGAACTGACACAGAAAGATGTGGTCATGGAGAAAATTCTACATGAATTTTCATAACACATGCAAACTTACTTCACCACAATGCTGAAGGATTGTGCATGTCATATGATAGTCAAGAAAGGTTGGTAAAACAAACAAAGAACAAAGAATAAAACAGCATGGGAAACAGGCCCTTCGGCCCAATGAGCCTGCGCCGCCACCCCGATGTTCCCACTTCTACCCGTGATCCCTGTCTATGTTTATAGATCTATGGATTAAAAACCAAATTTGAGACAATTTAGAGAGAATTTGTTTTGCCAATTAGCCTAAGAGCACATTCTTGGGATGTGGGAGAAAACCAGAGCACCCGGAGAAAACCCATGTAAGTACGGGGAGAATGCGCAAACTCGCACAGACACAGGCCCAAATCCATGTATCTGCACAGTAGAGCAATAGTCACTGAGCTGTCGTGTTGCCCATCAAATGGTCCAGGTCAAGCATACACTAACGACGTAAAGCACTAGGATACTCTCAAAATCCAAGAGCAGTCCTCTCACGACCCATCGCGTGTATGCCCCTTATTAGTACAAGGTGTAGATTTAATACAGCATTAAAATAATGGTATACTTGAAGCAATGCACAATCTATTGAGTATCATCAGTAGCAAATGTGATAATCAGTGTGGCTCACACCTTCATGATTGTTTAGTAACCTTAACAGCTTATATCTTGAGTACAGATGTTTATCCTTCAAAACAATGTAGAACAATGCTTTGTTTAATTGATAATTCTTTAACTAGAGTTTGACAGGAGATACTTGCAACACATAGATCAAATTAAACCATAAATTAATCTTAATGATACTTGGTTCCCCCTAGACAAGAGATAGGAATAGAACCTCATCTAAAAGCACTTCATATGTTGCTTGCAATTTATGTAGGTAATTAGTTTAGTTAAAGTCTTCATGCTTTGTAATAATAGCAATGCCTCAACATGTCAAGCATTCATTGGCCAATTTTAAAAATATCAATGAGCAATTATTGTGTAAAGATTGTAACAACATTGTATTTATATAGCACCTTTAGTGTAATAAAGCATACCAAGATGTTTTGAATAACATTATCAAACAGAATTTGACACTGACATACATATTTTCCCATCCTACCCACCAAGAGAATTGTAGTGAGCTGGACAGGACCATGCAAAGACCCATTGTCTTTGGCCAAGGTTTTCCGGTCTTGGGGCAAGCATGGTTGGAAAATGCAGAAGGAAATTTTGGGATGACAATCAAACCTTTGGTCAAGATGGTAGACTTTCAGGACCATCTTCAAGGAGAAACAGTGAGTCGAATGGTGGAGAGATTGAGGAAGGGAATTCTTGAGCTGAAGATCTTGGCAGTTAAAGGCACAGCTGCCTAAAACAAATCAATTAACTTCAAGGATGCTCACATGACCAGAATAAAATAAGTGTAGATATTTCAGGGAGAACACAGAGATAGGGAGGCGGTGAGACATTGGGGGAATTTGAAAAGCAGCTGAGAATTTGAAGATAAACTGCTGATAATATAAATGTCTTTGTCTCAACTTTTAAGATTTCTCTGAAAGCTTAAATTCCCTGAAATGATAGTTCCATTAATATAATTTACTCAGAGGTCAGATTCATTGTGGTCAGGAATGTTCTGTATTGACATATATACATAAAGGGAAAGGTCTGATTTGTTATACACATTATCTGTGACTAACAGGTTCAATATCAGGATCATATTCATGGTATTTACTCCACTGGATTCAGTGATTGAGACACATATAATGTATTCAGGCTGACAAATGCTACTTTTCCAAAAGCTACCATTAACAATATCCATTTCTGAAGCTGCCTCCATGTACAGCAAGACAGTTCAAAAATAAATTGCAATAAATCAGAAATGGTAGGAGATGCTAAACAGAAAAGAAGTAAGTAGGAGGAAATGGGTAGGATGGGTAACCAAAATGAAGGCTCATAAAATAAAGAAAGAGCTGGCAAGGTGGAGAGAAGATTAGTGTTTGTCACACAATAAAAGGATGGTGGTTATTCAAGTCTCGACCAGCACTGGAGCAGAAGGAATTGTGTTGAGTATATTTTAGCCCATTGTAAGAGGAGCAGAAAGTACATACCAGCTTACAAGGCTAAAGAAATGAACCATGTTATGGACAACTCATCAGAACTCAATTAGGTTTACCCTGTCCCTCTCCATATGGCAGCTGGATTTTAAGTTCCACTCTTTCTACAAGTGCTTGTTTAACTAAAACATACTTTTAAGTGCTCTGGGATTATGCAGAAACCCAATTCTGCAAAAATACACTCTAAATTTGAATAGGTGTATATGAATTTCTCAAGCTGTCCTTTTTAGTCACTGTTGATGGATAGTTGTCAATTCAAGATATAAATCCAAAAGCACCCAAATTATATTGCCTCCCATTTCTTGATTTTTCAATTCTCGGGCTTAGTCCCTCTCTTTTGCATCAGATAGACCAGCACACAAACAAGGGATGGGGTCAGCTTTTCACACCTTGAGACTGTTCCACCATTTAATAAAATTATGGCTGATCTGATAATAACCTCAAATTAGTCTCACACACCTACCTCTGATATCACATCATCTCCTTACTTACCAAGGATCTAATGCATTTTGGAAGTCATCTCATTTTCAAACAAATATCCACAGTTCTTTAAATATACATACAATACTCATTGTTTGGCTTATTTGTGCATTTTGCACCAAATGAAGCAACCAGATCTTCATCCAAACCACATCTTATAAATTAAAGCAGACTGCAAAGATATTGGGCAGCTGCATTAATAGATGGCTAATCTGCCTTGCCAGATTATTGCCCAAAAACTGAATATCAACATTATCTTTACTGGCTTGATGATCGGAAGCAGAGGATAATGGTGGAAGGATGCTTGCTGGACTGGAGGCCTATGACTAGTGGTGTGCCTCAGGAGTTGTTGTCAAAATCAACAATTCAAATGATAATATACAGAGTCTAATCATTAAGTTTGCAGATGACACTAAAATAGGTGGTATTGTAGACAACGAGGAAGGTTATCAAAAATTGCAGCAGGATTGTGATCAGAATAAGGAAGTGGGCTGAGAAATGGCAAATGGAATTCAATACAGATAAGTGTGAGGTGTTGCATTTTGGGATGTCATATCAAGATAGGACATTCACGATGAATGGTATGGCCTTAGGGAGTATCGTGGAACAGAGGGACCTTAGAGTTCAGGTGCATGGTTCTCTAAGAGTGGAGTCATGGATAGATAGAGCAGCGAAGAAGTCTTTTGGCATACTGACCTTCATCAGTTAGGACATTGAGTATAGAAGTTGGGAAATCATGTGGCACTTGTATAGGATGTTAGTGAGACAACACCTGGAATATTGTGTTTAGTTTTGGGTCGCCTTGTCATAGGAAAAGTGTTATTAAACTGGAAAATATGATGAACAGATTTACAAGGATGTTGCCAGAAATTCAAGAGATGAAGTTATAGCGGGAGATTGAACAGGCTAAGACTTTTTTCTTTGCAGTGTAAGAGACTAAGGGGAATTGTGTGTCTTTTAGAGGTGTATAAAATCATGAGAAGCACAAATAGAATGAATGCACTCAATCTTTTTCCCAAGGTTGGGGAATTGAGAACTAAAGGGGGTATGTTTAAGTTAAGAGAGAAAGAATTAATAGCAGCCTAAGGAGCAACTTCTTACACAGATGGTGGTAGATATATGGAATGAGCTGCCCGAGAAACTGGTTAAGGCAGGGACATTGACAACATTTAAAAAGCATTTGGACAGATAAATGGATAGGATAGGTTTAGAGGGATATGGGCCAAATTCAGGCAAATGGGGAGTTAGTTTAGATGGGCATTTTTGTTGACATGGACCATTTTGGGCCGAATGGCTTGTCTCCAAGCCATACATTCTATGTTTCTATAATTCTATGAATTCCCAACAAATTTGTCTATACAACAAACCTTCAGCAATTGGCTGAACCTTCTTCATAACAGTATATTCCTCAGACTGGACGGTCTTTATTTTTGTTCTAAGTAAAAAGGTAGTAACTGTTAGCAGATGTAATTGGTGGAAGAAATAATGTGCTATAGTTTATAGTATATTGCTTAGCCTAAAAGCGTGCTTAATGCGAATGTAGGGCAGTTCTGAATGGCAACACTTTTTTTTAATTCATTCATGGGACATGGGTGACACTGACTGACCAGCAGATATTGCCCATCCCTAGTTGCCCAAGGGCAGTTGAGAGTCAATCACATTGCTATGTGTTTGGAAACACATGTAGGCCAGACCAGGTAAGAACAGCATATTTCTTTCCATAAAGAACACTAGTGAACAAGATGGTTTCTTTCCTGACAATCAAGAATGGTTTCACCGTCAACAATAGATTTTTATTGATTTTTTTTTATTGAATTCAAATTCCACTGTCTGCCATGACTGGATTTCAACCTGCGTCCCCAGAACATTAATTGAGTTTCTGGATTAATAGCCTAGTGATAATACCTCTAGGCAATAGCCTACTCCTTGGGAATCTTTTCCAGGTAGGTCTGCCACATTAAGTGCCAGTCAGGGACTTAACTGGGCTGAAATCAACCTTCTTTGGGATTAATGACTTCCAAGTTTATTATGTTTTAAGTTTATTCATCAGTATCACAAGTAGGCTTATATTAACACTGCAATGAAGAGGCTGTGAAAATCCCCTAGTCTCCACATTCCAGCACTTGTTCAAATAGGCTGAGGGAGAACTCACCTGGCCAATTCACTTAACTAACCTGTCTTTCGGACTTTGGGAGGAAACCAGAGCACCCAGAGGAAACACATGCAGACAAGGGTAGAATGTGCAGAGTCTGCACAGGCAGTGACCCAAGTCGGAGTCAAACTTGGGTCCATGGCACTGTGAGGCAGCAGTGCTAACCACTGTGGGGATTCTGGAGCTGAAGTTCTGCCTGCCAAGAGTTGCCAATTAATTAGAGGCTTGCAGATATTCATTGTACTGTAGTGCCACAGGGGAAGTGTTGTCTGTTGCCGATATTAAACAAGGCTTTGGCACTTAATCAGAAATTGAGGGCCTTTGAATGAGAGTCCTTCTATCCCCAGCCCACAATCCACCGTGGAAGCCTGCAAAGAACCCCAACAGATTTTACCTTTTGGCCTTCCTGCATGACGAGTTCATAAGCACCATTGGGTGAATTCTTGCATTGGTAGGATGAGATCTTCATGTGGATATTAATAGCCAACTGAAGGTCCTCATTTGGCAGTGTGGTGGGAAGGCCATCCATGGGTTTTCTCATGACAGACATAGTTGGAGCGGTGGCAAGAAGGCAGCCAACTACCCTGCTAATTAAATACTCCACCACCATCAACCTCTCCATGGGGAAGGGCATTAAATTCCATTTATTGAATCTATTGATTTCAATTCTTTAAACATATCTGGATATAAATGAGGAATGGACATTGGTTGCTGAAAGCGAGTTACTTTGCTGAATAAATGTTGAAGCTTACTAAGTGCTTTGCTAGCCTATTTTTGTTTCGAAGAGATACTGCAAAAAGATGGAAATTGCAAATGGCATGAAGACAAAAACATGACTAACATGAAGACAAAAAAGGCATGTACACATATCAGATCTGCTAGTTTCTTAAAAAAAAACACTGCTTCAAATGGAGTACATTCATTTGAAATTGGTAATGAGAAGAGATTTAGGTTGTGTAGTGACAATATGACGCAAAGCTTGTTGGATCCTCCTGCTGAGTATCAGCTTTTGTCATTTATTTTATTAACAGTGATCTATAGTAAAAATCTGGAACCATCTTCTAAGATATAGAATCCTACAGTGCAGAAGAAGGTCATTTGGCCCATCGAGTCTTCACTGTTCACAATCCCACCCAGGTTTATACCCATAACCCCATGCATTTACCCTAGCCAGTCCCTCTAATACTATGGCAATTTGGCATGGCTAATTCACCTAACTCACATATCTTTGGACAAGAGATGCTCCCCTTGTCCCAGGGAACCCGCATGCAAATCAAACAGCATTAATTGCCCACATCTTTCCACTCAATTCATAATGAATAATTTGTTGAGAAAATTGTGATGCCTTTAATGGGCAGCATTTAATAATGATGGCAGGGGTCTCATCTTTAGATGAAGAATCAGCTCTGTGTTTGAGTTTTGAAAATTCAATCTTACAAAGTGTACTACCTGGCTTGCTGTAGTCATGCAACTGTCATGAGGCAAGCAGTATAGGCTGCAATTTCTATTAAATTCCATAAAGCCTCTCGCTGAAACAAGACATTGGAGAAGTAAAGATGTCCTGAGGCATGAAATATTCCTCATCATTTCCTTTGGGGAAAGCCCACAAAATTAAGTGTCAGTTAGCTAATCAGGGGCCAAAAATTGTGCAGTACAGGCATCACCATCAGGAGAATAATGGTAGCTGCTGATAATGCAGTCACCATTGGCACAGGATTGTTGAAAGACCCAGGGTACAGATTAGTGAGGGTGGGATGGAGATCACATCATGGCGGTCAGAAGGGAGGATTTTGAGAGATTGGTAATAAAGGCATGGTTGGTGGGATGAGGGTGAGAGTTCTATCGGTGGTCCCCCTTTCCCCCTATGTATGATGCCAGGTCCCTTGAGTGCCTTTGAACAATAGACACTCCTCTTCTCTCAAGCAATCAGAGGTGAACTGGCAAGGTGGATACAGAACTGGCTCGGTCATTGAGACAGAGGGTAGCAGTAGAAAGGTGTATTTCTGAATGAAGGGCAATGACAAGTGGCATTCTTCAGGAATCAGTGCTGGGACCTTGCTATTCGTAATACATGTAAATGGTTTGGAAGAAAATGTAATTGGTTTGATTAGTAAGTTTGTGGATAAGACAAAGGTTGGTGGACTTGTGAATAGCAATGAGGAACATCAGAGGATACAGCAGAATATAGATCGGTTGAAGGCTTGGGCAGAGAGATGGCAGATGGATTTTAACTCCAACATATGTGAGGTAAAGCATTTTGGAAGGTCTAATAAAAGTAGGAAATATATAGTAAATGGCAGAACCCTTACGAGTATTGATAGACAGAGGGATCTGTGTGTACAGGTACATAGATTATTGAAAGTGGCAATGCAGGTGGAGAAGATAGTTAAGAAGGCATATGACGTGCTTGCCTTCATCAGCCGGAGCACTGAGTTTAAAAATTGGCAAGTCATGTTTCCAGCTTTAAAAGCCTTAGTTAGGCCACACTTGGAATATAGTTCTCAATTCTGGTTGCTACACTACCAGAAGGATATGGAGGCTTTGGAGAGGGTACATAAAAGATTTACTAGGATGTTGCTTGGCATGGAGGGCATAAGCTATGAGGAGAGGTTAGAGAAACTTTGTTTGTTCTCACTAGAATGACAGACATTGAGGGAAGACCTGATAGAAATCTACAAAATTAGGAGAGGCATGGACAGAGTGGATAATCAGAAGCTTTTTCTAGGGTGGAAGAGTCAATTACTAAGGGGCATAGGTTTAAGGTGAGAGGAGTAAGGTTTAAAAGAGATACACAAGGCAATTTTTTTATACAGAGAGTGGTGAGTGCCTGGAACTCACTGCCAAGGGAGATAATGGACACAGATATGATAGTGAGTTTTAAGGAGCGTCTTGCAAATACGTGAGTAGAACGGGAATAGAGGGATATGGTCCCCAGAAAGGTAGAGGGTTTTAGTTCTGTCAGGCAGCATGGTCGGTTCAGGCTTGGAAGGCCAAAGGACCTATTCCTGTGTTCTTTGTTCAAATGATTTTAGTTGTCCATATTCAGGCTTCATCTCCTGATGGGGTTGGAAGACCACAAACCTTCCTACCTAAGACTTAATGGAGAAAAGGCAAGAAGGTGGCATAATCCCCATTCTTCTACTCAATTAAACACCACTCATATCTTTAAATTCACCCCAGTGGAGGTCATTAAATTTCATCCCATATGTCAGAATCATCTAACCAATATTGTAACCTTTGAGCTTGAAATTAAAGTCCAAACAATGCAGTACTATTTGTGCTTATATATCTTATTAGTTAGTTTATCTCATTTGAAACTAATGCGCTTGGAGGTTTGTGCAGGATGTTCTATGAATTGATGCCTCATTAACAGAGATAAGGAGGAATTTCTTCAATCAGAGAATAGGGAATCTGTGGAACTCTTTGCCGCAGGGCTGTGCAGGACAGGTCATTGAGTGTCTTTAAGACAGAGATAGATAGATTCTTGATTAATAAGAGAGTCAGGGGTTATGGGAAAAAGGCAGGAGAATAGGAATGAGAAAAACATCAGCCATGATTGAACGGTGGAGCAGATTCGATGGGCCGAGTAGCCTAATTTTGCTCTGATGTCTAATGTTCTTATGGAATCTAACCCCAAACTCTAAGGTCTATTCCGATCAATAGCTCAACGTACTTGTGAACGCAGATCTTGCAAACATGGACTTGAATATTATTAGTAACTCCAAAGATTGTCTGGTCAGCATTAATGTGATCTGTCGACATGAAGGTTTGGGCACTCCTATATTATTCTTTTAAATAATACATATAATTAACACGCTATTCTTTTTTAGGAGCTTGTCAATATTTTTTATTTAAACATTGAACACAGAGTCTATACTCAAATTCTGAATCAGAGACAGCAAAACCAATTCTGTTGGATTGAATGGCATCTTCCTTTATGATTCAATAGTGAAATGTAATATCTGCCACTAGAAAATAACAGTTAAATTGGATGCCTATTTGAAAATGTTTTTGAGAAATCATGTTCTTCCTTGTCAAGTTACACCCTAGATTAAAGGATAACTGATCTGCTCACAGTTTATGTGCTGCACCATTTCTGACTTTGAAATGTCATTATAATAACATGTTGGTACTATACTGTGATTGTTCATAACCTTTAACTGTTATGTCACTTTCCAAATTACTGCTAAAAAAAAGCAGAACTTCAGTGGGATATATTAAGTGTTCATATGCTCATACACCACAGTATGATTTCAGGTTCTAGTTCAAATATGCCTTAACAGATAACAACAAGTACAAGCAAGAGATCAACAACAAAGCAGTGGATAAATAACGTTCTTCTCTCCTCCCTCCCAAGAAAATGGGGCGATGTTATCTAGAGAACATACCATGCTAGCAGTGGTTGAGGCAATTGCACCACACTATGATAGTCTAAGCTCAGAATATTATTGTGACCCAGCCAAAATTTTAAGGAGTAGGGAAAACGGTTGAAGGGCTTGGCAGGGTGAGAGGGCAAGAGCTGCTGACATTTAAATTCATTTCACTCCAAATGTCAGCATGATAGTTCTTCACTTGAGATGGACTTTGACAATGCTTTCAATGAATGCCAGTCAGGTGGTTCTGCATACATCCACTCACACTGGAAGTAACATAAATGGTGCAGACTTTGGCCACTAGTATGTGAATTTTACACCAAAATCCCACAAGTGGCATAGGACTCTTTAATTAAATATTTGAACAAGGGTCCTCATCTAAAGGCTTGCTCAAAAATTGTACAGTCCATGCAATACCAATGAATACATTTTTTAAAAAAATATTTTTCTTTGATTGACAGTCTCAATTTTCAACATTACTGATGGCGGCTCGATTAAAATTGCCCAAATTGACTCTTGCATTGGTGCAAGGGATCAACAAGATTTGAATGATTGGCCTAAATATCGATTGGTCAAGGGTGTATAAGGAATGATTTCTCTCACTTTATGAACCAAGGACGGAGACCAATTTTGGAGTTCACGCACTATTTTCCCGCTACTAAATGAAAAAAATATGCACAGTTCAATTCAGCTAATCCAATAAGCATTTCCAATGAGCAAGGCTCTCTTCTGAGAATGCTATGCCAAATAATTCCCCTTATTATCGAAGCCTGTTATCATTCAACGTTCACACATTCTGCTGAGAAGGAACCATTAGGCAGCAATCAGGAATAAGAACTCGAATGTCTTTTGCAAGCTATTTAACAAGTGACCTAATCCTCTTTCCCATTGAAGTCAATGAAGAAATATATTATTGAGTGTAAAACAGGCAGTTGTTTTGCTACTGGCCATTTTGCGGTACTGTCCATGACTAATCTCTCCCTGATTTATTATTTCCGTTTCTTAACGCAGGAGTGCTGAGGCCATAGAAACAGGACGAGACTGTTTAGCTTCTTGAACATGTTCTATCATGCGCTGAAATCATGGCTATCATTGAACTCCATATGCGTGCCTGTGTCCCATATTCTTTAAAATCTTTGAATGAGCAAAAATCAATCTCAGACTCAAAATTTACAATGGATTGAACATCACTTGCATTTTTGCAAGAAAGGGCTAAACATCTCCCATCATTTGTGAGTAAAAAACATCTCCCAATTTCACCTCTTGAAAGGTTTTGCTCTCATGTTTAGATCAGTGATGGGCAACCTGCGACCTGGAAATCGCATGCGGCCCATCAAGGTCCTGAGTGTAGCCTGTGAGAAATTTTGTTGACCTGTTATTGTAATATAATTGTAATTAATATGCCCATGCATAGGGTTGCCACATTTCATTGATTTCCAGCTGTGGAGTTTTCTCATATTGTTATGACTGAAGTGATACACATGTAAAGAAAGGGCAAGAGAAGTGAGGTGCATGCTGATTGCTCACAACATGGAGTGCGAGAGCCATGTGCTCCCTCTGTGTGCAAAGTGGAAGTATTTATTTTGCTTTTAACAATTGAAGTTGATTGTTTTATTAACATATAAATGTTTAAGCATTTTCAATAACTTGCTGTGAAATATTCACCATGTATTAAATGTACCAGCGAGGAGAGGAATAGGCAGAGAGAGCAGTTCAACACATGGCTACAGGGGAGGTGCAGGGGGGAGGGAATCAGATACCTAGATAATTGGGGGTCATTCTGGAGTAGGTGGTACCTCCCCAAACGGGATGGTCTACACCTGAACCTGAAGGGTACCAGTATCCTGAGGGGAGGGGGGGGGTGAGATTTGATAATGCTCTTTGGAAGGGTTTAAACTAATTCAGTTGGATATTAGCTTCAGTGTACAGGAGATTTGACAGTAGTGAGGTCATGAATAAGGTTTCAAGATTACAAGCGTGTACCTGCTGGCGGGAAGGTAGTTTGAAGTGGGTCCATTTCAACACCAGAAGCATCCGGAATAAGGTGGGTGATCTTGCAGCATGGATCAGTACCTGGAACTTTAATTTCAGAGACATGGATAGAGCATGAACAGGAATGGTTGTTGCAGGTTCTGGAGTTTAGATATTTCAGTAAAATCAGAGAAGGTGGTGAAAAAGGGGGAGATGTGGCATTGTTAGTCAGAGGCAGCATTACGGTGGCAGAAAGGATGTTTGATGAGGACTCGTCTATTGAGTTGGTATGGGCTGTGGTTAGAAACAGGAAAGGAGAGGTCACCCTATTGGGAGTTTTCTATAGGCCTCCAGTAAGTTCCAGAGATGTAGAGGAAAGGATTGCAAAGATGATTCTGGATAGGAGCGAAAGTAATAGGGTAGTTTTTATGGGGGACTTTAACTTTACAAAGATTGACGAGAAAAACTATAGTTTGAGTACTTTAGATAGGTCAGTTTTTGTCCAATGTGTGCAGAAGGGTTTCCTGATTCAATGTGTAGATAGGCCAACAAGAGGTGAGGCCACATTAGATTTGGTACTGGGTAATGAAGTGGGCCAGATTTAGAGGTAGATGAACACTTCGGTGATTGTGACTACAATTCAGTTACATTTACATTAGCGATGGAAAGAGAAAGTTATATACTGCAGGACAAGAGTTACAGCTGGGATAAAGGAAATTATGATTCAATTAGGCGAGATTTAGGATGCATAGGATATGGAAGGAAACTACACGGATTGGGTGCAATTGAAATGTGCACTTGTTCAAGAAGCAGCTACTGTGTGTCCTTGATAACTAAAAATCTGTCAGGCAGGGAGGAAGTGGTCAAGCGAGAGAACCATGGTTTATTAAAGAAGTTGAATCTCTTGTGAAGTGGAAGAAGGAGACTTATGCCAAGATGAGACATGAGGCTCAGTTAGGGTGCTTGAGAGTTACGAGTTAGCTAGGAATGACCTAAAGAGAGAGCTAAGAAGAGTCAGGAGGGGACATGAGAAGTTTTTGGTAGGTAGGATCAAGGAAAACCCTCAAGTTTTCTATAGGTATATCAGGAATTAAAGAACAACTAGGGTAAGTTTAGAATCTGTCAAGGACAGTAGTGGAAAGTTGTGCATGGAGTCCAAAAAGATATGAAAGGCACTAAATGAATATTTTTCATTAATATTCACACAGGAAAAACACAATGCTGTTGAGGAGAATACTGAGTTACAGGCTATTAGACTGTAAGATTCATAAGGAGGAGGTGTTTGCAATTCTTGAAAGTATAAAAATAGGTAATTCCCCTGGGCCAGATGGAATTTATCCTAGGATTCTCTGGGAGTCTAGGGAGGAGATTGCAGAGTCTTCAGGTCATCACAGCCTTTGTCTTTAGGTCATCATTGTCTACAAGAATAGTGCCAGAAGACTGGAGGGTAGCAAATGTTGTCCCCTTGTTCAAGAAGGGAAGTAGAGACAACCCTGGTAATTGTAGACCAGTAAGCCTTACTTCTGTTGTGGTCAAAGTTTTGGAAAGAATTGAAAGAGATAGAATTTATAAACATCTAGAAAGAAATAACTTGATTAGGGATAGTCAACACGGTTTTGTGAAGGGTAAGTCGTGCCTCAAACCTTATTGAGCTCTTTAAGAAGGTGATGAAAGAAGTGGATGAGGGTAAAACAGTTGATGTGTTATATTTGGATTTCAATAAGCATTTGATAAGGTTCCTCACAGTAAGCTATGGAGGCACGGGATTGAGGGTGATTTAGCGGTTTGGATCAGAAATTGTCTAGCTGTAAGAAGATAGGGGGTGGTGGTTGTTGGGAAATATACATCCTGGAGTTCAGTTACTAGTGGTGTACTGTAGGAATCTGTTTTGGGGCCACTGCTGTTTGTCATTTTTATAAATGACCTGGATGAGAGTGTTGAAGGATGAGTTAGTAAATTTGCTGATAACATTAAAGTCAGTGGAGTTGTGGACAGTGCAGAAGGATGTTGCAAGTTATAGAGGGACAGAAATAAGCTGCAGAGCTGGGCTGAGAGGTGGCAAATGGAGTTTAATGCAGAAAAGTGTGAATTGATTCACTTTGGAAGGAGTAACAGGAATATAGAGTACTGGGCTAATGGCAAATTATTTGGTAGTGTGGATGAGCAGAGAGTTCTCAGTGTCCATGTTGCATAATCCCTGAAAGTTGGCACCCTCCAGGTTGACAGGGTTGTTAAGAAGACATACAGTGCATTAGTTTTTAATTAGTAGAGAGATTGAGTTTTGGAACCATGAGGTTATATTGCAGCTGTACAAAATTCTAGTGTGGCTACAATTGGAATATTGCTTACACTTCTGGTCACCACATTATAGGAAGGATTTGAAAGCATTGGAAAAGATGCAGAGAAGATTTACCGGGATGTTACCTGGTATGGTGGGAACGGCTTATGAGGAAAGGCTGAGAGACTCGACGCCATTTTGTTAGAGGGAAGGTTAAGAAGTGACTTAATAGAAGCATATAAGATGACCAGAGGATTAGCTAGGGTGGATAATGAGAGCCTTTTTTCCTTGGATTGATATGGCTAGCATGAGGGGATATAGCTTTAAATTGAGGGGTGATAGATATAGGACAGATGTCAGAAGTAGTTTCTTTACTCAGAGAGTAGTAAGGGTGTGGAATGGCCTGCCTGCAGCAGTAGTGGACTCACCAAAATTATGGGCATTTAAATGGTCATTGGATAAACATATGCATGCTATTGGAATAGTGTAGGTTAGATGGGCTTTAAATTGATTTCACAGGTCAGCACAACATCGAGGGACAAAGGACCTGTACTGCACTGTAATGTTCTATGTATTTCTCTTATTCATGGGATCATGGTTAGTGGACAAGCCTGATTTCAATTTTGTGGCTCACTGAGAAGAAAGATCACTCATATGGCTCACTCACTAGGTTAAGTTGCCTATCGTAAGGTTAGATTATATTTTCTAATCCTAGACTCCTTTTCCGACAGAAATAATTTCTCTCTATCAAACTTATTTATTCCCTTAATATCTTGTAGCCATCAGTCAAATTACATTTTAATCTTCTAACTTCCAGGCTATACAACCCTAATTGTGTTATCTTTCCCTGGAACTTAATGTTTGGAGAGCTGGTGTCATTCTGGTAAATCTACACTACCTGCCCCCAAAGCAAATACATCCTTCCTAAAATATGATGCCCAGAACTGCTCACAATACTCCAGGTATAGGCTAATCAGAGTTTGTATAACTGAAGCATGACATCTATCTCTTTGTATGCTCATCCTCTAGATAAAAAAAAACAACAAACCATTGGCCTTTTTGATTTGTTTTCTCTACCTGTTCATATCATTTTAATGGTCAATGTACCTAGATCTCCAAGTTTCTTTTGTCCTCCAGTGTTTCCAACATTCTACCACTTAGGCAGTACTCTGCTATATCCCTTTAATGTCCAAAATGGATGGCCTCACATTGAACTCAATATGCCAGGTTTTTGCCATTCCCTTAATCAAATAATCACTCTTTATAATGATATGTTTATATCTACAATGAGACTGAACTTTGAATCATTGGCAAATTTGGATCTGTGGCTATTTATCTCATCATCTGAACCATTGATAAATATGGTGAGTAGCTGCGGCCCCAATATAGATACTTGCGTAACATCACTCATCACACAATGTCAATTAAAGTGCCTGCCTATTATCGCTATTCTGTCTCCTGCTGTTGAGCTAATTTCTCAGCCATCAATTTTGCCTTCCATTCCATGAGATTCAACTTCAGTTAGCAATCTCTTACTTTGTCAAGTGCCCTTCTCGAAATAATACCTGTTGACATTCTCCTGTCCACCACTTCAGTCACCTCTTCAAAAAGCTCATTCAGTTGATCAGATACGACAAACTCTTTACAAACTCATGCTAGCTTCCATCTATGATCAGCCAAAAATTTGCAAGATTTTCTGTCAGCCTTTCCATGACAATAGACACTAGTAATCTCCCAATGACCATTCCATCAGCCCCTTATTCATTCTTCTTGCCTTTCTTAAACAGTGGAATGACTTGCTTTATTTGCCAATCTAAAGATGTAGTTCCCAAATTGAGGCAACTTTGGAAAATTATAGCTTCATGTAACAAAACAAGCTCATTGATTTATTTGAAATTAACATTTGTCTCTTAAAAGAAATGGATAATGGACATCCTGGATGGGTTTTACACCTTGTGGCAGAGGCAGCCCGCGATTGGTCGCAGACAGGACTTTCTATCTGTGGCATTTTGTGTGGCTCACTTGTCTTGATGCTGTGAAAACTGCCATGGGGATCGTCTTTGGTGGGACCAGAAGATCCCATCTGCAAGAAGGAATTTTATCTTTCTTTTCTGTGAACATACAATGAACTACACAAGATCCTGATAACTAGCCTACATGGGCAAGACTGTAAAAACGCCTTTTAGGGTGATGTAATTGAGCATGCATAAAGGTGGATGGGGGCATAAGTCAGCATAAATAGGACATGAGAAGTGGTGGGGAGAGTGAAAAATTGTGAGGTATGAGGTTTAGAGAGTCTAACAACTTATATTATAACTGAGGCAAAGTCCTAGAATAATTACTTCTTAAAAATAGCACACCACTGCACCTTGCAGATCTTGCGGCAATTTCCTCACTGTTTCCAGGGTTGTGCGGGTGGAGGAAGGGATAAGTATCAGCCCTGTTCCCACCATCTGGCCCCTCACGGTTGTTTCTCTCCAGCCAAATGAGCTGAATTGGGAAATGTTCCAATCCTCAGGAATGGAAATCCAGACCTTACTCTATTGCACATATCTGAAAAGTAAAGCTTTTGAAGTTAATTTATTCGTTGCAAATAAAGCTTACATTAACACTGCAATAAAGTTCCTGTGAAACTCCCCTAGTCATCACACTCCGCTGCTTGTTCAGGTCAATGCACCTAACCCGCCCATCTTTTGGACTGTGGGAAGAAACTGGAGCACCTGGAGGAAACTCACACAGACATGTGGAGAATATGCAAAATTCACATAGACAATAACCCAAGCCAGGAATCAAGCTCAGGTTCCTGGCACTGTGAGGCAATGGTGCTAACTACAGTGCCATCGATTTTCTATCAGTTAAGTGGGGAAAAAGGGAACTACCTCACTCTTGTGCATTGTTCTTACATACTCCCTGGTTTCGAGAATTTGTCACTCATTAGAGAAATTATTTTCTTCTCGACTGTCGCTTTGTTTAATCTGGCTCTTTATTCAATATTAGCTTCCTAGGGATTTCCAACATGATGCCAGGCAATTGCAACCGTCATTATTTTCGTTGTCTTATTAGCTTTCAGGGAGACTGCATTATCATGCCTAGTTACCAAATGTAATTGTAAAAAATATTAATGTCGAATTGCAAGTTTTTTTGCTTCCTCTTTTCATAGCACTTATTATCTATTGTTTTTAACCTTTGCTATTGCCTATGTAATACCCAATACTGGCATGTCACACAGTGAACTCAGAGAAGAAGTGACATAGTGGTATAGTTACTGGACTAGTAATCCAGCAACCCAAGGTAATGTTCTAGGGACCCAGATATGAATCCCATCACGGCAGATGGTGAAATTTGAATTCAATTTAAAAAAAACAAAATAATCTGGAATTAGAAGCCTAATGATGATCACAAAACCATTGTCAATTGTTGTAAACAGCCATCTGTTTCACCAATGTCCTTGAGGGAAGAAAATCTGCCATCCTTAACCAGATCTACAGAAATGCAGCTAACTCTTAACTGCTCTCCAAAATGTGAAATTAGGGATAGGCAACAAATGCTGGCCCAGCCAGTGACGTTCAAATCCCATGACTTCCGTTGTGGGTCAGAACAACACCCTTGCCTCAAGAACAAATCAAGGAGCATTCTAGACTAATGTGAGTTGATGTTGTTACTTGAAACTAATCAAAGGGGTTTTGTCTGATTTAAATGGGTTATTCTAAATTTTTGAATGAAAGCAATACTCAAAAGACTAAGGAAATTTGGCATGTCAGCTATGGCTCTCACCAACTTTTTACAGATCACTGTAGAAAGCATGCTTTCTGGTTGTATCATAGCTTGGTATGGCTCTTGCTCTGTCCAAGATTGCAAGAAACTATAAAATGTTGCAAACGGAGCCCAGCCCATCACACAAACCAGCCTGCCATCTACTGATTCTGTCTATACTTTCCGCTGTCTCGGAAAATCAGCCATCATAATTAAGGATCTCACACACCCCAGGCATACCTTCTTCTTCCGTTGGGAAAAATGATACAAAAATCTGAAGTCACATACCAACTGACACAAGAACAGCTTCTTCCCTGCTACCATCAGACTGTTGAATGGACATACCTTGCATTAGGTTGACCTTTCTCTACAACCTAACTGTGACTGTAACACTACATTCTGCACTCTCTCCTTTCCTTCTCTATGAACAGTATGTTTGTCAGAATAGCATGCAAGAAAAAATACTTTTCACTGTATACAAATACATATGACAATAATAAATCAACTTAGAAAAGATCACTCGCAGAGTTCAGCTGAATTCTTTGTGCTAACTTCACTTTTTTGAAAATGGAAAATCCCACCTTACACAATGTCAGTCGTCGAGAAGGGTAATTGCAACAGAATGCTTGTTTTACTCAGCATTAGATAATCCAGGGAGACGCTTATCCAAAATGATGACAACCACATGTTTTTTTAATGTGCTGTCACAGGTCAGGTGTCACAGCTCAATCTTCGCATTTGGAGTCACCTATAAGTTAATAACCGACTCTGGAATCCCAATCTCAAAGAGATTTTTCGTCTAACACTTCTCTTTCAAAACCTGAAACTTCTCCTCTGAAAAGTGGTGACAAAAATTGTCCATCAGTGCAACCAGATGTAACTGAATACAGATCATCAGTATACTGAAAGCTGCCTTACCAACACTGTTTCCTTCTATGTGCCCTTGCAGTGTGGGTGGCGTGGTGGCACAGCGATTAGTACTGCGGTTAGACCTTGGTTTGATTCCCAACTTGGGTCACTGTCTGTGTAGTTTGCACATTCACGCCATGTCTGCGTGGGTTTCTTCTGCATGCTCCGGTTTCCTCCCACAGTCTGAAAGATGTGCTGGTTAGGTGCATTGGCCATGCTCTGGAACAGGTTCCAGAGCATGGTGACTAGGGGATTTTCACAGTAATTTCATTGTCGATGTAAGCCTACTTGTGACAACAATAAATGAACTAAAAAGTCAATTTATGTGCTTAGCTCCTGTTTCAGAACACTAGCCTCAAAAAGCTTGCTATTGACTGTGCTACATTCAATGAAGCTCATGACTTCACAACTCCTTTCGACACAATTTCAAGATCGGATGGAATTCCTTTCAATGCAACGCTTCACTGTGAATAAAGCAATGATACCAAACAATGTCCCGACCAGCTGTTCTCCTTAATCCTCATTGCAACTCTGCTGTTTTTCCCAGTCATGTTGGCTGCCCCAAATGATCCATGTCTACAATTAGCTTATTAGAAAGGGAAAGAAAATAAGCATTAAGTGCCAAGTGTAAGTATGTACAGGGCACTTGGTGCCAAGTTCATGTACAAGGCACACTGACCAGTTCATTTTGCCTCTTGTGGTCATACAGTGTACTGCACCAAGAATTTACCCAAACAGAAAATGTTAAAAAAAAGTCAGGCAATTTTTAAGAATCATATTTGGCTACACATCTTTCAATATCCCACAACCCATCTGTGGGCGGCGACCCCCAATTTGAAAAACACCATTCTGAAACAAAAGTACCGACATTTCAAAGTCTTACAGCTGTTCACAGACAACTAAGGATGTGAAAACAATGTGAACACCATCCCTTATTTGTAATAGACCCTGAATTTGTTAAGAACCACATGGAGGCAGCCATGTTTGTTTTGTATGTCAAGGAAAGATAATCTAGAGCCATGTACAGACAGTTATAACAAGCTATCAGAATTATCAAGTCAACTAGTCTGTGAACCAGACTCAGAAATAATCTGTAGAACATCAGGCAGCCATAATACATAACCTGTGACAGTCTAAAGTTTGCCTGAGATTCAACCTCCTTGCTATTCCACCGCAAGAAACTTCACAACATACTGTGAACCCTTGGTAATATCCTCATTTCAATTTTAAATCATTGTTTCAATTCAAAAGACCTAGTCTCTCAGAGCCTGTCAGAAACTGAGATAACAGTAATCTATGCATGATATTGAATTGTATCCAATCTTTGTCTGTTCCTAAAAGAGGCCATTCTTTGTCTGTGTGGGTATAAGAATGAGATGGAGTGTGCATTTGTAATTCATTCAGATATATATGTGAGAATTAATAATGTTTTCTTATTTTTAAACTCACAAAAGTTTGTTGCTGAATCATATAATTGGAATATATACTCCTAAGCATGAGGAAACATGCTGCAGTCAGGTGACCCATGAGCTGGAATAGACAATATTCATGCAGTCAGGCCTTTGACAATCAATCTCCAATGGAAACCACACAAGTCTGGATCAACCTGGCCAGATGCTAATGCCATATTGTTGTTGACCGAACCATTAGTTACATCACCAGTGAATCTGCTTTGATAGAAGATGGCTACGCAGGCTTGGTGGCACTTACCTCAGTCAGAACCCGAGGCATAGCATGACAAGGACAGCACTTGACCGTTGAAGGTACTACCTTCAATGTTCTACAACCTTCATATTTGAAAGGTAGTCACTTCACTGAATCTTCTTGCCCCCAGCCAATGCTACTGTTGGACACAGATTACAGAATCTTTGAGAAAAGCATGAAGAGAGGAACAAAAAGGCTGTTTGGAGGGCCTCGTTCTCTCTGCTTTTCCACTTTCTTCAATGGCAGCTCTGGAATGTACCTTCGACTGGCAGCCAAGCAGCATAGCATCTCCAGCTCGTTATACCTCATGACTAGCCTCATAAAACCACCCAGTGAGATGATCCAAAGACCAGAAACCACCCTGGATTAGAGAGGAAGCCCAAATCAGCGACTGCAGATCCTGAAACATTAATCAACCCTCAAAGACCAAGAATCAACCCTGTTCCAGCCTAATGTATGGGTATTATAAGTGTTTTCAGAGCAGATAGTTTAGCTACAGTGGTATGGACCCGTGGATAAAGTGTAGCAGATCCCTGAAGCATGTGTTAGAAGTAGATTGTTAGTGTAGATTTGAGACTGCTTAGTTTTAAGACTGATTCCTGAAGACTCCCGTGAAGAGATTGGTAGTGTTTGATCAAGTTTAATTGAAGAACATAGTAAAGTCTAATAAGTATTGTTTTTCTCAATGAAGTGTTCAATAAAGTTGTGTCGGACCTTCACCTAACTCTTGTTCCTTTTGTCTATTGCACCGTATAATCCCCTTGAGCAAACTGGTCAAGGTTAATCAGGGTACGTGTACCTACCAAAAGAGAAAATGCTGGAAAATCTCAGCAGGTCTGGCAGCACCTGTAAGGAGAGAAAAGAGCTGACTTGTTGAGTCCAGGTAATCATTTGTCAAAGCATCCACAGTAATTTGCTTTTATACATACATCAACCTTTCACTTTGCAACAGCACATCTCTTTCTGTGTCAAACATACTGATCATGCGCAGTAAGAAAATAAATAAATGGTGTCTATTACACTTGTACATTACTCCCTCACCAGGATCAATGATAGTTTTTGCAATTCCTTTAGTTTTATCTTATCTTTTCGCTTTTTCGTTGTCCATCGTTGCCTTTTTTCTGGCAAGTGAAGTCTTCTCCTTTCTTGGGAAAACTGATTCTGTATAATAATCAGTTCTTTTTTGAGCAACTCCCACTGACCATCTGTCATCTTATCCATTAACGGATTTGTCCAGTAACAAAACATGCAGATGCTGGAGGTTTGAAATAAAAACAAATAAATGCCAGAAAAACTCAGAAGGTCGGACAGTATATGCAGTGAGAAACCAAATGTCGAGATGACCTTACATCAGAATCAAAACAGATTTGTCTGGTTTACTTTGGGCAGTTTATATTTCACCCATTGAAGCCAGTCTTATCTAAATCTAGAATCTTAGCAGCTGCCTCACTTTTCTCCTCTCAAACATTACGTGAAGTTATCATATTACGATAGCCCAGGGATAAATGTTCACGCACCATTAAGCTGTTATCTAAATCTGATTCATTACTCATTATTGAATCTAAAATGGCCTACCATTTGTTGGCAATGGAGCATATTGCTGCAGAAATTATGCTGGACACACTCAAGAGATTCATTGACTGTCATGAGCTGGTCTGCTTATCTCAAAGATGTGCAAGTCTTTCTCTTCTTTTGTTTGCCATTTTGAGCTTTACGATTCTGCGTCCAATATGAACAGCCAAGTCACAGCACCACATATTACCGTGAGCACAATGAGAGGCATGGTAGCACAGTGGTTAGCACTGCTGCTTCACAGTTCCAGGGACCTGGGTTCGATTCCCGGCTTGGGTTATTGTCTATGTGGAGTTTGCACATTCTGACCGTGTCTCTGAGGGTTTCCTCCAAGTGCTCCGGTCTTCACTCACAGTTCGAAGATACATGGGTTAAGTTGATTGACCATGCTAAAATTCCCCTTTAGTGTTCTGAGATGCATAAGTTAGGGAGATCAGCAGGTATATATGTAGGGCCTGGATGGGATTGTGGTCGGTGCAGACTCGATGGGCCAAATGGCCTCTTTCTGCACTGTATCGTTTCTATATTGTCAGGTGGATTGCCTTAGATCCTACAAGTTGTCATTGGTTGTATTCATTCACAATGTGTTGAACCATCTGATCCAGGTAACTACAGGGAGTGTGATGTCCTTGCAAGTGGGAGGGTAGATCTTGTTGAACGTAGACCACTGCTTTTAAGGAAGGTCAAACCCTGGAGGCCCTACTGAACAATCATTCAGCAGTTGCTAGTTGACAACATTAGTGTCAAAGCCCAGAGGTGAGACATTTGTTCTTTTGGTCAAAACTATTCAAAGCAACCATAGAGTTCCAGAAACATTTGCGTGATTTGAATTGCCTATTTGGTAGGTCCTGAAGGTCACCATGGATTGGCCCTGGCGAACTCTGGAACAAAGTGTTTGGAAGTGCTGGTGGCTGTGGTACTTCGGTCTGCTTTGTTGTCCAACAAGGGGCATACACGCGATGGGTCATGAGAGGGTTTATCTTGGATTTTTCGAGAGTAGCTTAGTGCTTCATTTCGTTAGTGCATGCTTGAACTGGACCAGTTGATGGACTATCACTGTTGCTGATGAGATACGTGGATTTGGGCCAGTATTTGTGGGAGTTTGCACATTCTCCCCGCTGTTTGCGTGGGTTTTCTCTGACTGCTCTGGTTTCCTCCCAAAGATGTGCTCTTAGGCTGATTGGCAAAACAAATTCTCCCTAAATTGTCTCGCTAATTTGGTTGCAATGTCGATTTTTATAAACATAGACAAGGGTCATGGGTGGAAGTGGAAATGTCGAGGTGGCGGAACAGGCTCGTTGGGCCGAAGTCCTGTGCTGTGTTTTTTTTTTGTTCTTTGTTCTAATTATATGCCGTGCAGTCAAACTCTCTTAATGTTTCTGCCTTCTGACTGGTGAGATATTAGACAGGACTGGGAGCCAATGTACATGTGTTGGTTTAAGTATCCTATTGATTATCCACACTGGTGTATTGAGGACTGGTGTACAAGTTCTTGTGGGGCTGACTACACTGTGGAGCAGTATTCTGCTTTTTCAACCTTCATATAGTATGAAGCTCAAATTTATGAACATTTCCCATTTAAACCACTTTGCCTTAGTTGCATTCTTGTATAATATCTGCATGTACAAAATTTATTCCTCATGGTTGGAATTCTCCAGCCGTTCACACTGGCAGGATTCTCTGGACCCGCCAGCAGTGTATTGTGCCTGCAGGCTTCCCACCGCTGTGGAGTGACATCAATGAGAATTCCCATTGACTGTGGCCGGATCATAGGATTCCATTGCTAGCAAACAATGCGCCACCTCCCGTTGGTGGGAAACACGCAGCTGACAGGCCAGATAATCTGTCCCCACATCTGCTAACAGGGAGCCAAGGCACAACTTCTGTCAGTTTTAAATCCCTTTCCATTTCTTAATTCTATTGTCTTCACTGCCTGCCCACCAATTATCATATCCTATCTTACCAATAAAGTGATGCCATCATTAGATATTAATCTAACATGTTTGCCATCATTCCTGAAGAATTTATAAACTGGTCTGCATATTTGGCAGTTCTGAACATCTTGCAAGTGTGCCAGTAATGGCCACCATGTCATACCTTCCAAATGGAATTTGCAAATAATTTAATTACTATACTCCATGCACTTGAAAAGAACGTGTATTTGGTCTGCACATCCTAACCTTTCTTCTTGTTTTAGTTCTCTACTTATTTCTTATTTCATTTCTGAGTTTAATTTCTTAATATCTTTTAGTTTTCCTTCTATCATTGATACTGAAGACACAATTTCTAATTGTTGCTTTGTTCTCATTCCTTTGTGTTCAACAACTATTGACTCTTACCTTTTCCACCTGAACCCATCCTCCACCACTTCCCTCGCCTCTTTTCCATAGCCCCACCTTACTATTTTAAAATCCTTGCACTACCTATTCTTTCCACTGGGACCCTGATTCAAGAGAGCTGTCCCAGTGAAAGAGCTGAATTCCAGAGGTGAGGTGAGGAATGACTGTCCTTGACATCAAGGCAGCAATTAACAGAGTGTGGCATCAAGAAGCCCTAGAAAAACTGGAGTAAATGGGAATCAGGGAAGGAAACCCTCCACTGGCTGGAATAATATATAGCACAAAGGAAGATAGTTCTGGATGGTAAATGTTGGTCATCTCAACTTTGGGACAACACTGCAGGAGTTCCTCAAGCTTGTGTCTTATCTTCAACTGCTTTATCAATGACCTTCTTTCCAACATATAGGAATAGGGATGTTTGCTGATGATTGCACAATATTCAAAATACATGACTTCTCAGATATTCAAGAGCCCAATCCAACTGTAGAAAGAACTTGACAATATCCAGGCTGAGCTTACAAGTGACAGGTAACATTTGCACCCCAAAAGTGCCAAACAATGACCATCTCCAATAATAAAGAATCTAACCATCACCCCTTGATATCCAATAGAATCACCATCACTGAATCCTGCACTATCAACATCCTGAGTGTTAACATTGATTTGAAACTTAACTGGACCAGTCATCTAAATACTGTGGCTACAAGAGCAGGTCAAAGATAAGTAATCCTGCGGTGAGTAACTCACCTCTTGACTCTCAAAACTATGTTCACAACCCACATGTCACAAGTTTGGAATGTGATGGAACAATTTAACATAGCATATCAACCGAACCTGCGCATCTTTGGACTGTGGGAGGAAACTGGAGCATCTGGAGGAAACCCACGCAGACATGGGGCGGGGAACACGCAGACTCCACACAGGCAGGTATCCAATGCCAGAATTGAACCAGGGTCCCTGATGCTGTGATGCAGCAGTGCTAGCCACTGTGCCACCATGCTGCCCAAGAGGAGTTTAAAGAGGAGCTCCCTTTGATGTCATGGGTGGAATATATCCATTTTGGTGAAACCAATTATCTGGTCATTCTTAGAATGCTGTTTGTGGGACCTTGCTGAGTGTAAATTGACCACCATGAGTTCCTTCACGTTACCATCACGACTGCACTTCAACAATAGCAACTTTCATAATTGTCTGTAAATTGTGCGGGTTAGCTTGATTGACCATGCTAAATTGACCCTTAGAGTCAGGGTATTAGCAGGATAAATACATGGGATTACAGGAATGGGACTTAGTGAAATTGTGGTTCCTACAGACTTTAGGTATCCAGATGTCGTGAAAATCAGTATATAAATGCAACATATTTTTTCCTTTTTAGAAGTCTCAACCGGTCATTCTGTGAAGCAAGTTACGTGGGGGGAATAATGATTAAAAACTTGCCTCATGCTGATCTAGGAAGTAAATTGCATTCTGAATTAGCACTTTGGAGCAAAAATTACAATCATCATTCACTTTGACTGATATGCTCGCTGACAATACTTGTAAATGATATTAGCTTAGCCATTCTATCCATTTTCATAAAGTGACTCGCTACTGACTGCTCAACAGCAACCGTATACTCAAAACTATTCTTCACAGGGAGAAGTAACCTGCAATCTGTCTCCATGGTTCAGTTTGTAAATGTGGCAAGGAATTGAGACAGAAAGATAAGAAAGGTCATAAGCTTGATGTCTGATCTTTGCTGATTGAGTTGCCACTGGGGAGGCATTTGGAGGATGACAATGAACCCCCATTAGGGAGGGAATCATTTTGCATCAATACAAAATCAGCACCATCTGTACAACCCACTCCCTCCCTTTTTAGGGGAACCATGGATTTAAGCCAATGCCTGCTGCAGAGTGAGGAAAACAGCTAAAGGGGAAGAAGAAGAGGAAATATATGTTTGAAAGAGAAACAAAAAACAAAATAGCAAAAAATAAAAACAGCAGCTGAACTGATTAAAATAATTAATTATCTGCTTAATTAAATGGCTACATCAGTATGACATTTCCAGTCTTACCTTCTGTCTAATAGCACGTTTAATCTTTAGGAGTTACACCACACTGTGGAGAATCCTATGCTGGGTGGAAATAAAACTAATTTTTATTTTTATTAAAAATTAATAATAAAATTTTAATTATTATTAATTAAATTTAATTTAATTTAATTACTGTCTGTAATCGCTAAGAGGAATTGTGAGAATGGGGTAGATGTGTGTGGATAAAGTAGTCCCGGTGGCACAGCAGTTAGCACTGCTTACCTCACAGCGCCAGGGACCCAGGATCAATTCTGGCCTTGGAAACTCTGTGTGGAGTTTGTACATTCTCTCTGTGTCTGCGTGGGTTCCTTCTGAGTGCTCTGGTTTCCTCCCACAGTCCAAAGATGTGCAAATTAGCTTGATTGGCCAAACTAAATTGACTTTTTTAGTCAGGGAGATTAGTAGGGTAAATGTGTGAGGTTACGGGAATTTGATCTTGGGTTGGATTGTGGTTGATACAGACTCAATGGGCTGAATGGCCTTCTGTATTCTAGGGATTCTATGGAAGAACTATCAAGCTGTTTACATTTGTTTTCACCGGGCATGATTTAAGCTAGACTCTTAGGTGGCAGAAGCCTCATCAATACATGTAAATTGGGGTCCTACAATTTAATTGGAACACTAATGGCATTTATATGGCTTGTTTACTGCCATGCCCACCTTAGGCCCCCTCTCAGCAAATCTGATGTGGAGGAATAAGAGACATCTAAAGCAAAAACATTCATTAGGCAGCAATGCAAGAGGATTAAATATTCTCCTTTAAGCCTCAGTTTGGAAATCTAGGCCTCTGTGGCACAAGCTCAAATGAAATGGCCCCATTTCTTACCCAAGTCGTACCTAGCTGCTGAAGCATATACTGACCTCTCCATGATTTCAGATTTGCCAGAAGACTGCCAGCAAAGATTTATCCACCTATTGGCTGACCAGCAGGATGTAAAATGATAATTAAAGTAGCACGAGCCTCAAGCTGGCAGAAGTGGGTGGCTTGGACGTGTGCCCTGTCTCCCTAATTGCCCAGAATTTGTTTGTATTCAAATCTTTCTTTCTACTCATGTTTAATGTTACATCTAAGTGACACTACAAGCAATACCACATCCTACAAAGCATCTGATTGTAAAAGATAAATGCAGATCAAATGAACAGCTTGAGGGCCATTCTATACTGTCCAGAATCTATGGTTTTATACCATAGAAATGTCCAACAGTTAAAAAGCTTTCTTCATTATCATATGTTGCCCTGGGCTTGACAAGCATGTTTAAACATATGGCAAGCTAACACTTTCATCACTTGCATCCAACTGTCAAGAATAGGACGCAGAGTGATATGCTTTAACAGGACAATGTATTTGAATATGATTTAACGATATTATCCTGATTTGAGCACTGTATCTGAGAGGAACAATTGTTGCTCGCCATTCTGTGTCACAGCTTCAACACAATTCCCACACTCTTGGTGCTTGCTCACTATTATGAACTCCGTTATTTGCACTTTAGCAATCAAGAGTCTTGTCAAACAAAATACAGGTGTGCATATTCAATTAGAACAAAGATATAAAATACTGAAGCTGAGATTATAAAAACTTGAAGGTGAAATTCCCCTCGTTTAAGACTGTCTGCTGTCAGGAGCGGTTCTCCCATCCCGCTGCACTGCTTTGTTAGTGCAGCGGACTGGGAGATTCTAGAAGCAGCTGATTTGCACAATCCACGCTGAGCATCCTGTTACCATCAGCTCTATGCTGGAAATCAAACTGACTAATGCATGCAGCCTCTATTTATCATATATTTTGAATATCATTAGCAGGCCCAGGTCTGAAGGATCCGGGCCAGCTCTCCTCTCCCCTCCCACTAGGAGTCGTTCACTCCAGCGGGGTTTACGATAGCTCCCCACTTGCAGGGAACTGATGGCTCGATCTGAAGTGAAGGTGAGGGGCAATTGAGGCCATCCAGAGGGTTGAGGATGCTCCCTTGCCATTGGCACCTTGGCTGTGTCAGTCTGCATCCTCTAATACTGCCCAAGGGGCATCTTGGCACTGCCCATTGAGCATCTGGCATTGCTAAGAGAGAAGAGCTTGGTTTCAGGGTGAGGCCTGTGGTAGGAATGTTGTTGGAGATGGGGAGGTTGTTCCCACTACCACACTGTCTTTTGGGGTTGTGTGACAGGAAGAGGAAAGCCATGCAATTGGAACTGGCCATTTGGGGGGTGGGGTAAAGACTGCTGGTGTGGAGTGGGGACCATGGTGGGGTGTTGATGGTGGGTGCTAGAGATTAGGGCTGCTGGTTGGGGGGCTCAGCAGGAGATTGAGATGGGCTGGGAGGGTTAAAGCTGGTCCCCACAGTCCAGTGATCAGGCAGTCAGGGGGGAGAATTGAAGGCCAGTGCTTTTGGATCACAGGGATGGTCAGCGATCGAGTTGGCCAGCAACCAGGGGATTAGCAGACAGGGGCCACTGTGCATTCACTGATCTTGACACTGCCAGATTGGCGCATGCACAGTAGCTCACCCAGTGCTATGCTGCCAGCTTTTCCAGTGGGAATAAGCCCTGAATTTTAATATGATTCACACTAGAGCACTCTGCAGTGTGCAGAGTGTGGGAGATACACATGTAAACTCCCGCTGAAAAAAAAAATCAATGTGATTTACTCCAATCTTCACACAAATACTTAGAAACATTTGGGGAGAATTCTGGCTGAGATTCTTTCTGATACAAACTTCATGGTGAAGGTTATATTTTAATTCATAAAAGTGCTTTACAATTGGTAGTTAAATTCCTTTTCCAGATTCTTTTGGTCTACTTACAGAAACATGAATGTTTCCTTCTTTATAATCGTGTTCAGCATGTTTCAGACTTCTTCCTTTTTGGAAATGAATCTTCTCCCCAGTCTTTATAATGACTGATTGCAAGCTTACAGAATCTGAAAGCTCCCCTGTGTTCGATGAGTATATAGATTTGGAAAGGCGAGAAATTTTGAAGTTTCTAAAGAGCTGATGTTGACAACACTCATCACTATTATTGGATGTGCTAAAGTGTGCTCTTTCATGACATTTTTAATGTCAAACAGACCTATTTTCTCTGGAAGAAACAAATTAGCATTAATGCACTATCTCTGTAGAAGCTCCAAGTCCCTGAGGCAAGCAAGCATATGCTTGAGGAAAGATTTTATACAGTGCATATTGCTGTGGCATAATAGTGAATTTTAAACAAGTCTGATGTTTTACCTCTTTTTAGCTTTTTTCTTTAAACCCATGCATCTTGATCTGTTAAATTAAACATTGGCACTGTAAGTATAAATAATGGATCAGGACATATGTATAAACTGATCAGTTATGCTCCCGATGGAGCCTCAGTGACTTTGTACTGGCGGAAAACAGTATCTTTCACAGACAAGGGAAGAAAGCATTCATTTGAAGTCTGTGGTAAACTATTTTGCAGTACATGGTGCTGGAACACATTTGCTCAAGGTTGGAACAATAGGATTTTGCTTCTTTGCCTCCTGGGTGCACTCACCAAGAACATATTTTTTGAAGCTGCGGAGATCTCCAAAGAATTCCTCAAATGGCCAACTTTCTTCCAGATCAAAGAGAAAGTACTCTCCGAGCTCTTCAAAATGCTTTGCCACGCTTTTCATGCATGATTGCTGGGTTTTCATTCTGCTCTCCAACACACGGGATAGAGCTGTAACATTGTACATTAAGAGGCAAGGGCGGGTGGGTGGTGGAGGAAGCATCTGCTGTTATCTACAAACTGCAAAGACTTATAATAGGATCAGTGAAGAGCTGGTTGTCAGTGTGCATAACCTCACAACATTTACTAATATCATCCTCCAACACATGCTTTCATAGCATTGATAGTAAGTAATTAAGCATTTTACGAGTCATAAAATCCTACAGCACAGAAGGAGACCTTTCGGCCTATCGGGTCTCTACCGACTACAATCCCTCCCAGGGCCTATCCCCACAACTCCATTCATTTACCCTAATTAGTCACCCTAAGGGACAATTTAGCGTGGTCAATCCACCTAACCGTACATCATTGGAACGTGAGAGGAAGCTGGAGCATCCGAAGGAAACCCACACAGACCCAGGGAGAGTGTGTTAACTCTACATAGCCAGTCACCCAACCCAGGACTCGAACCCAGCTTCTTGGCGTTGTGAGGCAGTAGTGCTAACCACTGTGCCATCGTGCTGCCCTGAACTGAGCTGTTTAGATCCGTGAACAAATGTACAAAGGAAATAAAAGTTTGAACCATATCTGAAACCACAAATCCCCCACAACCCAACTTCAGTTTTAATTCATTCATGGGACATTGGCACTGCTGACTGCCCGGCATTTATTACCCATCCTTTGGTGGCTTTTGAGAAGGTAGTGGTGAGCTGCTTTCTTGAACCATAGCTGTTAGGACATTGCAGAGGGCTGCAGAGAATCAACCACATCGCTGTGGCTCTGGAATCACAGGTAGGCCATGCCAAATAAGGACAGCAGATTTCCTTTCCTAACGGACATTAGTGAACTCCAAATGATTTTTGTGACAATCGACAATGGTTTCGTGGTCATCAGTAGATTCTTTATTTCAGATTTGTGTTTTAAATTCAAATTCCACCTCTTATAGTGGCAGGATGCGAAACCAGGTCCGCAGCATTAGTTGAGTTTCTGGATTAACAGTGGAACGATAATACCATCAGGCATCACCTCCCCTAAATCTCCACATTTATTTCTTGGTTTCACCATAATGTATGTCCTACTCTGAACTCTTAGTATGTAAATTGCTTTTAAGTTTTAAAGTTTATTTAATATTGTCACAAGTAGGCTTATATTAACACTGCAATGAAGTCACTGTGAAAATCCCTGAGGCACCAGGGATGTACTCTGTCCGGGTACATTAAGAAGGAGAATTTAGCATGGACAATCCACCGAACCGACACATCCCTTGGACTGTGGGAAGAAACTGGAGCACCCAGAGGGAACCCTGACTGCAAACTGATTTGAATATTTTCACCCAAAGGAGAAAAACAATTGAAATTCTCAGCAGGTCTGGCTGCGTCTATTAAGGAGAGAAAAGAGCTGAAGTTGAGTCCAGATGACCCATCCTTTATTGAATATTTTCATCATTTTTATTGCTTTGTTTTTGTACAGCTTCTCACTTATTTGAGAATTCTGACCACCACGGAATCGGAGCGGGCAAGGGACAGACAATGGAAATGTCCGTTGACCTCGGGTGGGAATTTCTGGTCTTGCTCGAACGAAGCTGTAAAATCCTGTCATCCGATGTGTGTAACACAGGATGGATTACAAGTGACATTCATTTACACGTTCCAAAGGAGGAAATAACATTTCAAGACTTATTTGAATTCTGGATTTAGGTTTTCAATATCTTTCTCCACATGGCTTCTAAATGTTCCTCTGCTTTTTGCTTTCAGAGGTAACGCCCCTGCTGTTCTTTCTCACTGAACAGTCAGCATGAGCCAAATTGCAAACTCCGCACGATACTAACAGACTGATGCTGGAATTGGGGATTGGAGAAGAGCAGCGTGTGGTGCTTTGGAATACATAGGCTGTAAGCTGTGGCATCTCCTGGAGTGGACATAATATGGAAATGCCAGCATTGGACTGGGGTAAACACAGTAAGAAGTCTCACAACAGGTAAGTGTTCTCACACGACGAAGGGGCAGTGCTCCAAAAACTAGTGGATTTTGCTACCAAAAGCTAGTGGATTTTGCTACCAAAAGCTAGTGGATTTTGCTACCAAGTAAACCTGTTGGACTTTAACCTGGTGTTGTGAGACTTCTTACTGAATGCACTTCCTGGAGCCATGAAGTGATTCTGCCCAATCTGCTTCCCATTGACAGAACAAATCAAATTTGACTGGGGGTGGGAATTTTGGCTGATGTCAGGACCAGCTCCTTAAAAATGGTTCCCAGCAAGGTAAGTGGGGTTTGAAGAGTGAGAAGTGAGGACAGAAGTCTGGGTAGAGCATGTAAGCTCAACTGGAGGAAGGTACATGACTGGGGCTTGGGAGAACAAATCCTTGTGAGCCAGGAGGAGCAAGAATGTTCTTCGTCACACACAAGAAACCCTTAAAAAATGTTAAGAAAATAACTTACTTGGACTTGAATCCATCCTGCTGCTAATTGTTGCTGAGGGATATAAAGCCTCTGGCTATAGTCAAAATGGCAACACTGCCACTTAATTTATAACTCACACCTCAGTGGGTGGATGACCTTCCTTCCTCTGCCTAAAGACTGGCAAATAAAATGGTGATGGGACCAGGAGTCTGATACAAATCTCACCCACCGTCTGATTCCCTTAAATTTAGCACGCTGAAAAGGAGCAATAGCTAAAGACAGAAAGTGATGGTGATCACTACACATCACGAAAGACTGGATGTCGACAATGAAATGTGTTTTTTAAATTCTTTCATGCGATAAGGGCATCACTGGAAATGCCAGCACTTGGTGCCCATTTCTAATCTTGAACTCAAAAGCTTGCTTAGCCATTGCAGAGTGCAATTAAAAGTTAACCATGTTACTGTGGCTCTGGATTGAAATGTAGGCCAGGCCAGGTAATGATAACAGATTTCCTTCCCGAAAGAGCATTAATGAACCAGACCTTTTTTTCACAATCAATGACAGTCACCATTATAGCTCGGGTTACATTTGAGATTTATGTCATGAGTTTAAATTCCACCACCTGCTGGTAGTATGTGGACCCACGTTTTCAGAGCATTACAGAGGCCTTTTTATACCATCATTACATCAGCTCCTCCCCACAAGTCATAGGACCTGAGCAAATTCATCAGGATCAATGTTTCCAATGTTAATAAAGACTTAGGACTCGATCTTACCTGCCGTCAGACCATTCTCCCACTGCAGCAAAATCGGAGAATTCGGCAGTCAGCTAAATCTTCATTCACTGCGCCAGGATGGGAAAATTCATGAATGGCCATAAGATTTCAGCCTCGGTCACAATGGCAACTGGAAAAGCAAGTCCCCTTATTTTCAACATTGTGGAAAGACCCAATGGAAATTTCCAATGTTAGTGACAATCATTCCCAATAGTACTTAAACCAGAAATACTGATCCAGTTGAAACACTCTTTTGTGTGTGAGATGTACTTGGCAAACCTATTGCAGATCAGGATCACTGGTTACTCACTTTGCCTGAGTAATGACAATAATGTGTATAAACCTACATCTGATTCTACAGACCATTCACATTCATCACTGCTCTATGGAGGATATAAACAGCATTTCATGACAAATCTGTAACATGTTTCACCCATAGCAGAATCTCGTCTTCCAGATGCTGGCACTGATTAGGCACAAGAGAATAAAAATAACAATCCTCATTTTGGCTACTTACATGACAATGCCATATACAAATTCCAAAATAGCTGTTTCCTCTCAAGAAGATCTGCCTCAAATTTGTTTTAAACTTTTCTACGCCTCGAGAATTTTGTGCTTATTGAATTTTGCGCTCAAAGAGCGATATGTTAAATATTCAGAAAGGAACTTTTCCTCCATTTTGAATGCTGAGTATTCACATCAAGCATTTCCAATTTCTAGGTGTATAAATCATCAACAGCCTGTCCTGGTCCCTCCACACAACGCTATAGTTAAGAAAGCCCACCAATGTACCTAATTTCTCAGGAGGACAAGGAAATTCAGCACGTCCACTACGACTCTCACCAATTTTTACAGATGCACCATAGAAAATATCCTTTCCAGATGCATCACAGTTTGATATGGGTTCCTACTCTGACCAAGACCGTAAGAAACTACAAAGGATTGTGAATGTCACTCTGTCCATCACTCAAATCAGTCTCCTACCCGCTGTCACTGTTTACACTTCCAGCTGTCTCAGCATAGCAGCCAGCATAATCAAGGACACCATGCACCCCAGACATATTCCCTTTCACCTTCTTCCATTGGGAAAAGGATACAAAAGTTTGAGATCCTGTACCCAACTAACTCAAGAACAGCTTCTTCCCTGCTGCCGTCAGACTTTTGAATGGATCTACCACATATCAAGTTTACCTTTTTCTACACCCTAGTTATAACTGCAACATTATATTTTTCACCTTCTTTTCTTTTCCTCTATGTACTCTATGAACGGTATGTTTTGTCTGCAGAGTGCGCAAGAAACAGTATTTTTTTTCACTGTATCCCAATATATGTGACAATAATAAACCAAATCAAATTAAATCAGATACAGTGCGGTTAAATGCAGAACACAACTTCCTTCACTCAATTTCGGCAAGAGGAAAACGCCAACTGTACCAGAGCACCAACTTTTTATGTCTCATAACCACCCTTGCATGGCATTTTTGAGTTCAATGGCTTATTTGGTGCTGAAGCTGGGGTCACTGGGCATACATGCAATTGGTTTTGGGTTGAGAATTGATCATGTGCCATTTATAAATAAATAAATGTGGCAATGTCACATTATTTACAAATTCTATTCCATGTCACTTCTTCAGCTGGAAACATGTAATCCTTCTGAAGAATAGTGAATGATTCTATTTATATCAATGCATGCATTGATAAAACTAAGATGGCATCCACTTTAGTGTAGATTGATAAACAAGATGGAGAATCAACTGCAAATGAAATATGTAACACACTCCCTTACAGCAAACTAAAACAGTAACCATTACCAAAACAACACTCAATTTTTGGCATACAACATAAGGTATTAATTAGGGTCCACTCAGCATACAAAATTATGGCACGGTTCAAATAAGGACATTTATTTGGATCAGAAGTATAGCAATGATTTTCTTACTTTAGACACACCCAGAAAAACTGTAAATGCAGAACCAGCGCTGTCTCAGTTTTTCAGAGAACTTCTTCCACTTGTTGCAGGAATGGCCTATCAGCAGCCAAGTAAAATGTAATCAAACAGATAGGGCATCCTGTGTTAGTGGAATCCCTCGTAACATTAGTGTAATGAAAACACTTAACACCACCAGCTGGAAGTTCCCCTCCGAGTCATTCGCCAACCTGACTCAGAAATATATCACCGTTCCTTCACAGTCACAATCATGGAACTGCCTCCCTAACAGCACTGTGGGTGCATCTACACCTCATTGATTACAGCGGATTGAGAAGGCAGCTCACCATCATCTTTTTAAGGGCAAAGAGGGATGGGCAATAAATGCTGGCCAAGCTAGCGATGTTCACATCCCATAAATGGATTAAAAAAACTCAATCACTTTGTGTGAATGCTATAGATTAGAGCACTTCAGAGATTTAAATCAAACAAAGAAGGTTCATATACTCAACATGTGTCTGAAAGTCCACAGCACTTAGTTTTAAGGAGTACCTCCAACATTTAGTGGTGTAGTTTCCTCTGTGATTAGACCTTATCCAAATGTGCTTCTTATCTTATTTTTAATCATGCCTGCTTCTTTTTTATCTTTGGAATGGTTCTCTTTTAGTGATCAATGTACGGTAATCTTGCTTGCACGATTCTCTATTACTGTTATCAACACATTGTTATTTGAATCGATAATGGGAAGATAAATCTACTGCTGGCCATGTACTCTTTTGAGTTGGAGAATAAATCCACTTTAAAGCAGTTCTCCCAACTCACTGGAAAACTAGTGTGGTTGCCCTCTCAGCTAAGGATGACACATATTCAAAAGCTATGAGTAGAAATCCATTGCTTTGTCACTGACATCACCTCTGCTTCTCAACGATATATTGAAATTAACTCCTTTCAAATGTTCATTGTTCTACCAAGGCATGTCACACAGGGAATCAATACCCAGTGGCTTTCAGATTATGGATTCTACAGTGGTTCCATAGTGTAGTTGTTATCATGACTGTTCCACACGCAGAAACTCCTGAGTTTGAGCACCAGTAGAATCAGTGTTGTTTAGGTTATTGTAGCACATTGGTTAGCACTGCTGCCTCACAGAGAGTTCAATTCCAGACTTGGGTAATTGTCTGTGTGAGATTCCCTCTGGGTGCTCCGGTTTCTTTCCACACTCCAAAAGTGTGCAGATTAGGTGGATTGGCTATGCAAAATTGTCTCTTAGTTTCAGGGAGATTAGTGGGGTTACAGGAATAGGGCCTGGGTGGAATTGTTGTCAGTGCAGGCTCGTACATAGGAGAATTTTAATAGTTAGTAAGATTTTTAAACAATAGACATTAAGCAATGACAGAATTATCAGCATTAAGTTAAACTACTTTTAAAACAAACTCATGAGCTAACAGGAAAACAGTTTACACATATAAGATGCAGTAAGAGATTTAAACAAGAAATTATGAATTTAAAACACACATGCTTTGAATGAATTAATGTATTTTTTAAGATATATTGTTCATTTTAGCCAATTTGTTGCAATGGTCAAAAGGATTAGGGTGAAGCCATATTCTAAGAGAATGTTTAAACCTTGAAAATATGCAAGATTTACCAGTAAAGTTTCAGACAGAATGAACATCTAGGACATTTAATCATATTTCATGAATAGGATTTATTCACTGTCCAGACAAGATAGATACATACCCAGACACGGAGTCATGTGTTAATCTGGTTTCACAACACCAGGTTAAAGTCCAACAGGTTTATTTGGTTACAAATGCCACCAGCTTTCGGAGTGCTGCTCCTTTGTCACCTAATGAAGGAGCAGCACTCCGAAAGCTTGTGGTGTATGCTACCAAATAAACCTGTTGGACTTTAACCTGGTGTTATGAGACTTCTTACTGTGCTTATCCCAGAACAACGTTGGCATCTCCAAATCTTAATCTGGTTAGGCAGTAATCTTTAAGGGAACCCCCTGGGAACATTCATTTGAACTTTGGGGGAACCTGTGAGATTACTTGGCAACATAGAAAGATGGTGTCAGTCAAGTTAGGAATTAGATTCTAGATTTTCCAGACTAATAAAATGCCATTATGCTTGAGGATAGGATGCAGTTGGCTAAGATCTATGATAATTATTATTGTGGATTTGTGCATATTGAAGGTGATTTATTTTAAGCTAATGAAAGGTGGGAGTAATTGATAAGAAAACCTGTAGTTGATCTGTTTTGAATTGTAAGCATCAGATTTCATTAGGAGCTCTACCTATTCTATTTTAGAGCTGCCCTAACCCATTTCATGACCCATTAAATAAAACTATGTCTTTAAATTGAGATACTGGCTTTGTGAGTCTTGCATTGTCTGAAGTTAAGTAATACCAGTCACCTTGGGTACCTCACCAACAAGGCTCAGTGGGCTAAATGGCCTCTTTCTGCATTAATCTTTGAAGGGACTGTTTCATGTATCAGAATGTCCATATTAACATTCCTCTCTCTAATGCAAATGTCTACACTCCAGACTCCTGCTCAACAATGTCGGGCTACATTTTGAGTTACAGTCACTTCCTGCAGATGTGGCAGTTTGCACTTCACAAAATCCCAAATGATGGCTTTGGGATATAGCCTCTGCATTACAATTTCACTGTAAGCTTCTTTTATACATTTAAATCATTGACTCTTATGAATTTACTTGGTTTATTTTAGTTTTATTTTAAAACTTATTAATTTAGCAAACATTAATTATTAATTTATTCAAATGTTAGCTGTTAACTCCCAGTTGTAAATATTTACTGCCTAAATTTATGTAAATCTCTACAACAGTAAAAGGCATCTTCTTCCCTTTCTGTGCCATATTCCACTCCCTGCAAATTCCCACGTTGCACAATTTTTTAATGATGTACTGCATTCACCATGTGAGGTTAGTCCTTATTTTCAACTGATTACTGAGTTACCCAACAGTACTCAATGAACCATAATGGGACAAAATGCCCAAATGGTTCCTGTGCAGAGCCTACTGCCATACTCTTAATTCATCCTTCCCCACCCCAAAGACAGACCTTAAAGAATGACCGTGATCCATCAGTTGTAGCGAAGATATGGGGCTAAGAGAGACACTCATGCCATTTCAGTGCCAAAGTCAGAGGCATGACAATTCAAATCCTGTGGGTTCAAGGGTCACTCCTCACACCTGCAGTCCTGAGAACCAGAAGGGAGTCATCTTTCTTGTCTGTTTTCTGTTTCCTTACTTGCAAAGGCTCAGTATATCTATTCATTGGAGCTAAAAGCTAAATCTTTCTTATTCATTTCAAAAACCCTGATAACTTATAGCTGCCTGGCCTGCCTTTGACAATAGGATATATGTTCTACACTTCATTGTTCCAAAGGAATGCAGGAAGTCTAATTAAGTTTATTTCCTATTATGCCAAGAGGTAAATTGCTTTTGGCCAAAGCTCACAAGAAAATACAAAAATACAATTTAAATCACTAATACTTGTTCAAAAATTATTATTTATATGGGACAATGGTTTGCACTTCTCAGTCACAGCGCCAGGGACCCAAGTTCAATTCCAGCCTTTGGTGACTGTCTGTAAAGAGTTTTATGTTCTCCCTTAATGGGTTTTCTTCAGGTGCTCTGGTTTCCTCCCACAGTCCAAGATTAGGTGTATTGTCTATGCTAAATAAAAATTGCTCCATAGTGTCCCAGCATGTATAAGCCAGATGGATTAGCCATGGTAAATATGTGGGGTTATAAGGATAAGATGGGGGAGAGGCTTGGGTAAGATACTCTGTCAGAGAGTCAGTACAGACAAAGTGGACTGAATGGTTCCCTTCTGCACCATAGGGATTCTGCCATTCAGAATTTGCTGTGAGCAGTGAAGAAAGATCAGTCGCCATTGATCTCAGATTAAGCTTCGTTGAGAAATCGAGCGATATCTATATTAAGAGCTTCAAATTTATCGCCCTGCAGTGGTATCACAATGATCTTTACGTGGGATTCTCAGTATGGAGCGGCAATAGTGTCAACAAATATCTGAGCAATCAAATAAAATAAAGGACATCCAATCAAGAAAGGAAAAACACTGAAATAAAATCACTTAATAGTATAAAATTTAAGATGTTCACATGGGTTAAATATTCTGAAAATCTCTTAAGTATTAATAAAAAAACTGGTAATTAATAAATAATACAGACAACTAATAACATGTCTTGCATTTAAAATTACAGTTTTCAGAACAAATTTTGCTGCTCATATTATGCTTAAAATCCCAGTTACACCTCATAGAATTCCTACAGAGTAGAAGGAGGCCATTCAGCCCATTGAGCCTGCACTGACAACAATTCCACCCAGGCCCCACTCCTGTAACCCCACATACTTATCCTATTAATCCAGCTAATACTAATGGGCAATTTAGCATGGCCAATCCACCTAACCCGTACATCTTTGGAACGTGGGAGGAAACTGGAGCACTCAGAGGAAATCTGCCCAGACAGGAGAAGAACATGCAAACTTCACACAGTCACCCAAGGTAGGAATTGAACCCAGGTCCTTGGCATTGTGAAGCAGCAGTGCTAACCATTAAGCTACTGTGCCACACCAATAAAACATGCTGTAATTTTTTAAATGGTGTTACTTCATGATCTCAGAGTGGAACAAAACAAGTTGTCCTCACACTAACTGATTTCAATGCTTACTGGCTCTGAGGAGTTGGGTGGTGGTGGAGGAAAGGGCTCAACAGCGCTGCCTGCGATGGAGCAATAGGTGACATATCACAGCATTTCCACAGTAATCTATTCATGCACTACATCCTGACATTGTGGTCAAGTTTCAGAGAGATAATGACTGCAGGCATCATCCTGGCAAATTGTGTGCCAATGTTTCTGTGTGGTACAGTATGTTCATTAGCATTTTCCTCAGTTTTACAGTTCCCACAGAGGGAGTTCCTGATCTTTGAAATAAAAGTGTTTCTCTCAAAGGAGCGAAATAAAATTATGAAATTGAGAAAAAAAACAGCAGGACTTGAATTTATAACAGGAGCAACTTTCAACTTCAGAGAAAAAGAAAATAGGGCAGAATTGGGTCAGTTGTCTGTTATACACACCATCTGATGTTTCTTTCCATCTGCGTCCGTGATCATGTCAGGCTGGTAGTTTAGAAGCTCTCAGAATTTAATTGAATATGCACTCATGTTCACGAGTGCATGAGTCACTTTTTTGTGTTGTTTGCATTATGTATCAGCCAGTGCTGACTGGTGGTTGTTGATGTAAAGCTGAAAGACCCCTGATATTTGTGACTGGGCCTCTACGAACCACACCCCTGTCACACTACTGATTTGGAGCAGGAGAAAGAGACACATGAATCTTTGAATATTTTTAAGACAGATTTTTGATAAGCAAGGGGGTGGAAGGTTATCGGGAGTAAGGCAGAACGTGAAGTTGAGGTTGCAATCTGATTGACTGTAATCTTATTGAGTGGCAGAATAGACATGAGAGCCCAAGTGGCCTACTCGTCAGTGGTATATCCTATGTCTTATATGATTATCTGTTCCTTCCCCAACTATAGCAATGACCTAGTGGTATTATCGCTAGACTATTAACCCAGAAGCTCCATTAATATTCTGGGGAATTTTAATTCAATAAAAATTATTTGAAACTAAGAATCTAAAGATGACCATAAAGCCATTTTCAGAAAAACCCAACTGGTTCACTAATATCCTTTGGAGAAGGAAATCTGTCCTAACCTGGTCTGGCCTACATGTAGGCCAGAGTCATAACTATGTGGTTGGCTTTCAACTGCTGTCCAAGGGCAACTAGGGATGGGCAATAAAAGATGGCAACCAGTGATGCCCATGTCCCATGAATGAATAACAAAAGAGCTGCACCGGTATGCAGTTCCATATCTCTTTAATGGAAATGTTGAGCAGTTTGAGTCCATATTCTTTAGAGTTTAGAAGAAAGAGAAGTGGTTTTATTGAAAGTTATTAGAATTTCAGGGAGCTTGGAAGGGCATAAGCTGAGATAATGTTTCCTCTTATGAGATAATCTAGAATCAGCGACACAACTTAAAAATAAGGCGTTTCCCATTTTAGGAGGAATTTCTTCTCTCAGAAGGTCAATAGTTTTTGGAATCTTCTTCCACAGAGATCATTGGAAATTGAGTCATTGAATATATTCAAGGTTGTGTTGGACAAATTTTGGACAGCCAAGGGAGTTAGGTGTTGTGAGAATAGGCAGGAAAGCATAGTTTAAGTAATAGCTAGATTGGCCATCAATTTATTGAATAGCATAGAAGAATTGATGGGCCAAATGGCCAACTCCTTCCCCTATTTTCTTATGGTCTTATGATTGGCCAGTATCTCAAGTCATCAGCCGGCCAATGGTGAGGCAGAGGAATCAATTAGTTTCCCTAGACCTATTTCCCTCTCAAATAGTTTTGTTAAAATTCCTTGGACAATCAAGGATTAACCATTTGGTTCCTGACTTGGGGCCGGTGGGGATGGTTATGCACTGCACCAGTTTCAGAGACAGTATTCTGGTCTTTCTACCTTCTTATTTCTCACTACTCCATTACTGTCCCACTGCACAATGTAATGGAGGACACCACAGACTGATAGTTCTGGAGAATGACTTCTAGTAAAGAGAATGAATTGTGATGAGGAGGAGGAATTGTGTATCTAAGCCATTGCTTGAGCTTGATATGCCAGGAACATTAATAGTTAATAAGATAAAATAAATCAACACTACAGAAACCTGAAGTCAGATTTTGAAAATGTAGTGCTCAAAGCCCTCATACATGCATACAAACTTTGTATTTTTGCATGTTGTAGTCACTGGGTGATATTAGTTCAATACATATTAAATATTATACTGTCATTTCTAACATGTATTTTAACGGCATTAACTTGCAATGTATATTTCAATTACAGAAGAGCAATTTTATAGAAAATATTAACAGAAGATTCCTGTTTAGGATAAAGCCAATGTACTTAGACAACATGTCCAAAATGATACGTAAGCTGAGTTTTCTTTGGAGGTTTTGGTTAATTCAGGAAGAAGAGTTCCCATTACTAGGCTTGTTTGTGGCACGGCGGTCCTGCGACTCACAGCTCCAGGAATCTGGGTTCAACTCCCGGCCACTGTCTGTGTGAAATCTGTATGTTCTCCCTATGACTGCTTGAATTTCCTCTGGTGTTCTGATTTCCCCCTACAGTTAGAAAGACGTACAGGTGAGATACAGGTTAGGGAATCACTGGGCCAAGCTAAATTCTCCCTCAATGTACTCAAACAGACGGATGAGTGTGTATATTAGGGTATTTTCACAGTAACTTCATTGCAATGTCAGTCAACTTATGACACTAGTAAACTTTTTAAAAATTTTAAATGTTAAAAAATAGCACAGAGGATCACACTTCTCTTGCTAATACTAAAATCATACGGATGACCCATCAGACTGCTTGGGATCTTATAACAATTTATAACGTAACCTTAAAAGGATATTTTTATGACTGCTGTAGCTATGCTGCTGATGATGATGATGGTCGAACAGAGAAACATGACACACTGTCAGAATTACTCTGAGACTGGCAACTTTAAACTGCAACCACAATGTGATTTGTGCATAGCCATAAAGCAGAGTGAAACCATTTGGCATTATCACAAAGACAATCAAATGCTAATGGCCCCATTTGATCAGTCAAAATTTCCAAATGCAGGAAAGCCTGGGCCAGATGGCTTGGCAGGGAATATATCTGCACCAACCCCAAGAGTCCCACTGTCATTTTACCATCTAACGAGCATCGATTGGCAGTAGGCAGGACTTCTGCCCCTCACTCAGGAAGAAGTCCCGCCTTGAAGAGCTAGTGGCAAAGCAGAATGGCCTGCAAGTCTCCAGTTTCTCCAGGAACAGTGCTATAATGGCTGGAGGAGGAACTGTGATAAGCTTCCCAAGCCAAAGGCCAGGGAACCAGAGGTAAAAGCAAAGTTGTGGGGGGTCAAAAACACAAAATGCTGGAGGAACTCAACAGGTCTGGCAGTATCCGTGGATCACTGTTAGACCTGATGAGTTTCTCCAGCATTTTCTGTTTTTTGTTTCAATTCTAGCATCCACAACGCTTTGCCTTTATCTAATTGTCAGAAGTCTGCAAGCGAAATGGATAGTGAAGATCTAGTGGGTCACAGAGTGGGGGGGGGGTGAGAGGCAGAATTGAGATCTTCGGGGATAGAGCTAGATAAAAGACGGAGTTGAGGGTGAGGAGGGATCAGTGGGCCATTAAGGGACAGTGCCCCAATCAGAAGGGGGTTTCTGATGGAGGTGCCCCCCGCGTCATCACTTCCTAGGATTTAACTCCCTTTATTTCCAGCCTTTCTCCCCCATCATCTGCTTGCCAGTCTAAAAATTGATGCTGGGCAAGAAAAGGCCCTGAAGTGGCCATTAAGTGACCACGTAAGGGCTTTATTGGGACATGGTGGGCCTTCTGTCTGGGGCCCTGCCCACTCCAGCATAACATTGCTACCAGGTTAAAACAGACAGGAACGCCCTCCCTGTAATTTCACTCTTCCACCTTCATCCGCAGCCAATCTGAAGACCTGCTGCAGGAGAGGTACAAGAGGGGTTTGGGGTAATATGAAATTCTGGTCCTGGTAATTCTTTGCTAAAATATGGAAAAAAATAAACACTTTTGTTCAATCAGAGACAGGTAGCAAATTCTCTTAGTAGAGACAGGTTGTAATCATAGAGAAGATACAGTCATTATGACATGTCTGAAGGAAGGAGAAACATTCAGCAAGAATTGTCACTCATTTTTCATTAATTCATAAAATCATGGAATCCCTACAGTGCAGAAGGAGGCCATTCAGGCCATTGAATCTGCGTCAACAACAATCCCATTCAGGTCCTATCCCTGCAACCTCATATTTGCCCTGCTAATCCTCCTAAAAAGAAGGGGCAATTAAGCATGATGAAGCCTTCTTCTGAGGGGTGACTTTATAAAGCTTATAGAAAGTGCAATCCTACAGATAAATACATCTTTAGAGTGTGGGAGGAAACTGCAGCACCCGGAGGGAACCCACACTGACACGGGAAGAACATGCAAACACCTCACTGAAGAAATGGTGGGTTTCCTTGGTTGCGGGGGAGTTTGATGTTTGGATTCATGGAACATTTATCAGAATTGTGTGTTCTACCCCCTTTTTGCCATGTCCAATGAATTCAAAATAGAAAGAGGAAGTTCTTAAAATGGACATGAGGTGGAAATGGTAGGATGGGATGGTACAAATCCTATTATATATAACGTGACTCACACTTGTGAACTGCAGCATAATATCCCGCACAAGGAATGTCTCAATTTTGTATGCCCAAAGGGCAGGTGTGATAAGGCTGCACCAAAGGAAAAGCAAACCAGTTCAGATAGCATTTCCCTGAAGTTTATGGATTACTTGATGGGAATGTCTATCAAAAAAGGTATGATTAAAGAAGTTATATTTTAGTACAGCTGTCTCACAGGAACCCTTGTTGCAAACAGTCATTTAAACCTCTATTCAAAACAATTTCATTTTCAGGTAAATCCACCACAACTTCAATTGGTATGGGACAGGATTCTTTCAGTGAGAAACTTTTGACTTCTACAAAATTACTCATTTCCAACCTAGTGTCAAATTACTAATATTTATCTGTAGGATTGCGCCTTCTATAAGCTTTAGAATGTCACCCCTCAGAAGAAGGCTTTATCATCCCAAGATTAATTACAATGAGAAAGGTTATTTGGCCCATATCCATCCTTCAACTGGAAAAACCCTGATATCAATCTCCCAAGGAGCACTTAATTCTTCCTTAAATAATTCCAGGCTTCTATATGAGATGCTAACCTGGTGAAGCAACAACACAGGACTACATGGCAGACAGGGGCAGACAGAGCTAAATGATCCCACAATCAACAGATCAAATTTATGTTCTGTAGTTCAATCAATAGTGGTGGATAATTAAACAACTAATGGGAGGAGGAGACTCCACAAATACTTCCACCCAAAATTACACAGTGCCCAACATACCAATACAAAAGAAGGTTAAAGTATTTGCAACCATTTCAGCCAGGAGTACGAAGTAGATGATCAATCTCAGGTTCCTCAGGTTCCCCATCATTACAGATGCTAGCCTTCAGCTGATTCCATTGGCTCCATATGTATGGAGTGGTACAGTAGCACAGTCATTAGCACTGCTGTTTCATAGCTCCAGGGACCTGGGTTCGATTCCCAGCTTGGGTCACTGTCTGTGTGGAACTTGAACATTCTCCTTGTGCCTGCATGAGTTTCCTCCGGGTGCTCCAGTTTCCTCGCACAGTCTAAAGATGTGCAGATTAGGTTAACTGGCCATGCTAAACTGACTGTAGATGCAGTAGGTTAGAGTGGATTAGTAGGTAAAATATGTATGGATTGGGGGTAGGGCCTGGATGGGATTGCAGACTCGATGGGCTGAAGGGCCTCTTTCTGTACTGTAGGGTTTCTATGATTTTAAACGTCTGAAGGTGCGGTATACTGCAATGATGAAGTGTGCTTGCAACATCCAAGCAATAGTACTGTGTACCTACTGCTGCAGAACTAGCTGTGCCCTGAACCAAGCTTCCAGAACAGCTGCAACACTGACTTCTACCCGATAATATGGAAAAACATTCTGTTACTTCCTGTCCACAAAAAGCAGGACAAATTCAACTCAGCCAATTACTGCCTCCATCAGCCTACTTTTAATCATCAGCAAAGCGCCGGAAGTTCATCAATAAAGTTATCATGTGGTGTTTACTCAGCAATAAACTACTAACCGATCCTCAGGTTGGGTTCTGCAATACAGCCATTCAGTTCTTGACATCATTACAGTCTTGGCACAGACATGGATAAAAGAGCTGAATTCCAGAGGTATGTTGAGAGTCACTGCCCTTGACATCTAGGCTGCATTCGACCAAGCATTGCATCAAGGAACCCTAGCAAAACTTGAATGAATAGGAATCGAATGGCAGGAGGGGGCAGCGAGAGGAAAGGTGTGTGGGGAACTTTCCATTGTTTGGAATCACCTGGCACAAAGGAAGACGGTTAAGGCTGTTGGTTAGAAGTCAATCATTTCAGCTCCGGGACATCACTGCAGGAGTTCCTCAGGATAGTTACTAAGACCTATCATCTTCAGTTGCTCCATCAATGACCTTCCATCCAATGTAAGATCAGAAATGCAGATGTTTGCTGATGCTTGAGCAATATTGAGCAGCATTTATGACTTCTTAGGCATTGAAGCAGTTCATTTTCAAATGCAGCAAGACCTCGACAATATTCAGCTGACAAGTAGCAAGTAACATATGTGCCACGCAAGTGCCAGTCAATAGCCGTCTCCAACAGAAGTGAATCTAACCATTGCCATTGACCTTCAATGAATGATGTGACTATCACTGAATCCTCTGCTATCAACATTGTGGGCATTGACTTGGAAGCTGAACTGGACTAACCATATAAATATTATGGCTGCAAGAGTAGGTCAGAGGTTAGGTATTCTGCAATCACCTCCTTCCACCACAAAGGCTGCCACAATCTACGGGTCAGGGATGTGATGAAATATTCCTCATTTGCCTTGATGACTGCAGTTCCAGCAACATTTAAGAAACTTGACATTATTCAGGACAAAGCACACTACTTGATTGACAGTCCACTTCAAATAATCACTCCCTTCACTACTCATGGATAATGGCAGGGGAATGTACCATTTACAAGATGATCTGCAGCGACTCATCAAGGCTTTTAAACCCATAACCTCTATCAAATAGGACAAAGGCAGTAAATGTATGTGAACGCCCCCACTTTCTAGCTCCCCGCCAAATAACACGCTATTCTGACCTGGAGCTATATCTTTCACTATCATAGAAGAACCTTACAATGCAGAAAGAGGCCCTTTGCCCCATCGAGTCTGCACCGACCACAATCCCAGGACCCTATCCCCATATCCCTGTATATTCTACCCACTAATCCCTCTAACCTAAACATTCTAGTATACTAAGGGGCAATTTTAGCATGGCAATCAAGCTAACCTGCACGTCTTTGGACTGTGGGAGGAAGTGGAGCATCTGGAGGAAACCCACAGAGACACAAGGGGAGTGTGCAAACTCCACACAGACAGTAACCCAAGCTGGGAATCAAACCCAGGTCCCTGGAGCTGTGAAGCAGCAGTGCTAACCACTGTGCTACCGTGCTGCCCTTAATCTATAAGTCTATCGCTGGGTTAAATCCTGGAATTCTATTCCTCACAGTGCTGTTGGTATACTGACATCACAGGGGCAACAGCGTTTCAAGAAAGCAGTTCAACAACACTTTCTCAAAAGCACTCAGGGATGGACAATAAACGTTGACCAAGCCAGTGACACCATATCCCTTGAAAAAAAGCAATTACTTGGTTCCTCTACCCCTTCTGAAAGTTGATTCCCATGTTAATCATGTTTTTGCCGAGGTAGAAGTTCCTGATTTCATACTCATACAGGAACATAAGAGCATGAGTAGACTATTCATTACCCAGAGTATATCCTGCCATTCATTTAGACCATGGCTGATCTGTATTTCAACTCCATTCAATTGCTTTTGTTTCATTGCTCTTGATAACTTGCTGACAAAAATCTGTCGATCTCAATTATGAAAATTTTCAGTTAACTCAGTTTGAAGCTGTGCCCTCTAATTCTTCCTCAGCCATTTAATTTAAGGTAATGTGATAGATCTTGATAGAAAGATAATGGGATGTTAATGACACACACTATTAAAAACGTGTAAATCCACCAGCAAGAGATACACGGTGAGTTGCAACACTCTAGATTTTGCTGGTCAAGGTTACTGTGTTTCACCACTGGCTTTGAATGAATGGTTTTCCTCCCTTACCCTCCACATTGTGCCAGGATTTTCTGGTTCCCACACAATGATCTTTCCAGCAGCGGAGATAGTTCACCATTGGCCACCAGCAGGATCATTCAATCCTACCAAAGTCAATGACTATTGATGTTTATCACTGATTATGCCACTGAGGAACCCACAATGCGGAGCTATTGGGATGGTGGGGGGTGGGGAGGGGTGCGGTGCGGTGAATTGTTTTCAGTCAGACTAGAAGATCCACCAGTGGGAAGGGCTAGAAAATTCTATCCTACATTTTACAGCTCATTGCATTTGCACGAGTTCCCCATTAACCTCACAACCAAAAGTAAAGGCTAGGAACTAAGAGTGTGAGTATACTTTTAACAAACTGATAATTAAATGCAATGTCAATTATTCACTGTGGTATGAAAAGTAAATAGCTGAAAATCTGGATTCTCATTCTTTGAGGTGATAACTTCCTTAAAATTTCAAATTTAAATTCCTTGAAGTGATACACCAGCTTAAATAAAAATTTTGATTTTAAATTTTGTTTTTTTTTCTTATTTCACTTGTTATCATTTTCCCTCTTCATCTTAATCCAGTCTTTCTATCCCACTGAAATGACTCCTCAGAAGTCGGTGTTTCTTCACCAGATTCCCTTTATTTACAAACTGAATTCTACTTCTAAAAGAACTTCAGAAACTAAGTCAGAATCCAGAGCATCAGTCACCCTGACACTCCTCAATATATATATAGGTGAGGCTCCCTCATTGGGCAGGCAATCATTACCTCAATCAGGGATCTTTTTTCTTCAGGCCTGCCCAATCAGGGAGCTCAGACTCCAAGGGACCATCTCATGGGCTTCGTTGAGGTCATTACACCCACCCTTGATTTTACTTTTTGTATCTGATTTGACTCTAAAATCAGGCAAATTTACCCTCCTTTTCAATCCATAGATCTTGTTGTTTCTGCTGCTCACTCGTGCTCCAGATATACAATTGCCCTCCACTGTGCTATTATCAACTCTCAAGTTATGGTCCAGATGCTTTTTTTTGCGCTCATGGGTGCAGGAATAACTCCATGAGTCATGAAATGTTCTGCTACAATAAGATCCTGCCCAATCTCCTCATTTTCTTTTCTACACCATTCACAGTATTACACAGAGGGCCACCTCTTCTTTGATGCTGCTTCAGGTTGTCGTAAAACAACCCCATCCAGGTGTTGATTATTAGCTTACGTTTAGCTGTTTTGATGGTGTAGTTTAATATCCTGGTTTTGAAGGCTGTGCTTTGAATCAGCTGTTACTCGTTACGTTAAAGTAATTGCCTCCCTGGAGAACTTCAATTTTCTTAGACGCTGCTGCTTTCTCAGCTCCAATTATAACCTTCAGGTCTGAAAGGTCCTCTCTTTATCCTTTGAATAAACACCCTTAAGTGTCCTGCAACTGCATATATGTACATACTGTTCATTGTCATAGAAGGGATGACTATTGCAATACCTGAAACCACATTACTGCCCTCTTGCTATGCTCCTGCCCATTAGTGCCAGCGTTGAGTTCGATTTACAAGCAACATGTGCGCAAGTACCTTTACTGATTGGAAACAGGTTTGACTTTGAGTGAATCCATGCCCAGTCAGCTGTTTATGCATTGTAGCTGTAGCTGAGAAATTATAGTTCATGTCACAAGTTTAAGCTCAACCCATATTTGGAGCAAAGTGGAGTTGACTTCCTTTTTCTGGAGTCTGGTTGAGCCGTGATATTGAATTTACAGTTCGGATTTCAAAGGTTCTCCCCATTTCCCACCATCACTTCAGTGGGAATCATAAAATCCCTGCAGTGCAGAAGGAGGCCATTGGAAACTACAGTACACATCACAAGTTCAAGCTCAAACCATATCTGAAGTAAACAGGAGTTGACTCAAGCCTGCACTGAATACAATCCCAACAGATCCTATCCCTGTAACCCACGTATTTACTCTGCTTATCCCCCTGACACTAAGGGTCAATCTAGCATGCCAATCCACCTAACTCACACATCTTTGGAGTGTGGGAGGAAACTGGAGCACCAGGAGGAAACCCACGTAGAAACTGGGAGAACTCCACCCAAGGTCAGAATCAAACCTGGGTCCCTGGTGCTGTGAGACTAATCACTATGCCATCGTGCTAACCTGGAGGAATGGTTAAGTAATGTTTATGACGACCATGGGGTATATACAGTTTCTTCACCAAAGGCACATCATTAGCAGAGCCCTCGTAATTGGAAAATGGAAATGTTTCATGCTGTCAGTGAAATCATGTTTTTTTTATTCATTCATAGTACGTGGGCATTGCTGGCTAGTCAGCATTTATTGCCAATCCTGAGTGCCCTTGTTCAGGTGGCAGCTGAGAATCAACCACACTGCTGTGTAGGTCAGACCAAGTAAAGATGGCAGATTTGCTTCCCTCAAGGACATTAGAGAACTAGATAGTCTTACTAATAATTGGCCGTGGTTTCATAGTCATCAGTAGATTCCAGATATTTTTTATTGAGTTCAAATTCCATCATCTGCTATGGCAGGATTTGAACCCTCAGATCATAAGCTGGGTTTCTGGATTAATAGTCAAGCAATAATACCATTGGATCATCACCTCTCGGTAGAAAGTGTTGGTGTACTGAACCTAAAAGTTACATTGATGTCAAGTTGGAAAATTCATCCCTGACATTATAAACATAGGTTGGAAATTGCCAATCTCTCTGATGAATGCACCACTATTACAGATATCATTAAATATTTCTAACCTGTGCAAAAAACAAAAAATGTTCAAGCCAATATAAATACAAAAATATATAAAATTCAGGTCAATATTTCTAACCAGACTGGATAAGTTTAAGCCTCTTAAATGAATATTATAAATTATTTTATCACCAATTTTTCCTTTAACAAGTTTGTGATTACCAAAATGACAATATCTATGCAAACAGTGCAATATTTATTTGAATAATTGAACACAATATCAGGATTAAACACTCCCAAGTCATCAGGCATAAGACAAACAGACACAGAGTAAAGTTATCCATATTCCCATCATTACGTATTCTTTGAATTGAGTCTGTGGGGTGAAAGAACAATGATCCAAATCTTCCAATCAAGATTGGAACTGTTGTATCTGATGCTGATCAGACAAAGAACTACTCTCTTATCTGGATATACTTAAAGAGGTCAGACATCTCATCCACAATGCAGAGAACTTCCTCAGTATAGAAATCCATATAGAGAGCAGCAAAAAAGAATCAGTGCAGAAGTCACTTTTTAATGGCACCAGTTGCCATTAGGCAAGCAAATATTACTGAATGGATGATAGATGAATGTTAGTGAATCGACGGGAGGTGGTTGTGTGTTAGGGGGTGGGGGGGTGCGATGGAGTGGAAAGGTGGATAAGTGAGTGCGGTCATTGGGTAGGTGGGTAGAGTGGTAGATAAGTGAGGTGACAGGTGCTAGGATTGTAGGTGGGTTAGATGGTAGGATGGAAGGTAAGTGAGGATGGAGGTATATAGGGTGCCCAGTGGGCAGTGTCATAGCTGGATAGGGTGATGATAGGTGGGTAAGATGGGATGATGGAAGATGACTGGGATTGAAAATGGATAGCATGGCAGGTGAAGAAGATGGCAGATGATTAGGGTGGCAAGTGGTTAGAGTGTCTTTTCATAGGCTGCAGCAGACAGAACAAGCAAAGAATTAACAAATTCAAAGGTCGACAAAAATTTAAAATAGAAGCAGGCTTGTGTGAGTTACAAAAAGTAAGCATACAAGCAAAAGCATAAAAGAAGGCTGTTCTGTTTCAATCCTTGCTAACAAAATATGAAGGTTGCAATTTTCAAGTTACAGTTCCAGCTCGGTAAGTCTTCAAGACTCTGAAGTGGTCAAACTCCACCAGCACTGCACTGAAACTGCATTCTATGGTCAGGTTGACTTTAAATAAAGCTGAAGACCTCTAGTCTTTACAGATAATGGGAAGAAAAGAGATGAAGGCAAATCTGTAGTGCACGGCATAAACAATTAAAAAATAAATCAATGGCCAATGTAGTGTGCAATGGAATGCCTGCTGGAATTCAGCACACTAACAGAAAAAAAATAATAGCCTGTCCAACACAATGAATGAGGTTTAATGTCCTGAATCCATGACAAGGACAGTGTAAAATTAAAAAGTAATGCAATACAACTTCAGCACACTTCAGTCCATTAGCATGCAGTAATATGCATCAACATAGCATGTGCAGTGAATACGGCAAAATTCAGCTTAACACTTTCAACAAAAACGTTACAATGAAGTTGAAAACCATTGTAACCTCAGCAGTTCTCCCTATTATTTTGTAAGAGATTTATATTTTGCAATGCAGAGCCTCAGTCAATGAAATGGATTGCATGTCAGTTAATCCAACCGACATGTTAATCTGCCTGAAGCCGATGTCCTCTGTAATCCCTATAGGACGCCAGTTAGTTTAGATACAGGAGTCGTCCTCATGGGTAGCTATGATTGCAGCTCTTTAATGTAAATTTTTGAACCATTATCTTATCAGTTAACATCAGAAATTGATTTGGTGTGGCAAAACCCTCCAATCCATCCAATCACCATTTTCATCCTCCCCCTACCCTCACCCACCCATCCCCTACCCTTATCCCCTTCAAATCTTCAATATTCCACATTTTTATTGTGCTAACCAGTTCATTTTATTTGCAATGGATTTAATTTGAAAATATCTGCCCTGTTCACAATCGGATTAAATGTGATGCTAAATGTAGTTCTTCAACTAAATCCATCATGCTTCTTGTTAACATCATCAAAATGTTAAACAATCTAAGAGTTATAGAGTCATAGAGTCCTACAGCATGCAGACAGGCCCTTCAGCCCAAATTGGTCCAATCCGACTAAAATGTCCATCCATGCTAACCCCATTTCGCTGCACCTAGCCCATAACCTTCTAAATCTTTCTTAGCCATGGAGCTACCCAAATGTCTTTTGAAAGTTGTTAATGTACCCCTCTCAATCACTCCCGCTGGCAGCTCATTCCATATGTTACCACCCTCTGTGCCAAAAAGTTGACCCACAGGTTCCCATTTATTCTTTCCTCTCTTACCTTAAACTAATGCCCTCTAATCCTCGATTCCCCAACCCTGGGGAAAAAAAAAGACACTTAATTCATCCTATCCATGCCTCTCATGATCTTATGAACCTCTACAAGATTCTCCCTCAATCTCCTATGCTCTAAAAAAAAGTTCTCCATTAGGAATCTTGCATTACTTTCTCAAGTTATTCAGGCAAATCCACTTTACTCAATTTCAAAAGATAAGCTGTCATATTAAAAATGGTTTCAGAAAGAAAACTAAACTCCTTGGTGCAATTGTTATCCAAGTGGAAAGTTCTTGCAATAAAGCTGGTTGTCAGTTTGAAGCTATGTGTGAATTATAGGACAAGTACTCAGATGAAGGTAGATCTACAATTGAGTTGGCAGTGGAATTGGAACAATATATTTCCAGAAATAGCCTTAGCTTTGTAAAATAGAACAGTTTTTATTTTCTTTGGTTTTCAGTGAAGCCATCTAAACACCACAGAAAGCAGTCTGCTGTCAAACACAGCTCCATAAATCCCTGACACTGAGTCAATGCATCTTGATTGGAAACTTTACTCGAATGAAATTGGACATCATTTGGCCTATTTTCATGTTAAACACACTGTGTCATTGCCATTTGGATGGTACAATGATGCAGCTGCCCCAAGGATCAGGTTTGATTCCAGCCTTGGGCAACTGTCTGTATGGAGTTTGCACATGTTGCCTGTATTGGCTTAGGTTACCTCCAGGTGCACCGGTTTCCTCCCACAGTCCAAAGATGGTGGGCTTAGGTGGTTGGTCATGCTAAATTGTCCTTTAGTGTCCTAAGATGTCAAGGTTAGATGGGTAAGTGTGTGAGGTTACGGGAACAGGGTGGGGGAAAGGGCCTGGGTAAGATACTTTGTCAGTCGGTGCAGACATCTACTGCACTGAAGGGATTCTATGATTCTATGATTTCATGATATTGCTTCATCACCCCAAGTCCTCCCAGATGTCTGCTAATGTAAATGTTTAGGGTATTAAAATACACAAATCAGAATCCTTCCACTGACTTAAGCCAGTGGACTGTATCAGATCTTAGTTTACTAATTCTGGAGCCCTCTCAGTTTGGGAAAACAACCAGGAAACAAGGAACAGCAGCAGCTCCATTTACAAGGATTCTCAACTCCGTGAATATAATTCATATTAGGTTATCTGTGGGCCTTATTTTTACTTGGTTTGGTTGACCTGTTTGCTAAAACTAGATTGGAATCAGCTGCACACTGAAGTTATTTGTGTGCTGACTGCTTCAACTCAAACAACCAGAAAATTAATAGGAAGATTTTATTTTCCCCTAAAATTTCCTATCTTCTTATTTTGGCTTGCCTTCAATATTTTATGATGGGAGCTAATAAACAAATACGAATAAATTTGAAGATAAAGATCCATTTTCATGCTAAATTCTCACTAGCACAAGGTAATGTCAAGTCATTTTGTATAGGCTGGTTGGTTAGGCTTAGAGCGGTGAAGGCTTAGAGGCTACATGACTGAGGGGTAAAAGATTATGAAGTGCATAGTTAGGATAAATGGGAAGGAGCTTTTCCCCTTTGTAGAGGGGTCAATAATCAGGGAACATATATTTAAGATAAAGGGCGGGAGATTTAGAGGGGACATGAAGGAAAACGTTTCTTGCCCAGAGGGTGATGGGAATCTGAAACTCAGTGTCCAAAAGGGTAGTAGAGGCAAGAACTCTCACAACAATTAAGAAGCATTTAGCTGAGTACTTGAAACACTATAGATACTAGGCTATGGACAAAGTATTAGCAAATGGAATTAGAATAGGTAGATGCTTGATGACTATCCAGATATCTTTCTGAGCTGTAAAACTGTATGATCTTACCGGCTATTCACAGCCCACTCTCGCTGCAGTGAGGATGAAGAATTTGGTGCCCGCCAAATTTCAGATCACTGCAGAGGGACCAGAAAATCCCATCAGAATGAACGAAGGTAAGATTCCGACCTATGGCTCTGGACTGAGTGGTCATGTGAGAATGTGGTGATACAGCCGCAAAAAAGGTCAAGTGGCAGGAGTGCAAGAGTTGTCCCTGAGAGTGCCGGCAGAGATCAAGTCTTGAATTAGCTGCTAAGCTCATGAATAAATGTTCCAAAGTCCTTGCTGTCAGTGATTTGGGAACCCAACACTTTTCATAGAATTCTACAGTACAGAAGGATTTGGCCCATTGAGTTTGTACCTACCACAATCCCAGCCAGGATCTATTCCCATAACCCTATTAATCCTCCTTGACTAGGTCAATTTGGTGTGGCCGATCAAACTAACACCCATATTTTTGGACTGTGGGAGGAAACTGAAGCACCCGGAGGAAACCCACGCAGACACGGAGAGAACGTGCAAACTCCACACAGACAGTGACTCAAGGTTGGAATTGAACGCGGTTCCCTGGTGTTGTGAGGCAGCAGTGCTAACCACCGTGCCACCGTGCTGCCCAGATAGTTTACACCAACTGGATTATTTTTAAAAAGAAATTCTTTCTACCCACCTCTTGAGTGATGTTTGTGCAAGCATTGACCGATGCTGTAAACACTGTGCTGAAATGGTTATTGGTAATGACTTTCTCTTACTAGTGTTGTTTGTCATTTTGTGATACTAAGCTATTCAGCTGAGAGAACAAAAAAGAAGATTTTTGTTCTGTATATAGAAAGAATGATTTAGTAACGATTTCAATTTTGCAGGGGGTGGGAAGAGAGAAAATATGTGCATTGTATCGTTAAATAAACATGTGGTGTGCCCTGATGTTATTCTGCAGTGATGTGTTTCTTTTACATGCCAAAAAGTGCAGTCAGTATTTGTTTTATTACACCCTTGGGATATAAGCACTTTCATCTGCATTAATGACTGTACAAAGATCTCAGCAGGGAGTAGTGTTAGCAATGTAATCTTTGAGAGTAACATTCATTTCACTTTCTGACACCAAGGCTTGACCCAGATTGTTGCCCAGTATATTAGAGGAAATATGAAAAACTAGCTGAAATATACTATAGCTTTCCACGTCTCAGATTGAAACCTAAATGCGTAACAGATTTGTGAAAGAAAAAGAGAAAAACCGCATTATGTCAAATGCCATTTAAAACATTACAATCCGTTTACATTTTGGAATCCCAGTTGAACATTCCACGGGCTAAGTAATACACTGTTTAGCAGAATTTTATTTTAATGGGGGAACATTATTGCTTTTATAATTATTGGATGCCAAAACGTGTCAATCCATTTTATTACCATCTGCGCAAGTAAATGAGACAGCTTGTATTAATATGCATACATCCTGTTGATTTATATTAACATAAAGCAGGCTAAACAACTTCCAGTAAAGATCTAAACACCACAGAATTTAGACAATTACTAGTTCATCATGCCACCCAGTAAATTGAAAGAATACATTAATTTTCTTTTTAACTGTTGATCTGAATATGCTACCTTGAACATTTTGGAATCTAATCTTAAAACAAAAGCACTTAAAAAAAGGGAAAATTCGAAAACAGGACATGAATTACAAAAAGTTCCGAACTTGGAAAGAGCCAAGTGATTTTAGTATTTAAGAGCTCTCCCTGTGATCTCAGACATTTTACACCCGTTGCTGCTTTTCAAATAAGAATGACCATTTAGGGAGTTTGCCTGATTCTAACGGTTACAAGGATTCATCAGCAGAAAACCAGGATAAACAATCTCGGGCGCTCTGCAAATTCCTGAGGGCTGCTTACCTTTTATGGATAGAAAGACACTTGCGTACAATCCAAGCAAAATGTAAATTGACACTCTGACTCCAAATGAAAATTCAGCAGACGTAACCATGACCGTTAGCATCTGCTCAGATTGGTTCAAAAGATAGGAATTGGTTGGAATTAAGAGTACAGAAAAATTAAAATGCAATATTTCAGAGAACCAGAGTGGAATACAGAATTTCAACAGTTGCATAGGTTGTGACAGAATGCCCTATGAAACAAAACATATTTAGATTCATTTATTTTAATGAATGGTCTTCGATTTTAGTGTCACTTGTGATAGAAATTCTGGGCAGAATCATGACAGGACAGAGCCACTCACAGTGGAGAAGTTGATAGCAGACAATTTAGTCTATCAGGTGGCATGGTAGCACAGTGGTTAGCACTGCAATCTCACAACACCAGAGATCCGGGTTCAATTCTGGCCTTGGGTCACGGTTTGTATGGAGTTTGCACATTCTCCCCATGTCTGCATGGGTTTCCTCCGGGTGCTCCAAATTCCTTCCACAGTCCAAAGATGTGCAGGTTATGTTGATTGGTCATTGTCATTAGTGTCCCAAGATGTATCAGTTTAGGGATATTATTGGGGTAAATATGTGGGGTTATGGGGATAGGGCCTGGGTAAGATGTTCTGTTGGAGAGTCGGTGCAAACTCAAAGGGCCGAATGGCCTCCTTCTGTGCTGTAGAGATTCTGTGATTCATTGTCGAAAGGTTTTTAACTTAGCCACGTCATCGGCATTATATTTTGACATTTCCTGACCAGTCGGAGGAAGCAGATGACACAATTCAGCAAAGAAAGAGACCCTGACAGGGGCCAGAATGGCTGAACTGTACATTGATTCTTGAGGCTTTGGCAAATTCAAAAGCTGAAAGGAATAGGGAAAGGAGATAGGTCTCTGACACTTACTAACTCGCTGAGCGATTTGAGGTATTGAAGTGACAGGATGTTTCTCAATAGCAGGAAGAAGAGACCAGCCTCACAAACCAAGCAGGCATGAACAGAAGTGGCTTAGAAACTGAGGAATAGGAGTACAGCTGTTTGAACTTTGAGAGAGTGCCCCAAGAATTTCAAGCACCTTAGGAAGGCAGAAAGGTTGAGTGTCATCACTAATGTGGGTGTTGCGCCCCAATCTCTTACTTTCCCAGCATTCCCTGACACAGGACTGAGATAAGGAGAAAATCTTTTCACCCAGAGAGTGGTTAATGTGTGGAATTCACTACCACAGAAAGTAGCTGAAACCAAAACATTGTCTAATTTCAAGGAGAAGTTAGATATAGCTCTTCAGGCTAAAGGGATCAAGGGATCTGGGAGGGAAGGCAGGATCATGATATTGAATTTGATGATCAGCCTTGATCGAAATGATTGGCTCAAAGGGCCAAATGGCCTCTTCCTGCTTCTAGATTCTATATATCAAGCTGAATATTTCATTGGAGCAGTGCTGGTAATCTGAACTGTTTATTTTGCCGGCTGATGGTTAGGTACTGTATAGATAATTAAGAATCAGGAAACCAGCTCCAATTACTTTGGACAAATTAATTTTACTCTCGTCGCATCTTATCATGACGATTTGTAGAATTGGAGAAATTCGCACCGGCCTCAGGCTGTGAAGAGGGGAGTGTTGATGAAAATCATTCCACTCCTGAAAGAAGCTGAGAGCAAGGAGAACTTGCAAGCGGCAAAGCACATAAGCCTGACAAAAGTCTGGACAATGTGTTCGTCCATCGGTCTTCAGTGATGAAAGGCTCCCGTCATTTTTTTCATGGCTTTCTTCTGCTCTGATGGGAGGGAATGTCTTAAATGTCATCTTGCAGCTTCAAATTTTTCTGTCATGCTCAAGCAGCCATTTGGGGTGGGGCAGTGATGAGATAGAGTTCAATTTTAACTTTTATTTATTAGTGTCACAAGTAGGTCTCCTATGAAGTTACTGCGAAAATTTGCCGCACTCTGGCACTTGTTCGGGTACACTGAGGGAGAATTTAGCATGGCCAATGCACCTAACCTGAAAACCTTTGGAGTATAAGTAAACTGGAGCATGCAGATATGGGGAGAATATACAAACTCTGCACAAATCCCGAGTCTCTGGCCGTTGTGAGGCAGCAACCCTAACCACTGTGCCATTGGGCACCATACAGAGCTATTGTAGCCCCTAAATGCATGAGAATTACTCTTTGTCGCTTTGTCACACTGGCTGCCCCAGTGTGAAAGACCCCCATGAGATAGATCTTAAAAAGAACTAATCCTGAGCTCCGAATCCCCACACTCTTTAACAGTGATAGATGAAACTGCTTAACCAGATTGTATACTCTGACGTGATCATACTATAATGGACCAGCTTCTATTGAAATACAGCATTTAAATAAAAAAAAATGTATTTATCTATGTACGTAGATGGGGAGTGGAAGAATTAATTTTTGGGGTGAGCTGTTGAGCACAATGTGGGAAATAGTGGCAATTTGGGGTTCAAGGACCTGGGGTGGGAGGAGATAGCCATTATTTGTAAATACAGGCCATCTGCATCATAAACTTCACTGACAGCCAGGCAATGTGTGGCTGTCAGCCGTACAAAATTAAATGATACCAGGAAAAGACATTTTCTTTCCGATATGTTATTGCTGTTTTAAATTGGGAGAGGAGACCTGAGGTTAACAGCAGGAGATGTCCCCTTTCAAGGCGAGAGTGGCCCTTAAACAATAGCATTTTGCAAAAGTGAAGTGGGAAAAAGCTGATGAAAGTGACCTTTGTCGAGTCAGTCACAGTCAAGCTGCCTCCAGGGAGGTCTGAGTTGAGTTGCACACAATAAATATTGTTCAAAAAAAAATGATGGCTGTATGAGCAAGATTCTCACTGGAGACTTGGGCAAGCACGGTGACATTTCAACTCGGAGCCTCTGCAGTTTACCCATCCCTGCATAATCCTAATTCAGAAACTCTTCTACCTTCTCCCCACTGCTTGTCAATGGAATAAAGTGGTGGCATCCCTCTAGACTTTAATGGCCTGCCAACAGATTGCCACTCACTGCTCCAGCAGTTTTCAGATGTTGGAAGAATCTTCACATCTCTATTTGTGGATTGGCTGCATCCTGTCTCCCTGCTTACAAGCCTGATGGTTAGAATAAGGGAAAAAGTTAGCCCATCTGTGCTACCCTGTCATCTCCTATATCCTGTGATAAAATAATTGATGACATTTGCATACTGATGGTTCATTCCGTCATGTGGTTTCCTTTAAGGTGCTGACTTGGTGCATTTGCTATTTTCTGATCACCTTGACAGGTAGACACGCACATTTCCAAAAATACCTTGCAGTTCAGTGCTGAGCCAAGCCAACCTGTTTCTCTCGGTATCCTAATTTAGTTCTTAAGTTTTTTTTAAACTGATTTGTAATTGTACTTGTAAATGATTCACATATGTAACATGGAGGTTGTTATCAGAGAGTCTGTTAATCAACCATCCTGTGGAATCAGTTTTAAAGAAAATTGATCAGTGAGTTTCTAATCATAGGCCAAAAACAAAATTGCTACAGACATACCTGAGTAATTTAACTAGAAAGATGTTTGACTCTTTGGTGCAGCACCAGAAGAAAAAAACTTTGAATACCTTTTCTAAATTCTCTTGAAACTATTCATTATCAGTCGTACATATTGTGGATTAGGGTGGCATGGTGGTTAGCACTGCTGCCTTACACCACCAACGACCCAGGTTCGAGTCCCGGCTTGAGTCACTGTGCGGAATCTACACATTTTCCCCGTGTCTGTGTAATCTTCCACCAGATGCTCTGGTTTCCTCCCACAGTCTGAAAGATGTATTGCATTGGCCATAATAAATTCTCCCTCAGTGTATCTGAACAGGCACCAGAGTGTGGCGACTAGGGGATTTTCACAGTAATTTCATTGCTGTGTTAATATAAGCCTACTTGTGACACCAAGAAATAAACTTAAGTCTTTAAACATGCACAGAATTAAAACTTTCAGAGAGTTGTCTTGGTTTGTACCTAATAGTAAAGTAGATTATCTCTATTTCCTGATGAAAATAAAGATCTCTTTTCATGGCATTTCATGTCTATTAAACATTGGTAATCGCAACTCTGCTGACTTACCCTCAATGAATGTGTGACTTGTGATTGCCTGTTTTTCTCTGGTAAAATGCAAGCAATTGAAAAAACTGATTTGATGTATTTTGTCGTGCATATTGAATAGTATTATATAACTGTCAGTGGGATAGAACCAGACCATGTTGCCTGATTTACAAATGAACACAACAAAACAGAAAGGCCATTTTGTCTATCAAATATATCTTGAAATTAACATAGACAGAAATGGAGTGTACAAATAGGCATGAGGGAATGAAAGACATATGGTGATAGGAGAACACTTAAGTAATAATGCTATAATTCAAATGAACTTCCAAACTGCTAAAACTAACTAAAAAGCTGTCAGCTATTGTTCAATGAGTAGTACTCCTGTCTTTGATGCAGAAATTCTGTGGGCATAAGGCTCATTCCAGGGAGTTGAACACAAAAGTCTAGGCTAACATTTCAGCATAATACTGAAGGATGTTAGAATGTAATCAATGTTAACATTGGATTTGTTATAATGTAATCAATGTAACGTGCTGTGAGGGTCAGCTGACCAGCTGACCCGGGAGACAATGTAACCAATGGCAAAATTATGTGATTGTCTTCTGACCCCGTATAAATAAGAAGCAAATGGGAATTGTGGGGAGCTTGTATGGCCCAGGATCTGATCTCAAGTATTGAAGTAATGAGAGGTTCATTTTTTAAATCTTTATTAAATCTTTCTCTTTGATTCATTTTCCAAAGTAAGTTATCTTTCTTGCTTGCAACCAAAATATTCATGCTGCTGGATGAACACTGGTGGCAGAGGAAGACCCATTGTAACTTGGTACTTGTTTTTGAAGAAGTGCTGTAGACTCGGGATACAACCATGGCAGAAGGAAGAAGTGAATTAATTAGATTTGATTATCCCCCTGTCTTTTCAGATGCCAAACCAGATCAACAATGGAAGGCCAGAAGCGGAAATGTGACCCCTTGACATATAAATGCTGAGGAAAAACCAATGAATGGCCTTAGCTTTCTCACTTCTGATTAGAAGTGAGACAAGTAGCAAAGTATTTTGCAAATGGACTACAGGTGCCCTAAATAAAGAAGAAAGGTTACATCCCCTGCTGCGATACTGAGATAAGTCTTACAAAAAGCTGAGTTTTTGGGCAATTATGGAGAATGGGTGATATTTGACAGGATAAGAAGGCCAGTCCAAGGAGGAATATATCATGGGATTTTGATAGGCGCCGTACTAGACTAATGAAATTTAATTTGGAGATTCCAGCTGCAGACTGACCTTTAAGTTGTTGGGCTGTGCATGTCTGTTGCAGATTGCCAGTCTTCCAGTAATGAGTGAAATAAAATTAAGGGGAATAGAACCTCTTTTTGATCAAATGACAGCATCATTTAAAAAAAGTTTTTCAGCAAGCAATCATTCCCCACCACTCTTTACAATCTGGATTGGAACATCACAGTGCCCAGAATACAGGGTTCAGCATTAGCGTACCAGACCGAATGGTACACAAAGGGCCTTGAACAAAGACTGTACGCTAATAACGGACCTGATGTTGAACTGAAAATAACCAATTTGATAATGGGAAAATGATAAAAGACATTTAAATCAAAGAAATGTTAAAGGGATTGAGAATTGTTGTTTCCAGTGCAATTCATCCATTTCACTATGTAGTACATTGTCTTTGAAACTATTCATGACACTGAATACGTGCGGGAGTAACTATGACTCTCTTAAGGAGGACCCTCTTGGGGGGACTCACTTGGGGTTTCTGGTTATTCCCTCGGGAGTAGCTATGACTCTCTTAAGGAGGACTCTCTTGGGGGGACTCTCTTGAGGTTTCTTGGTTACTTTAACTGTGCGTGTCTTGTCGTTTCTGCCGCACAGCGAGCTGCGCCTCCACGTCGGTCCCGCCGGGCAACGTCACCGCACATCCATCGCGGTGGCGGCTAAAGCAGCTGTCCCAGAAACGATGCGGAGTAATTGCATGCCTGGATGCCCCTTAAGGTTGCGGTTACAGACAGGTGGGGTGAGATTGGTTAGCCGAAACAAGGCGTTAACGGCCAATCGTAACTGTGGGGTCTTCTGGTTTCTACCCACAGCGAGTCAATCCCTTCCGCGGGAGCCACCTGGTACCTTCTCCTTGGGCACAAGAGAGGGTATTCCGTGACTGGTCGAGAAACAAATAGCGGGGGCGATGCAGGCCAGGTCCATGACCACACCACGGGACTGCCATCCTAGAGTGGTGAAACTGGAATGGATTATGGTCTGTGTTGCGTAGCTGTGGTATTTTTGATTGTTCTAGACCACAGTGAGTCAGCCCTTACCGATGGTCCCGCAGGGAATCCAGGCACTCCTGCTGGCAGGCGAGTGTCTGTCGGAATCTGACTGGCCGAGGATAACCAACACGCTTCTATGCCTACAAACCCGGTAAATTTCCAAAAAACTAGGTTCTCGACAAGTTCAGGCTTGTCCCGGGGGCACTGGTGATCCGCTGGCGGATGCGGTTCACCCTGCCTAGGTAGTAGAAGCAACCGCGACCCACTACCCACACCATCGGTACAAAGGGTGAGACGAACGAGACGCACCTGGGGTGACGCTGAGATGGGACGTGTGCCCCGTCTTGTCTTGGATGTTCACTACCAGACGATGACGAAAGATATGACACCGATTACCACCCAAAGGTGTCACGGTACGAATGGGCAACACGTCAGCCCAGTGATTAGCACTGAGGTTGACCGGCTACTTGGACCCAGGGTCGGTTCCCGCCCTGGGCCTTGCGGCTGGGGGAGTTTGCACTTTCTCCCCGTGTTCGCGTGGGTTTTCCCCGGGTACTCCGGTTTCCTCCCACATGGCCAAAATGTGCTAACTAGGTGAATTGGTTATGAACAATTGTCACGTCACCTAATCTGGCTTCCCTGAATTCGGAATAAAATTTTCCCTTAAATTCTAAATTTCCCACCCCTACGCAAGAGGACCGAGCACCGAAAATACCGACAAAGGTTCTCTAAACGCCCAATTAGATCAGGGGGCGACGGTACCAGCTCACACCCTGCCCTAAACACACACAGGGTGCCCAACCGAGCCACAATGACATCAGTAGACCCCGGCTGGGGCTCTGCGAGCCACGTAATATGCCCTGGGCAGACCCCGGCTGGGGTCTGTAGGCAACAATTGGTAACTTCAGTAGACCCCGGCTGGGGTGCTACCCGTGGTACTTTAAGATCGAGAGCCCAAGGCGTGGGATCTGCTAGTGGTAGACCAAAACGTCGACGAGCGACGTAAAGACTCGGAAAAGGCACTCATGCGAGTGTATTCAAATAGCAACTGATAATAATGAAGATAAGGATAATGAAGATATTGTATTGGTTACAGAAAAATTGAATCCAATGAATGCCATGATGATAGATTCTTTCAACTATACTGTTTTGGATAGTGGATGCATGTCCGCTGTCTCTGGTCAGGGTTAGTTAAATTGTTACTTAGGGTCTCTTGATCATAAACAGTGAAAGAACATGATAGTTCCACCTGTTTTCAATCTGGAGATGACAAATCTCCAAATTGCAGGAATCAGCTTATTCATAAGTACAGATGTAGTTTCCAGTGGCTGACTTTTGTTACTAAGCAACTCTGTGATGGAAAAGAACAGGCCCTCAGCCCTCCAAGGCAATCATGGTGCTTGCCTAAACTAAAACTGTATACACTTACAGCGCCCATACTTTTTCATTCTCATCCTATCCATATACTTGTCTGGATGCCCCTTAAATGCTGCTATCATATGTGTTCCAACCACCACTGTGGGCAGCACATGCTAGACATTCACCACCCTCTATGTAAAAAAAACTTGCTTCGCACGTCTCCTTTAAACTTTTCTCATGCACCTTAAACCTCTGTTGCCCAGTACTTGATTTTTCTATCTTAGGAGAAAACATCTGACTATCCAAAAATGTCCAGATGACCATGGATTTGAAAAAAAATGTTGGCCGCGTTTTATAAGGTCAGGCCATTATTCTCTTCTCCTAAGCGAACCCAAATGATCAGACCATAAGATTCATGATACATTTCTGTTGCTTTTACAGACAACAGCATCATGGACAAAAAGATTATTTTGAAATTTCATAAGCATTTTGCTCTCTCAGCACTTCAGAGACTGAGAGGTGTACTGGACAAAGGCTAAAATGATCACATTGAGCTGTGTGAAATTTGCATGGTAACCAGGCCAACACTGCAAGGATAGCATCCATAGAGGAAAGTCTGGCATAAGGATTTGGCTGTGGGACTTCTTTCACAAATCCCAAGATGCCAAAGGCGAACACAATGAGACAGCCAAAGACACAACATCTCCACATCATGACATAGGGATTTGGCCTCATCGGTGACATGGTGCAGGCCATCCTGGAGACACAGTGGGCCATAGCCAAGGATGTCGCTGGCATCCTGGAGGTACATTGGTCCATGGCTACGGGTGTTGGGAACAAGTTGGAGACACAGCTGGCTGTGGCTGGGGCTCTTGCTGGGGTTCTGGAGACACCGCAGGCTATGGCTATGGGCCATGATAACTTAGCCCAGTGTCACAGGGTTAATGCTGAGTGGCTCTAGAATTTGGCTTGCTCACAGAATGTTGTAGTGGAGGATAAGCACTGAGGGATTTCAGACCATGGAACAGACGCATCTGGGCCTCTAGGACTGGCAGAGCCAGGTGAGGATATAGTTTCTGGAGCTCAGTCTAGCTGCCCTGGCATCTCGTAGAGGTCCCTGGGACCTATGGGCATCTTGAGGGGGGAGGAAGAGGAGAAAGGGCTAAAGCCCATGCTATGCCTTCCATCCAGGAGACTCTGGACAACCCAAGATCCTAGATTTTTTTGCTTCCCCCCTCTTCCTCACAGCAGGGCATCTCAGGGCCAGGTGGATAAACAGGGTGGCACAGAAACATCAGTAACATCTGCAAGTCAGCTGGGGCTCTCCAGGTCTCAGCCTGTCAAGGACATTACAGGCAATGGGCACTGCCATCTCCATTGTGCATTCTGGGAAGCATTTAGACAAAGCAGTAGGCCACATAAGATTAGGAAGTTATAAGGTCATTAAGAGGACACAGGTGAAGTTCACCAGTAGTCAGGGTTATAGTTTCTGTAAATGTTAACAATATAGTTAAATGTTATTTGAACCGCACAGGTGTGATAATCTGTTTCTGAAGTCCCTCCCAGCAAGAGTTGAATGCTCTCCAATCCCACACATCAAGGTACAGGCCGCTGTGCTGGGCGATGCCAGTACCTTGGCCAAAAGTTATAGGCTGCCTACTCTACTTTCCCCAGCATCCACCGGACCCTTGGTCAAACAATACGCCCGCCACTGCCCCCATCCTCCCCGCCCCCATCAAATTGTACTTACCCATTGCCCCACACACTTGTGTTCACAATCCTTGTACTATTCCGGGGGGGCCCAAGTGCCAGTGTGCAATTGGAGAATAGGTAGGAGCCAGACTCGAGTGGCACCAGGAGCGAAATCCCAGCAAGTCATCATCATCCTCCAACCTCCATCAAAGACCACTATCCTGACCAACCGAAGCCCATTATCTTGTTATTAATTGGATCGGGAGGGAGGGGCCGGGGAGAAGAAGGGTCATGTGGGTTGAGGAAGCAGCTCTGGGTTGGGAGGGTGACTGCAATAGCTCCTTGGGAATGGTGGAATGGTGTTAGGAGCAGCATCTACACCGCACAGCATCAACTATGTGAAACAAGCATGCATGAAGGCCTCCCCTGCCCTGTTAGACCCCTGCCATTGCCGCCTTTGTTCCATCCTCTGTCTCCCCATTTGGTAAACCTGGCTGGTGCTGATCCTTCTCCACCACTCTCAGCTGCTGTGCAGGATGTGGCAGACTATAATGCTACGTGAAGTTCACATAGAATGTAAGGCACCCCTCCAGAGTTGTCCAAGCAGCAGAACCTCATCTTCTGCAGGATTATGCACCTCTCCACATCAGCCCAAGTGGCAGTGCGGCCTCATTACAACGAGTTTCCGCCTCGGTCTTGGAAATCCACACTGACATCATCAGCTTGGCCTCAGCAGGGGAACTTGTTCTCCCCCTGAGCCATCCCGGCATCCTGGGCTGGTCTTCGAAGGGCCCAGGGATGTCTGATTACCTCAGTACATTGCAGTCATGGACACTTCCTGGGTAGCGTGTGTGCAAACCTGCATGATGATCATCTGATAGTCACAGACAATTTGAACATTGAGTGAGAGGTATCCCTTCTTGTTAATGAAAGATTGCCCTTCAGCTTACGGGGACCGCAGAGCAATGTGTGTACCATCCGTTGCCCCCTGAACACTGAGCATCCCAGCAATGGTGGCAAAGCCTACAACCCAGGCCTGCCAACATCAAAATGTTGGCCTGCCCGGGCATATTAGGCCCATAATCTGATGACACACACTTATGGACAAAGACTTGCGAGATTCCACAGATGTCCCCACTGGATGCTGAAACAAGCTTGTGGTGTAAAGTTGAGTGTCACCGTCACCTTAACTTCTACTGGGAGTGGGTGGCTTTCTCTCCCCTCAGCTGCCAGATCTGCTAGGAACTCAAACAAGTGCCAGGCTGTATCCTTAGACAGGCAGAGCCGGTGACCGCACATGGCCTCCAATAGAACTTCAAAGGACGTCCTGGTCCAGAATTGGCTTGGCCTCTGCATTCTCTTTCTCTTGGCCCCCACTTTTGACTGACTGCTCTCCCACTTCATGGGCATCACTAGTAGCCCCCTGCCCTGCCTTTTTAGGCATCCAGTGGCTGCCACTGGCTGTTTCTGGAATGGCTTATGGAGGAAGGAACTGAAACCAGAGCACCCAGAAAAAAACCTATGCAGACATAGGGAACGTGCAAGCTCCACACAGACAGTCATCTAAAGCTGCAATTGAACCTGGGTCCCTGGTGCTGTGATTGCAGCAGTGCTAACCACTATGCTACCCTGGTGTGATCCCATCATGGATGTGATCTTGAATCAGGGCTGCTCTGAGTAGGAAGACTTGTCACAACTTGCATCTAATTTACACAGTGTAGGAGTTGAAAACTGTGTAGCTCAATAAAAACACTTCAGAGCTGAACTTCCAAAACTATTCACAGAACTAGAGAAGCTGAAAGCAGGATAATATATAACTCTGTGTCCAAAAACAAAGCTAATATGTCTTATTGCCCATATAAAAGTTGCCCAATCACCAGTAAAGAAGGAAATGTTGAAACAGGCATTATTCTACGTGTGACTAAAGCAACAATGTCCTTCTAGGAGGTAGTCGCAGTGCCAAAAGCCAATGGATTCATCAGAATTTGCACAGATCTTATCCAGCTGAAGAAAGCAGTTGAATGTGAAATCCATGTTGTGTCATTTGTGGATGGGAACTTAGTAAAATTGAGAAAGAGTTAAATCTTAAAGCTGAATGCAAAGAGTGGGTGGAATCTTTCACCACCATACCTGCCATCACTCACCCCACCAATGCACTGGCTTGATTTCCAGCAGCTGACAAAGTTTGCCACCAGCGGGATCTTCCAGTTCCACTGAGGCTAATGGCTCACCCACCAGCCCCCCATCGATTGACTCTGTCTACACTCCCTGCTGCCTTGGAAAAGCAGCCAACACAATAAAGGACCCCACACACCCTGGACATTCTCCCTTCCACTGGGAAAAAAGATATAATGTCAGAAACCAACTGACTCAAGAACAACTTCTTCACTACTGCCACCAGGCATTTGAATGGGGCCACCTTGCTCTAAGTTGATCTCTCTCTAGAGCTTAGCTATGACTGTAACACTACGTACTACACTCTCTCATTTCCTTCTCTATAAATGGTATGTTCTGTCTGTATGGAGCTCAAGAAATAGTCCTTATCACTGTATGCTTATATATGTGTCAATAATAAATCCAATCATATCACTCGGCTTTAGGAAACCCATCACAGTGGTGTGCCTTTTGAGCGAATGGAAGATCACACCAATGGAAACACTTTTTTTTATTAACTCCCCACCCATTCCTCCCAGACTACCTCCACCACCCTGCGGACGAAGATCTCTATTGCCCATAAACTGCATTTTTCTGTTTGGGAGTGTTTGCCTCAATAAGCTTACCTTTGGATTCACAAATCTCTAGAAATCATCCACAGGACAATGTCAAGCAACTGGATGGAGTTGTATATAAAGTGGAAGATATCCTGATACATTCAGACAGAATATGATAACTGATCACAAGCTATCCTGCAAAGCAAGATTTACATGCAACAAAAAATGCAAGTTCTCACAGTTAAATGTCAAATCCCTTGGGTATACTGTTGATGTGTTAGATGTTCGGGTGCATCCACAAAGAATGAGAGCATCCAAAGATTTTTTGACATCTTGGAACATGACTGAGCTCCAGCGATTCATGGATACGTAAACCAGATTGGAAATGCAAGTTTAAAATTCAACACTAACACTGCAATAGTTACCATGAAAATCCCCTTGTCGACCACACTCTGGCATCTGTTCGTGTACACTGAGGGAGAATTTAGTGAGGCCAATGCACTTAACCAGCACATTTTTTGGACTGTGGGAGGAAAGCAGAGCACCTGGAGGAAATCCACACTGACATGGGAAGAATGTGCAGACTCTACGCAGAGAGAAACCCAAGCTGGGAATCAAACATAGGTTTTTGGTGTTGTGAGGCAGCAGTGCTAACCACTGTGCCACTGAGCCGCCCCAAATTTCTTTCCCAATCCAGCTTTAATGAGTCACCATGTCAGCTATTGAAAAGGGACAATGCAAAGTACTCAGTGGAAACACAATAGAGGTATTTTAAGAAAATCAAAGTGAATCCGATATCACTCGACATTTTAACTCACTATGGCTCAGAGATACCTACAATCACTGCTACAGTTACATCTTCTACAGGATAGGGAGCTACACTCTTTCTGATACAGATGATTGGAAAGTACAGACCAGTTTAATATGCATCACATTTACTGGCAGAGACACGACAGAGATTTACAATGATAGAGAAAGAAGTATTAACTGCTACATGGGATTGCAAGAATTTTGTGGATTATGTTCATGGCTCCACTTCAAGATAAAGACAGACCACAAACCCTTAGTGGCACTCTTAAACTCAAACCAGTTAGCTAAAATGCCTGCATGAATATGATACAGGCTGAGGATTACGAGAAGTAGTATGTTCCGGGAAAGCAGCAGAATACAGCAGATGCTTTGTTGCATATCCCAGTGGCAAGGCCAAGAGGTAGACACTTTTGTGTTGGCAACAGGCACAACTCTGCCAGCAAAAAACTAGTGACTGAGTGGAATCAGAGACACTCAGGTATCTGATGAAGGATGTGCTCCAGTCAGAGAGTGATGTATCAAATGATGGCCAGCATACATGCTACTCAGTCTCATTCCCATTGGGGCAACACGGCGGCACAATAGTTAGCAGTGCTGCCTCGCAGCTTCAGGGACCCAGGTTCAATTCCAGCCTTGGGTCACTGTCTGTGGGAGTTTGCACATTCGCTCTATATCTGCGTGGGTTTCCTCTGGGTACTCGGGTTTCCTCCCACAGTCCAAAGATGTGTGAGTTAGGTTGAATGGCCATGCTAAATTGCCTTGTAGTGTCAGGGATGTTACAGAGTAAATATGTTGTGTTGTAGGAAGAGGGCTTGGTTGGGATTGTGGTTGGTACTGACTCAATGGGCCAAATGGCCTCTTTCTGCACTGTAGGGGTCTTATGATTCTCAGATAGCATTTTGAACAGGGAAGATACCAGAGTGCAGATAATGATTTACCCACCTGCAACAATAGAGGTGTGAGATTTGACATACTACTAGGATTACATCAAGGCTATTTGGACAAAAGTAGAGCCAAACCATACTATTCCATTTGGTGGCCAGGTCACTTAAAGTCATTGGAAGAGATGACATTAGTGTCTATTTGGACATGAGACCAAGCTCTCCATAGACAAGTGGTTAAACAGTCATCACATCCACAGTTCTACCTCACCCAAACAGAACATGGTATGGTGAGATGAAACAGACGTGCACTCGGAGCAGCATGGTAACACAGTCGTTAACACTACTGCTTCACAGTTCCAGGGACTCGGGTTCAATTCCCAGCTTGGGTCACTGTCTGTGTGGAGTTTGCACGTTCTCTCTGTGTCTGCACGGGATTCCTCTGGCTGTTCCGATTTCCTCCCACAGTCCAAAGATGTGCGGGTTCAGTTGATTGGTCATACTAAACTACCACAATGGCCTGCCATTGGCCACCAGTGGGACATCCTGGTTCACCCGCTGTCAATGGGGTTTCCTGTTACATGCACTATACCACCCCCCACCCCCCCTTTGCCAGTTTCCCGACAGCAAGAGTATACTGTCAGTGGGACCAGAATATCCCACTGGCAAGAAGGGCCAAAACCGTGGTTTCTTTGATCAAAGGTTTTTTGGGGAAATGTCGGATGGGATTTTCCGGCCATGCTCGCCCCGAAACTGAAAAATCCCACTCCTCCTCACCTTGCTTCAATTCCTGTGGTGGGCTGAACGGGAAAATTCGCCCTATAGTGGAAGGAATCAATTCTAACTGTGTGACATGCTAATTAGATACTGTGTGCATCATCACGGGAGGTTAATACATGGTCTGCTCTCTTGCTCATGCAGACTTGTTAAGATATAACCAGTTCAGCGAGATGTGTCTCAATACAGCCCCTGGCTTGCATACCTCTGCAACTCAGTAAATTCTCTGTATGAGGCAAACAATGCCAGGAATGTTAAAAATGATCACATTCTTGTTAGTGGGATCTTGCTCTGCACATACTGTGTGCTGTGTTTGCTTCATTACAAGAGTGACAACATTTCTACAGTGACTTAAGAGCTGCTGTGCACCTTGTCTGTGGCTGGTCTGTTGCCATAGCACTTCCTTACGCACTGGATGAAACACATGTGGAGTGTGTTGAAGTTATACAAATTGAGTGATCCTGCTGAATCCAGCAAAGTCCGCAGGTCACTCTGTTACCATGGAAGCATTCACTAGCACCATGGCCACAGCCATCTCTCACCCTTCCCCCCCCGCCACCCCAGTCTCCACTTGCCATCGGAAAATCCGTCTTCAATCTTGCCTTCCTTTGAAATGGAGCAGATAGACTTATTGTGCAACAAAAGCCTCATTTCTCCGCCAATTAGAATTGCCATAGGAATTAAATTTCAGACAACTGTCTTGTCTTGTAATGTCTGCTGCAGAAAATGTGCATTTATTAAAACATGAGTTAACTTCTGAATATGGGCAAAATCACTGTGGGAATTAGCCAAGCCAGATCTCCTGCATAGATAATGGATATCTCTTGATAGTTTTGTACTGTTGTTTTTACTTCCAGACCAGGTAAAGACCATTTTATTTTTAAGATTCACAGTTACTTCAAATCGATTTATAAATGACGTTAGTTTGATTATCATTTTTCTTTATTCCTGTTTGATTGTGAGGACATTTTTCGATCATAACTGCACTTTAACCCAATTCAACGCTGCATCAAATTAAACACAGAAAAAGCTGCAAACCCTCCGCAGCTCTCACAGCATTGACAAAGGACGGAACAGAGTTTGTTTCAAGTCTCTGATCTTTCATCAGAACTGCTCAGGCTGTTTAATGTGGCTCCTTAATGCGCTGTCATGGCCCTGCAGTTTGCCGGCATATTTCAGACTTCTGTTAGTTAAATGACTTGATAAGCCGGACTCTTCAGACGCCGCTATTCAAACCTTAAGTGAACATCAAACAGAGGCGTACACCGATGTTTTTAATAGTCCATGCATCGCATTAAATGCAGTACATGGGACATGGTTGGCAAGTGCGCACAACTCTGAAATACCAATGTTCAGTCAAGTTCTGCGTATTGAATTCTAACAGGGGTGGGGAGAGGGGTGGAGAGGGGAGGCCTAATCCTTCCAATCAGCTAATAGCATGAAGAAGGACAGAATGATAAAAATTACAGCGCTGGCTGAGAGACCATTCCCCCCTCTGTGCCCGCGTTGGTATCATCCTTCAGCCAGAGCTCTCTCATTTAACTTCACCTGCTTGGCACTTTTTGTCAACAGCCACTATGGTCTTCATGCACAAATATCCAATTTCCTTCTAAATTATGTTAAATTACTTAAAATGGACCCTGAAAATGACCATCAAGGTAACACACATATGGTTTTGTCCTACTAGGTGAGTGTCAAGAATATGTCTGCCCCAGGCCTCCATTAGTCTAGTGCAGTCCAACTGTTCACCTCGGTAGGGAAGGGGGATTGCAAATTTGCATCCATTTGACAGACTGGGGATACGTCTGAGGGACTAAAATGGATTGAAAGTCCATCTTAAAAGTCTCAACAGAGGAGTTCTTGAATTCCCTGGAAGAAAAGTTGAAATATTTCACTGACATTTTTTCACAATTTTTTTGTCTCAATCCCAGCTGAAATGACACCCCATCCTTTCCATCCTGTTTAGGCCCTTATTTTGCACCAATGGGCTTGCTGAGAGATCTTTATTGAACAAGCCGATTGGTGCTGATCATGTGAAAGTCCCCTAGTTGCCACAATCCTGTGCCTGTTCAGGTACACTGAGGGAAAATTTAGTATGGCCAATGGACCTAATCAGCATGTCTTTTGGATTGTTGGGAGGAAACTGGAGCACCCGGAGGAAACTCACGCAGGCACAGGGAGAATGTGCAGGTACCACACAGACAGTAACCTAAACAGGAATTGAACCCAGTTTCCTGGCGCTGTGAAATACCAATGCGAACTACTATGCCACCATGCAACAAGCCAAATTTCTCAAACTCTCTTCCTAACCATGATAGTCTTGCCCTCCCAGTGCATGGCAGGATAAATGGAACAGCTGGTGTTTTGCTGTCTGTCAATTTAATATGTTGGTACATTCATAATTAATACATCTGAAAATCTCTGGTTCTGCGAAAAAAGAAAATTACAGCATAGGAACAGGCCCTTCGGCCCTCCGAGCCTGCACTGACCATGCTACCCTGACTGAACTAAAACCTCCTACCCTTTTGGGGGACCATATTCCTCTATTCCCATCCTATTCATTTATTTGTCAAGATGTCCCTTAAAAGTCACTACTATATCTGCTTCCACTAACTCCATATGGCAGCAGGTTCCAGGCACCCACCACCCATTATGTAATAAACATGCCTTGTATATCTCCTTATTGCCCCTCCCACCTTAAACCTCTGTTCCTTATTAATTGACTCTTCCACCCTGGGGAAAAACTTTTAACTATCCACACCATCCATGCCCCTCAACCTGCACTGTTCCAGTGAGAACAAACCAAGTTTCTCCAACGTCTTCTCATTGTTAATGTCCTCCATACCAGGTAACATCATGGTAAACATTTTCTGTACTGTCCCCAAAGCCCTCACATCCATCTGGTAGTGTGGCGGCCAGAATTGAACAATATAATCCAAATGCGGGCTAATTAAGATTCTATAAAGCTGCAATATGACATGCCAATTTTTAAACTCAATGTCCTGGTGATGAAGGGAAGCATGCCATATGCCTTCTTGTATACTTTCTCCATTTGTGTTGCCACTTTCAGTGACCTGTGTATCTGTATACCCAGATCCCCCTGCCTATCAATATACTTCAGGGTTCTGCCATTTACATTTTATTTTCCATCCATATTATACGTTCTAAAATGCATTGCCTCAATTTGTCCGGATTAAACTCCTTCCACCATTTTTCCATCCAAGCCTCCAACCAATCTATATCCTACTCTATCTTGAGACAATCCTCATCACTATCTGCAATTTGGCCAACCTTGGTATTGTACACAAACTTACTAATCAAGCCAGTTACATTTTCCTCCAAATCATTTGTATATATTACAAACAGCAAAGCACTGATTCCTAAGTAATATCACTTGTCACAACTCTCCATTCAGAAATGCATCCTTTCATTGCTACCTTCGATCTTCTATAATTGAGCCAGTTCTGTATCCACCTTGTCAGCTTATCTCTGATCCCACGCGACTTCATCTTCTGTACCAGTTTGCCATGAGGGACCTTGTAAAAGGCCTTACTGAAGTTCACGTCAACAACATCCACTGCCCTATTCTCATCAAGCATCTGTGTCATTTCTTCAAAAAACTCGATCATATTAGTGAGACACGACCTCCCCTTCACAAAACCATGTTGCTGCTCACTAATACATCCACTTATTTCAAACGGGAATAAACCTTGTCTCAAAGAATCCTCTCCAATAATTTCCCTGCCAGTGACATAAGATTCACTCAGAGATGAGCTGACAAGGTGGATACAGAACTGGCTCAATTATAGAAGATAAGAAGATAGCAATGAAAGGATGCATTTCTGAATGGAGAACTGTGACAAGTGATGTTCCTCAGGGATCAGTGCTGGGATCTTTGCTGTTTGTAATATATACAAATGATTTGGAGGAAAATGTGACTGGTTTGATTCGTAAGTTTGTGGACGATACAAAGGTTGGTGGAATTGCAGATAGCAATGAAGATTACCCTTGCTACCCTTTTGAAACAAAGGAACAACATTGGCTATTCTCCAATCTTCTGGGGGAGTTCTGTGTCAAGGAAGTGTGACACAGCTGACAATGGTGATACCACCAGAGTTGGACAAGGTTATTTCACTTGAACAGGAATTGCAGATTCTTATATAAAAGAGGAAATGTTGTGATATTGCATTCAGAAAGATTATGTTGTAAATAGTCATGATATAAACTGTGCCATCCAAAGACAGGAGCTTTTAGTTTAGCTCATCGCATGTGGTGTGAAGATGTTGCGAGTTCCACTTGCCTGTTTCAGTTGTTAAATATTTATAGTAAATCTGTCTGCTGAACTGTATTACATCTTCAAATAAATTAAACCTACGTTTAGTTCACCTGTCCTAAGTGAGATTGGAAAGTTAAGCAAATCTAGAATTATGGCAGGAAGGAAACAATAGTGCAAGCCACTTACTGATGTGCCAATGCCATCAGTACGGACATTTCTTTCTTAACTGACGCTTTATTGATACTCCTTTATAAGGGGACCATTTCTGAGATGGTCACTATTTTCCCAATGGAGATTATACCTTGGCCTTCAGGCCCCACTCCTACCAATTTGTTGTTGGGTTGATCCTATTGCCTGGGTCACTGAGTGTAGGAGAGCTGGGCAGTGCACATTCCCTCAAATGGGAATGCCCTCCCTCAGTCTTACCTCCTGTGATATTCAGGTCCATGGCCACCATTTTGCGTGGGTTAAGTGGGCACACGCCCAATGTAATAATATGTTACATTGCCTGAGAAGATGTCAGGCATACACCCTGGCATTGGTGCAAACTCGCTCTTTTTACCTCTGAGATTGCGCTTGGGAATCGGAACCAGTGACAATTAAACAAGCAAATAAGCCCAGTGAGGAGTCAAACAGAATCAATTTTACCTGGCCTGTCCACTTTAAAGATTGGCGGGCAGGTCAATTGGCCAAGCGGCCTCCACATTTTTGCTTCAACCCCGATCCAGGGCAGGATGAGATGTTTGGGATGAAATTAATTTATGAAGATACCCGGGGATTGAATACTGCTATTTGACTGTAGTACACGGACGCAGTTTGCTGCATTTTCCCTCATATTTAATTTGGTTTGCAGCTCCCTGATATAGCTCCACAACAGCTATCTGCCTTGAGGGAGCCCAATAGAAGTGAGATCCTCCCTTATTTCATGTCTGCCTGCTTCCCATCCTCCCCGGCAATGCTGAGCCCTCCTCAGTAGGCGTTTTACATTGTCTGGCCAATTAACTGGTAACCAATGTGAAATCGCAATCTGGGGATCACTACTGTCAGAAATTCATCTCAGGCCGGTGTGTCAGGCAAATAAAAGTAGAAAGCAAGATTAGATAGAACAGATTAATAGAATGACAATAAATAGAAACTCACTCAGGATGGGGTTCCAGGTCTTGATCTTCCTCTGCCATCTGCTGTGTCCCAACATAAGCTGGAGTGCAGACATGAATGAATTGTCCATTATCATCTCCACTGCCCATCTGTTCCTTAAACCATTCCCGCCTCTCACCGTGGGCACCACTGTGGCACAGTAGTTATCAGATGTGCCAAGGATCTGGGTTCAACTCTGACCTTGGGTGATTGTGTGGAGTTTGTACATTCTCCTTGCATCTGCATGGGTTTCCTGCAGGTGCTCCAATTTCCTCCAAAGATGTGCGGGTTAGATGGATTGGTCATGCTAAATTGCCCCTTTCTGTCCAAAGATGTGTAGATTGGGAGGGATTAGCGGGATAAATTATCTGGGGTTACGAGGATAGGGCAGAGGGTGGACCTGCATAAGATGAATCAGTGTGGATTTGATGGGCCAAATGGCCTCCTTCTGCACTGTAGGGATTTTATAATAAATCAATGTTTTTTCAGTGACAGGTAGATCTTCCCACAAAATGCCATGCATGAAATATCTCTGGTGTGCCGACTTTCCAGTCAAACATGCTGCCCTTCCAGCTGTATATAGCTATGTCACAAAGAGCATAGTGACAGCCTACCAGAGAGATCAGATTTCCAAACTGTGTGTAGTTATGGGAAGTTTTATTGGAAAGGGGATGTTATATTTATGTATCTTCAGGCAATTGGTGTAGGGGGAGAAAATGATATTCTAAACTCAAGAACATCTGACAATCCCAGACTAACTGTTTGGTTCTTGTTAACTTTTAACCTACCTGCATCAAAACAGCTATACATGTCATTTAACAATGAGAAATAACCTCACGTTGATGCAATAGTATTTTTATTGCTGCTATTGGACTCAGAGCAAAACCTTTGGAATCATAGATCATAGAATCATAGATTCCCTACAGTGTAGAAGGAAGCCATTGGTCCCATTGAGCCTGCACTGACAATGATCCCATCCAGACCTTCTCCCTGTCACCTCATATATTTAACCTGTTAATCCCTCTGACAGTAATGAGCAATTTAACATGGCCAATCCACCTAACTCACACATCTTTGGATTGTTGGGGAATACTGGGGCATCCAGAGGAAAGCCACATAGACACGGAAAGAATGTGCTAACTCCAAACGGACAGTGATTGAAACCGAGAATCAAACCCGGGTCCCTGGGGTTGTAAGGCAGCAATGGTTGTCACCACGTATGGCTGGAAAATTGATGTTAGACAGAACAAGCATGTTTGCACCTTCTCCTCATGTCTGCATGGATTTCCTTTGAATGCTCTGGTTTCCTCCGACAGTCCAAAGATTGTGAATTAGGTTGAGTGACACCCTGAGGTCTATCACGAGTATCTCAATACATGTCTACTGGGAAGCACGTTGAGAGGGTATGTGCCTGGGCTGAGTGGCAGCATTCTTATTTCTGACTCTGAAGTTAGTCGGTTCAAGTTTGAATCCAAGGGAATTGAGTGCAGAATCAAAGCCTGGTACACTTGTGAAAGGATCCTGGACTGTCAGAGGCGCTGGTTTTTGATCAATAAACAACATCCTGGCTACCCTTGCTTGCTGATTATAACAGATCCAACAATATGAAGACTGAAAGTGTTTGCAATGGAGTCCTGGAGATTTTTTATTCATTGAAATGTAAAAATATAGAAAATAGAAATTAGAAGCAGGAGCTGTTCTGCCATTCATTTTGATCATGGCTGATTATCAAATTCAAGATCTTGATTCCCCCCTTCTCCTTATCTCCTAGATAAATATTGTATGAGATTTGGAGCACAAATTGACTATATATTTCCTTTATTGAAGCAATGATTATGTGTACATGATTAGTTGTAAAGTTCTGAGGCTTTATAAATGATCATCTTTTTTTGGCCCTGGGTGGTCAATATTCACTTTTACAAGAAAGTTGGCACACGTGCCAATTCGTTCAAAAGAAATAACAAGGTTCTTTACAACTCTTAACTGGCATGGGTACACAATGGTTAGCACTGCTGCCTCACAGCGCCAGAGACCCGGGTTCAATTCCAGGCTCAGGTGACTGTCTGTATGGTGTTTGCACCTTCTCCTCATGTCTGCATGGATTTCCTTTGCATGCTCTGGTTTCCTCCTACAGTCCAAAGATTGTGGAGCAGGTTGATTGACACCCTTTAGTGTCAGAGGGATTGGCAGGGTAAGTACATGGGATTATGGGGATAGGGCTATGGCAGCTTGTGGGATAGTGGGATTGTTATCGGTGCAGGCTGACGGTTTGAAAACACATTGCAAGACATTGATGGTAATATTATTTCCTTTTGCAAGATGGAAAAATGATTTGAACAAAGAGAACACTCTTTCCTCCCCACCATGCTAGATCCTACGCCTGTGCAGATTTCTGAGGGGAATGCGATGCCATTTGCTATTGCCCATGGAATTGATCATTGTATGTTCATATATTTTGGTTACCAAGTGCTTCTGCTCATCCCAGTGACTTGAGTATCTGGGGGATATGTTGCTGCAAATTGTTTGACAGTTCCCTTAGATAATTAAAACAAGGTGAATGTTGGTGTTAAATAAATCGGAAATACATTTCAGATTTTATTGGCACTCTCTTAATTAATGTCTAAATCATAGACACTGACACGTAGCCATTGGCATGAGATCCCGTGCGAAAATCTTTTTTTTTGGCTGTTAACTGAGTGTCAATAACAACAAAACATTGTTTTTTGGAAAATGCATTATGTTTTCAATTCCAAATCATCATAAAAGCAGCTGTCATCTATCTAAAAGGCTTAGCACCACCACAGAAATCAAAAGGCTAAAAGCATGGAACTGAAGAACAAAAGACAAAGAATAGTATGGCACAAGAACAGGGCCTTTGGCTCCCAAGCCCGTGCTGACCATAATGTCCTAACTAAACCAAAAAAAGCTTCTATCCTTACTCTGTCATATCCATCTGTCCCCTCCCTATTCATGTACCTATCCAAATGCATCTTAAATGTTGCTAATGTGCTTGCTTCTACCTTTCCCTCTGGCAAAGCTTTCCAGATATTCATCCTTCTCTGCATGAAAAATTTCCCCTGCAAATCTCCCTTAAGCTTTCCCCCTCTTACCTTGAACCTCTGTGTCCCCTTGTAATTGACACTTTTGCCCTGGGAAAAAGTTTCTGACTATCCACCCTGTCTGTGCCTCTTATTATTTTGTAGACCCTCAGGATGCCAAAATTATCAGGTCTCCCCTCAGCCTCTGTCTTTCCAATGAAAACAATCCTAGCTAATTCAACCTCTCCTCATGGCCAACATCTTGAGACTAGGTAACATCCTAGTGAACTTGAAGGGTTTAATCTCTACAGTATTGTACAACTGGCAGCACAGAGTTATACACAGGCAGAACAAACTCACATGGCCAGAAGTTACTGCTTTCTTCTGCTGAAAATATGGATCATTTAACCTGAATGGTTTAACCTAAGCCAACTTTTTATTTTGAATCGAGTCTATTTCAATTAATTAAATTCAGATTATTTTTTGGCGTACAAAATCCTCCCAGAATTCATTCCTCGCTCCCATTATTTGATAGGATTATCTTACTTCGATAAGACTGCTGGGTTAATTACATTTTAATAATTTTATAATTAAGCCTATAGCCCATTAATGCTCACAAAAAGGATGATGATGTTTCTTTAATTGTGCCTCACATTATGTCACAGCTGGGTAATAATTTTCAAGTAACCGAGTAAATGTTTACTACCTAATGTTTTAGAATAGACAAAAATCAACGTAAAGATGCCATCAGCTAACTTTATACTGTACTTAATTAATAATGATGATAATAGTTTCATTTCACATAAAAGACATTTTGGAGCAATGCCAAAAGTACATTAAATATTCAGAAGGAAAATTTAGTGGCGAACACACATAGAATCTTTGTCAATATATAAAAAGAAAAGAAGGGATACCCAGGACATAGAATTTCACTGTAGGTTTGAAAAATTAGATTCAGGGCTTTTAGAGTCTTAAGAAATTTGAAATATTGAATAAGATAAATGAATCTACTATGTTTTAATCAATTTTGTTTTGCTTCTGATGACTTCCTGAGGCCATATTACTGCTTAATGCCAAAGCACTAAGTCACGATGCCTTGGTCTAGTATTTTCAATAAAGTAAAATACTGTGGTTAGCACTGATGCTTCATAGCACCAGGGAGCCGTGTTCAAGCCGTGTTCTCAGGTCGCTCTGTGAGTGCAGTTTGTATGTTCTCCCCATACCTGTGTGGCTTTCCTCTGGGTGCTTGGGTTTTCTCCCACAGTTTAAAGATGTATGGATGAGGTTATTTGGCCATGCTAAGTTGCCCTTTAGTGTCACAGGGACAAGCAGGGTTAATCTGTGGAGATACAAGGATAGATTGTTGTCGGTGCAGACTTGATGGGCTGAATGGTCTCCTTCTGCACTGTAGGGATTCTATGATTCAACGGCCATTTATGAATCTGAACTTTAAAATCAAAACAGCTCATGTAAACTTCACATTCTATTGTTTCTGTAGAAGTCTACTTTAACCTGGGCTTTATGCATGATGCTCGCCTATTAAATTCATTTTTTGCAATTCTAATATTGTTCCACATCATTTACTTAGACTGCTATATATAAAAGAGTAATTTTCAACAATTTTCCGATATGGTTTAGCAGTGAGAAAGTTCCCTACTGTTAATATGTTCTTGGAAAGGCACAAAGTCCTATCCTGCCCTTTGGTTGCATTTTAAAATCAATTTGTAGATTCTCAAATCCATTAGGTGCCTCTTTGTAAAGGTCATCAGCATATATCTGTACTCTTAGCCACATCTTTTATTTCACCACCTCTCTTTGTTTTGGTCAGCCCTGTAAAGATTCTTCCCGCTGATAATGGACCTGCTGTGTACTTATAGCAATTTTGTCTTCTTATTTCGAAAAAAGATGGTCTCTTGCCTGACCTTGTCAGCTCTGATAATGATTTCCACCTGAAATGTTAACCTATCTCTCTCTTTCAACTCCCAGTGAATCTTTCTATTTCCCTTTCTATGCTTATTTTCCATTGCTCTCGTTGGCAGCTTATAGATTCATAGAATTCTGCAGTGCAGAAGGAGGCTGTTTGGCCCGTTGAGTCTGCACCGAGCACAATCCCATCCAGGCCCTTTCTCTTAACTCCAAATATTTACCCCAGCTAGTGGGGCAATTTAGATGGCCAATCCACCCAACTCACACATCTTTGGTCTGTGAAAGGAAACCCATGCAGACACAGGGAGAATGTGCAAACTCCACACAGACAGTAACCCAAGCCAGGAATTGGACATGGTTCCAGGCACTGTGAGGCAGCAGTGTGAACCACTGTGCCACAGTGCTGCCCCAATGTTGCTCTTCTTTGTGAGCAGGCTTTCCACATTTTTGAAGTGCATCATTGCTACACAGCAACTGGGCATTGGACAATTCTGGACATACTGCACCTACCATAAAAGCAGCTAATGGTTGGAATCCTTCGACCTTGCATGTCCGCTACTGCCAGCTGGAATGGAAAATTTGGTGTTCAGCGAAATCTCTGTTCAAGGCAATGGGACTGAAAAATCTCAGCTATGAGTGAGGTTTGAGAATTCCGGCCAATATTGCACACAGCCACACCACTCCCCCCACCCCCGCAACCCCTCACCAACATGTAGAATGGCTAAAAGAATCTAGTCTAAAAATAAAACTGATGTAGGAAAACACAGTAGCTAGGGGGAGCACAGCAAGATCAATGGTGGCACGGTGACACAATAGTTAGCATTGCTGCCTCACAATGCCAGGAATCCAGGTTCAATTCTGGCCTCGGATCACTGTCTGTATGGAGTTTGCATATTCTCCCCGTGTCTGCATGGGTTTCCTCCAGGTGCTCCGGTTTCCTCTTACTGTCCAAAGATGTGCAGGTCAGGTGGATTGGCCATGCTAAATTAGTGTCAGGGGTGTTAGCAGGGTAAATACATGGGGTTATGGGGATAGTGTGGAATTGTTGCTGGTGCAGAGTTGGTGGGTCAAATGATCTCCTTCTACATTGTAGGAATTCTACAATTTCTATCAATAACAATGAGAAAAAGAACAGTTAGTTTGATCTGGTGGCATTGATTTATATTATGATTGGCGCATTGAGAGAACTCATGGCTCCTCTTTGAATAGTGACTAAACAGGCACATATGGGTTCTTGACTTCATATCTTTGTGCCATGAATGAGATTGAAAGGCAAATAAGGGGAAACTCTCTCCAATGGCAGAAGAATTGATCACCAGAAGATACATATTTAAGGTGATTGGCAGAAGAGTCAGAGTGACATAAGGAAATGTGATTCGAAAGATGAGTTATGATATGGAATATTTGAACTGGGGAGGTGGGTGTAGGAGGTGGTAATGGAGTTGTCGTGGAAATATTAGTAATTAACATTAGTAATGAAAAAATTTGGAAAAACACTTGAAGGGAAATTTCTTTTTGCAGGCTGTGGAATCAATTGAACAGCTCTATCAAAGAGCAAGTACAGGAAAGGTGAGCTGAATGGCTTCCAGTTGCACTGCACAGTTCTCTGATTTTATTTGACATCTCAGCATTCTTTCAGAAAGTGCTTAAAGTGTTATGTATGTTCAAATCTATCGTGGGATTCAGCTTACTGACTCAGAGGCAAGCATGCTACCAACTGAGTCACACTATCACTTATCCTTTTATCTCACCGCTCTGATTAATTTTCTGAAAGAACGAAGTGATTTTGAATTCATCAAACCGGGCAGCATTCTGGAAAACAAGCTGCAATGTGAGGACAATCATAGTCAGATAAAAAAAAAATCTACATTTGTGTCACCATCGGAAGCACAATTGGTTCCTCAGAGTCTATCGCTGGAGAATCCACTCGTTTTGTAGTTGCACATTAACAATTTTTAAAGTCACCATCTGTGGCTTTACTAAGCCCAAGGAAGCTTCAGGCAATTTCAATAGCTGTAAAATTGTTAGCCTGAACCAAGCGCGCTGAGCTGTTTAGTCCACCGCTGTGTATCCCTCTGCCTTTAATGTTAGTATCAGGGGTGCCACTGAGTCCAAAGTTGGTCTTCCACCTCCAGGCTTTTATGTTTGATCTAGGCATATATAGGAAAATCAGTATTAAATTATAAGGAGGATTGTGCACATTGGTATGCTGCGGCTAATGCAGTGTAGCTGTACCTAATCTTACAATGATTGCAGGAGAAATAGTAAAGGAAACTTCTCATTTTCCAGCTAACAACATCGCTTGAATTGATCAGCGCAAAAATAATAGACAAAGCCAGAAAACTCAATCCTTGATAATGATGATGTGGAGATGCCAGTGTTGGACAGAGGTGGGCACAATAAGAAGTCTCACAACACCAGGTTAAAGACCAACATATTTATTTGAAATCACAAGCTTTCGGAGTGCTGCTCCTTCATCAGGTGAGTCACCTAATGAAGGAGCAGCGTTTTGAAAGATAGTGATTCAAAATAAACCTGTTGGACTTTAACCTGGAATTGTGAGACTTTTTACTTGACAATGATGACACTCACCAACAGAATTTAGACAATATAACTGCATAAATAATATATCAACAATAAATGGAGAAAAAGAAATGGCTGATCAATTGCTTTTATATAAACCTCCGTTGGAATAGGATGTAAGCATTTGCTGTTGAGGCATGGCCACAAAATAAATAGAATATAATCAAATGAAAACCAGGCAACACTCTACTACTCTTTCTAAATTCCAAAGCCTGTCTTGAATCTGAATTGTTACAATGACAATAATCTCTCTTTCATTCACCAAACTAAGAGGATAGTCATTGATTTCAGGAAGCTTAGTGAAGGGCTTGCCCTTGTCTACATCAACAGGGATGAAGTGGAAATCATAGAATCATAAAAATTCTACAGTGCAGAAGGAGGTCATTCGGCTCATCGAGTCTGCACCAACAACAATCCAACCCAGACCTATCCCCGCTTAGTTATCTTGCTAATCCCTTAAATCATCACACCCTGGGATAGCAAGGATTAATATAGCATGCCAACCAACCTAACGTGCACATCTTTGAATGGTGGAAAGAAACTGGAGCACTTGGAGGAAACCCACACAGATACAGGGAGAACATGCAGATTCTGCACAGACAATGACCCAAGTCAGGAACTGAACCCAGGATCTTGGAGTTGTAAGGCAGCAGTGCTAGCGACTGTGCCATCATGCCACTCCTTGAGAAAATCTTTGAGTTTCTAGTATGCAGATCACCAACAAGCTCTCCTGCTCCCTCCACGCCAACATTATAGTTAAGAAAGTTCACCAACACTTCTACTTTCTCAGACGATTAAAGATATTCAGCATGTCAGCAATGATTCTCACCAACATTTACAGATGCACCATAGAAAGTATTCTTTCTGGTTGTATCACAGCTTGATATGGCTATTATTCTGCCTAAGAATGCAATAAACTACAAACGTCGTGAATGAGTCCCAGACCATTATGCAAACTAGCCTTCCATCCATTGACACTGTCTACATTTTCTGCTAATCCCCAGGGAGCTCATATTCAACAAGTCCTTCAGGGAGGTCAATCAGTAATTCCCCATGCAAGTTCTGGAGGCTATCACAGGTGACATTTTTCATGTGCTCCAACAAATTAAGAAGCAGATCTGGATCCAACAGGCCTCAATTGCCATTCTAGATTGTAATTAATCCTTGTGTGCTCACAGCTTGAAACCCAGCAAGGATGCAACACAAATTATATGTATGGTCCAGAGAAAATGAGTCTTCTGGGCTGCTAAGACATTGTCACCTCTGAACTCTATCCAACTCCCCCCCCCCCCCCACCTCCACCCCCCCAACCCCCAGCCGCGCCCCCGCAATTCCAGGATTAAGACTCCCCAACATTTATATTTCTCACAGCCATGACAACAACAAAGCAGTCAAACTTTGTTTGCCGTAGTTTGCTCACTTGGCACTCCAGTTCTTTGGCTGAGATACAGGTGACAGGTGGGGGATATTTTTCCTGTAGCTAGGACTTTTTTTAAATAAAAAATGGGATCCTGAATACGCAATTACCATTTCAAGATGGAATTAATCATGGCTCGCAATGTCCAGTTTGTGCTCAAAGTTCAAATGGATCCTCATCCCAGAAATTCCATATTTAAAATTACTCACATAAAATACTTTAATTTTTAAATGTTTCATCCTAATAAGCTTTAAAGAAATACAGGCAAGGAAAACAGCTACTTGGAGAGCTATAGTGCAAAGCACTCTTCCTGTACTAACACATGCACATGATCATGGTTTAAATGGTTTAAAATTTTTAAAGTTTATTTATTATTAGTCATAAATAATAAATAAATAAAGTTTATTTATTATTTATTATTAACACTGTGATGAAATTACTGCAAAATTCCCCTAGTCGCAGCACCTGTTCGGGTCAATGCACCAAACCAGCACATCTTTCAGAATGCGGGAGGAAACCGGAGCACCCGGAGAAACCCATGCAGATACGGGAGAATGTGCAAACTTCACACAGTGACCCAAGCCAGGAATGAAACCCAGGTCCCTGGCATTATGAAGCAGCAGTGCTAACCATTGTGCTACCGTGCCGCCCCACACACTCGAACATGTGTGCGCACAAATGCATACATGCAAGCGCACAAATACATACATACAAGCAAATAAAGACACAGGGACATGTGCACATAAGTAGACAAATGAATGTACGCACACACGTATAAGCACAGACAAACACATGTCAATGCACACACAAGCAGATTGTGATATCACAAGAGACTGGAGAAGGTGTATTCCCAACACCGTCCCCTCCATTTTCTAAATCATAGCCACGTTTCATTCGACATAGCTGCTAAGTGCAGCCAAACTATCAAGATGGCCACAGGAAGTCACATAACAAGCCGATGCAGAATCAGTAGAAGCGAGTATCAGCTGTGTAGCCTTATCAGATCATTTAATCTGAGTGCTGAATTTGGCCAGAAAGGGAAACCTTAATGTGAAAGTTCAGTAAGTGTTGGACTGTGTGTTAACTGTTATATGCAAATTCATTGGGTAGAATTTTCCCATTCCATCGGCCACAGGAATTATAGCAGGTGAGGGGAGGTTAGGTGAGATTTTTTTCATTATTGGGGCAAGCCTGGCTGTAGAATCTGATCCTATGGTTTTGTGCATAAGGAACCCGATTTGGAATTTGACTAAGAACTGGTTGAAAATCACTTTAGCAACTGGAACTTTTCCATTTTCAGGACCATGAACTTGGCAATGTATCATCATGTAGATTAATTAATAAATTGTTCATAAAAACGATTTGGACTTCTGGGTATCTGCATTGTGTTTCAGAACGCTGTCTATATCGTTGCTGACCCCTTGTGACATCACAATATGTCCCCACAAACACAGGCAAGTTTTACAGATGCACCATAGAAAGCATCCTTTCCAGATGGTCAGGAGCCACACGAAGCTGTGATACAAGACTCTAACAAACTGCCAAGGGCTGTGAACGTACGTTAATCCAGCATGCACAACAACCTCCCATCCATTGACTCCATCTATACTTCCTACTGCCTCAGAAAAGCAGCCAGCCTAATCAAGGATCCCATGTACCCCAAACTCTTATCCATTTTCTTCTGTTGGAAACAATAAACACAATTATGAGGTCACATACCAACTGACTCAAGAACAGCTTCTTCCCCTGTTGCCATCAGACTTTTGAATAGACCCTCCTTATATTAAGTTGATCTTTCTCTACACTCTAGCTGTAACTGTAACACTACATTCTGCACCCTATCCCTTCCTTCTCCCTTATACACTCAGCAAACATCATATTTTGTCTGCATAGCACACACAAAAAAATATACTTTTTCTCTATATCCCAGTGCATTTGACAATAATAAATCAAATCCATCATGAGCAAGCACACATACACGAGTACATGCGTGAGATTGATTGTAACTTTTAATACTTGGTGATCAAATTTACCTACATGCCATCAAACATCAGATGAAAAACCTGTGTGAAATCAACTTGAAAATAGCATCCAAATACAGAACACTTTCTTTATGTATTTTATACCCAATACCACAACATCTTCTTCGTGTTCCTGTAGTACCTCTGAAAACAGGAACAATTACTTTGTAAAACCGCACCTTGCAGATTTCTATGGATGTCGTTTTCCTTTCAGCAGGAAGGAACCAGTTCAAAAATGTTACAGGCCCATAAAAGGAACACGGTGGACCTCTGGAACATTAATTATATTCTTTCTGACTTTATTTGAAACTGGCAAGCAGTATTGAAATACTAGCAGCATAAAGGTGACATCTTTTATTAGGCTAACATTTTTTATGGCATACCTAATGCTTTCAGTACAATCTATTATTTATGATAAAATTGCTATCTGGACAGAGTGTTCAAGATTTAAGCCCATGGGTTTAATAACCTATAGACAATATTTCAGAATGTCTCACAGAAGTAAAGGACCATTATTGTTTGTCATATTAAAATGTGCATTAGCATTACATCTGCTAATGTATAATTTCCTAAAAATAAAGTATCACTTCTGTCCAATGCAGTGAAAATCTTCTCTGTCCTTACTTTAGATTTCTTGCACTGCAGCAACTGCCTTGCGCAATAACTTTAGAAATAGTAGCAACATTGTTTTAGAAATTGAACATCCACTAGAATTTTGAATTTTCATGGTCCATAGATACATCATTGTTTATTTGTTTCAGAACCTTTCTGATGTGCAACAATGCCAGAGAATGGAACGTTTTCTTGGAGGTCGCTTCTTGGATCTGGTGGGTATATTAGGCTGAGCGGGGCTGGAGATCACTCTGCAATATCTCAGCGGTAGTACGTCACAGCGACAGCGTGAGAAATTGGGTCTCAATGTTGTGTCTATCTCCAATTTCACTGGCTGCACTATCTATTCCTCAGTTGATGTCATTAGCCAATTAGTAGACAATTTTGTGCCTGTGGATTTGCTTCTACTGGGAACTGGAATAAGATGATTGAAATCTTTCCATTTGGAACTCAATCTTGTATGGAGCAGCAAAGAAGAGATTGAACAGTGAAAATAATTTCCCTATTTAGTGTTATAAACATGCCAGTCAAAATATCATCTCCCAGGATGAAATTTAATTTTGTGATGTTTGAAGACTGAAAAGAATATTAAAGCCAAGACTGATTTTGACTGGCACTCATTGGGATGAGGCAGTTGGATAATGTGTACCTAAGGGAGGATGTACTGGCCTTGAAAAGGGTCCAGAGGAGGTTCATAAGAATGATTCCTGGAATGAAGAGCTTATCGTTTGAGGGACAGTTAAGGACTCTGGGTTTAGAAGGATGAGGGGGATCTTATTGAAACTTACAGGATAATGCAAGGCCTGGATAGAATGGACATAGAAGGACGTTTTCGCTAATAGGGGGAAAAAAAAAACTAAAACCAGAGGGCACAATCTCCGGCTAAAGGGACGATCCTCCAAAATAGAGATAAGTAATTTCTTTAGCCAGACGGTGGTGAATCTGTGCAATTTTTTGTCACAAAAGATTGTGGAGGCCAGATCATTGAGTGTCTTTAAAACAGAGATAGATAGGTTCTTGACTAATAAGGGAATCAAGAGCTATGGGGAAAAGGCAGGAAAATGGGGATGAGAAAAATATCAACCATGATTGAATGACAGAGCAAACTTGATATGCCAAGTAGCGTAATTCTGCTCCTACATCTTATGATCTTATGGGTAGGTGTTCAAGAGTAATGCTTGCTTAATTATGTTCACAAGAGCACTCATTAGCATGTTGATGAGTGCTGATTAGACCCGAGTACATGCGGGATTGTAATGGTGGGCAAGGGAAGAGTCATAGGACTTTCCAGCATGTAAAGAAGCCCTTTAATCCCTCATGCCTGTGCTGGCCATCATCCATCTATCTATTCTAATCCCATTTTCCAACACTTGGCTCATAACTTTACGTGCTATGGCATTTCAAGTGCTCATCTAAATACTTCTTAAATATTGTGAGGGTTCCTGCCTCTACCACTCTGCCACGCAGTGAGTTTCAGATTCCCACCACCCTCTGAGTGAAAGACCTTTTCTTCACATAGAATCCTACAATGCAGATGGGAGGCTATTTGACCCATCAAGTCTGCACTGACCCCATCCAGTCCTATCTACATACTCCCATGCATTTACCCTAGCTAAGTCCCCCTAAGTTCCCACTAAGGGGTAATTTAGCATGGCCAATCCACCTAACTGCACATCTTTGGACTGTGGGAAAAACCTGGAGTACCTGGAGGGAATCTACGGAGACACAGAAAGAATGTGCAATTTCTACACAGACAGTGACCCAAGCTGGAAATCGAACCTGGACCCTTGGCGCTGTGATGCAGCAGTGCTAATCACTGTGCCACTGTGCCACCCATCTCCTATAAGCTTCCTGTCCCTTAACTTAAATCTACACCCTCTGGTTATTAACCCCTCTGCTAAGGGGAAAAAATTCCTTCCTATGCACTCTACCTATCCCAATCATGATTTTAACATCTCAGCGGGATTCCCCCATCCCTCTGTTCCAAGGAAACCAACCCCAGCCTATCCAGCCTCTCTTCATAGCTGAAATGCTGCACTTCAGGCAATGTCTTGGTGAATCTCCACTGCACCTTCTCAAGCACAATAATTTCCTTCTTATAATGTAGCAATCAGAATTGCACAGAGTATCCCAGCTGTAGCCTAATAATCATTTTATACAGCTCCATCATAACCTCTCTGCTCTTATATTCAATGCCTCTTTAAATAAAGGCAAGTATCCTGTATGCCTTCTTCACCACCTTATCTACTTGTCCTGCTGCCTTCAGGGATCTTTGGTCATGAACCTCAAGGTCAGTCTGATCCTCTGTACTTTCTACATTGCATGTTCCCTTGCCTTGTTAGTCCTCCCAAGGTACATTACCTCATAAGAGAATTTAATCTGTTGGCTCCATGTGCTGGCTGGCATATAATCAGAGCCAGGAGGTGATCCTCGGAAGTGGGGGGGGGGGCATAGGGAATAGCAGCAAGTTGGAGTGTTTCACTTGAGAACTGGAGGGAGCTCAGAAAGCAATTGAGCAGAGGAAAAATACACAGAGTCAGCAACCTGAGTGGTATTCCAACCGAGGTCTCTGAAGGAGTGGGTTATTCACATGTAATCTCTCATCCTACAGATTTAGGGGAGAAAATAACTCCCTTCTCCAAAATGAGGAATGCAAAAATTGTAACTATCTTCATGAAGGGAGATCATGCTCTGGAAACTATCTGCCTCTTGTCCATAGCAAGGGAAATTTTGACTTCCAATCACCTACTTTGTGTGGCTGGGCAGGGGGCAAGGGAGGGTATAATTGGGTGGAGGAAACCTGAAGTTAAGTTAGTAAGCTGGAGCCAGCAGTCACAACTTAATTGAAGCAATGAATTCACAATTCTGGGTCCCTCGTCTCCAAGCTGAGCAGCGGGTGAGATGCATGCCCACATAATACAATCTCAGCTTGCTTTAAAAGATCATTGTAAGAATGGAAATTGGAAGAGCCAGGAGATGTTTTATAATCAATGTGCATAGAGAAAGGGCGGCATCCAGCTTTAATAAAGCCTTGTGGGAATTACTGCTGGGTGCACTCACGCAGGGGACACAATCATTTTCGTCCCAGCAATGGGAGAAAGAAACCTGATCCAAACGGCATGGTGGCACAATGGTTAGCATTGTTGTCTCACAGTGCCAAAGACCAGAGTTCAATTCCGACCTCGTGTCACTGTTTATCTGACAGCACAGGACATGCTCTTTGGCCTGCCGAGCCAGCACCGATCATGCTGCCTGACTGAACTAAAATCCATTACTGGTTTTAGGACGCACTGATTAGTTTGATTGGCCATGCTAAACTGCACCTTAGTGTCAGGGGGATTAGCAAGCATAAATGAGTGGAGGTACGGGAACAGGGCCGGGGTGAGATGGTGGTCAGTGCAGACTCGATGGGCCAAATGGCTTCCTTTGCTACTGTAGGGATTCTATGATAGTGATCTCTGCCGCCTCTCATTGACACAGTAAATAAAGAAAAAATTCCTGGTTTTTGCCCATTGCCCCTTAGTTTCTGATTGGAAAAATAACCCCTGTGCAGACATGCAGGGACTTGATAGAGTGAATGTTCCTCCTTGTGAGAGATATAGGACTTGGGGACATAGTTTTAAAAATAAAGGATCTCCCATTAAAATGAGGAAAGATGTGTTCATTCAGAAGGTTGTTAGTCTGAGAAGCACTCTTATCCAGACAGCGACGGATGCGGGATCATTGATTACTTTTAAGGCAAAGGTAGATAAATTTTTGACTATCGAGGGAGTCAAAGCCTGTACAGTGCACACCTAAAAAAAAGCTGCCTGTGTTTTTTTTTAATTAAAACTAGCATGGACATCCTGAATGGAAAATTGATCTTTATGCCACCACCATATCAACACCCCTCCTGCCCATCCACACCCCCCCCCCCCCCAAAAAAAGCCACAGTCAACACATCAACAGTTTTAAAGTCAGAGTTGTTGCTCCAAGTGTCAAAATATCTGTTGAGAAAGTTTAGAGGGTCATTGCTTTTTCCTAATTGGTCGGCGCAACATTGAAGGCTGAAGGGCCTGTTCTGCGCTGTAATGTTCTATGTTCTATGTTCTAAAGTGTAGAGAAAGATCAACTTAATGTAAGGTAGGTCCATTCAAAAGTCTGATGGTAGTGGGAAGAAGCTGTACTTGAGTTGGTTGGCATGTGACTTCAGACTTTTGTATCTTTTCCCCGATGGAAGAAGGTGGAAGAGAGAACGTCTAAAGTGCGTGGGGTCCTTGATTCTGCTGACTGGAAAGACTCCACATTCCCGCTCCCACCACAGGACTTTGTCTCAAAATGGGAGAATTCTGCTCAGGGGATTTTGATTTCATGGGTGGTTTGGAGAAGGTGCAATTGTCGTTCTTAAAAAGAAAGTTGAGTGGAGATGTGGTAGAGGTGTACAAATTTATGATGGGGGGGTGCAGACTGGACAGAGAGAAAGCACTCCTGTTGGTGAATGGATTGAAACGGGAGGACGCAAATTTAAAGTGATTGGCAAGAGATATAACTGTATTTGGAACAGCAATTAGTTGGAACTAGGAATGTACTGCCTTTAAGCATGGTAAAGGCAAATTAATTCAAGGAAGGACTTATATAAGCACCTGCAGAGAAAAATAAGCACTGTAGAGCCATGGGGGGCACAGTGGCACAGTAGTTAGCACTACTGTCTTACAGTGCCAGCAACTTACAGTGCTAAGTTCAATACCCAATGTGGTTGACTGTTTGGAGTTTGTACTTTTGCACTGTGTGAGTTTCCTCCAGGTGCTCCAGTTTCCTTCCATACTCCAAAGATCTGTAGGTTAGAGGGAATAGTGAGCAGAGGGTGGGCCTGGGTAAGATACTCTATTGAAGAGTTAATACAGACTCAATGGACCAAGTAGCCTCTTTCTACATTGTAGTTATTTTGTGATTCATGATTGTAGGTAGAGGAAGAAAGTGGGACTAACTAAAATACACTTGCAATGAGCTGTCACAGACTGAATGGATTGAATGGCCTTCAGTTGTATTGCGTGATCTTATATTATTCTATGACACAGTCACCCCTACAATATATTTTCTTTCAAATAAATTGCAAAAAATAGTCATAAATGTTTTAAAAATCAGTTGTAAATCTATTACACGTGTTCTTTACAGAATGTAATAACTTCTACATGTTTCAGAAAGTGTACTTGTCAATTTGAGGCCAGCCCTTTGCTGTATGTTTCCCAGGCAGTGTGCAAAGTTAAAATCTACTTTCTCTTTCTCCTGACAGTACAACTTTGTACCAAGCTTAGCTTAATAAACGGCTTCACTCAATAATAATCACGGCTACATGACAGGCTTTACTAAATTGGTAACTTAAAATCGATATTTCTCTATGCCCGAATATAGTACAACCATAGTCAAACATGACTTAAAAAACAATAGAAAAAATAAATCTGTATCTCTGTGGCCAGTTAATGGACGATCATAGTTTTATGACATCGTGCAGGGTGCTGCTATTACAACATGATTACAAATGATAACAGTCTTATGAGCCATTAGCTAATTACACATTTTTTTCAACATAGTACAGCACAAACTCTGTAAAATGAATTGCAAGACAATAATGGTCTAACTACAGTCACAGATTATAGAGCCATTGGAATCCATGGTTTGATGCCCAGTCCTAATGAATCACAGGAGAGATAGCTGCCAAATGAAAATAACGGTTCATAGAGAAGAAAAACATTCATCAAATGACACCAATGCTTCCGCAGGCTTTATCGTCCCACCAGCCACAGGAATCAGAGCAGGCGAGAGGCGGACCATGACAAGGGCCATTGACCTGGGGTGGGATTTTACGATTTCAAAATGAGTGAGGTTGTAGAATCCAGCCCTATGTGTCAAAGTCACCGTAAGCAAGTTAATGGATGAGATATACCTACTGTCAAATCTCAGGGATGCTTTGAATGAAATAATTGACGGTTTAAAGATGTTTGTGAAGAAAATAAAGGCTCGCCAAAAATATTGTTGAATAGAGAATACTTTTTGGCTTAAAAAAAGTACTTGAGAACTGGTAACCATCTACAGTTTGGCATGCACAAGCATTGGCAATACAATACTGAGCCAATCAGTGAATGCAAAGTTTCCAGGTCAATACGAATCATCTTTTAGCTGGTTTTATCCATAATTGCACTCTGTTACATTGAGGGCTTCAAATGGCCCCCAAGATAGGGAAGAGGAAATTTAGTTTGAGTTCTCATGTTGTTCACTGTTCAGAGACCCTTGCCAGAAGAGCTATCTACCTGAATGTCACATCGGGATAAAACCAAACTTCAAATCATAGAGTCACCACAGGGCAGAAAGATGTTATTTGGCCTGACCAACAACAATCCCACCCAACCCCTATCCCCTGAACGCAGGTATTTACCCTTTTAATGCCTCTGACACTAAAGGTCAATTTAGCATAGCCAATCAACCCGTCCATCTTTGGAGTGCAGAAACAAACTGGAGCACCTGAACGAAACTCATGCAGACACGGGGAGAATGTGCAAGCTCCACACAGGTAGTTACCCAAGTTCGGGATTGAACCCAGATCCCTGGTGTGGTAAGGCAGCCGTGCTAACGATTGTACCGCCATGCTGCCACCTTGGTTGTAATATGAACAAAGAACAAAGAACAACACAGACGGGAAACAGGCCCTTCAGCCCAACAAGCCCACGCCGCCATCTTAACAGTGTGAGTTCCCACTTCCACTCATGACCCTTGTCTATGTTTCTGGAAATACACTTTGGAAACCAGATTGGGGAGACAATTTAAGGAAAATTTGTTTCACCAATCAGCCTAAGAGCACATCATTGGGGTGCGGGAGGAAACCAGAGTCCCCGGAGAAAACCCACACAAGCACGGGAAGAATGCGCAAACTCCCACAGGCCCAAAACCATGTATCTGCACAGCAAAGAGTGATAGTCACTGAGTTGTCATGTTGCCCATCAACTGGTCCAGTTTAAACGTACACTAACGACGTGAAGCACTAGGCTACTCTTGAAAAATCCAAGAGCAGCCCTCGCACGACCCATCACGTGTATACCCTTTGTTGGACAACAAGGCGGTCCTTCAAGCTGAAAGTTTTTTTAATTGTGTCACGAGCAGGCTTACATTAACACCGCAATGAAGTTACTGTGAAAATCCCCTAGTTGCCACACTCTGGTGCCTGTTTAAGTTACACTGAGGGAGAATTTAGCACAAGGAAACCGTGGGAGGAAACCGGAAGAAACCCATGCAGACACAGGGGGAACGTGCAGACTCTGCACAGACAGTGACCCGAAGCTGGGAATCGAACCCAGGTCCCTGGCGCTGTGAGGCTGCAGTGATAACCCACTGTGCCACGGTGCCAGCCCTTGTCCCTGATATCAGCGCTGACAACTCCCTGAATCTCAAAGGGCTGGATGCAATGGGAGATCTTTCATCCAGTTCCCTCAGTCAGGGGCAGAACCCTAACACTCCGGAATGGGACACAACTGGAGGGTCAGTCTGGTTGGCTTTATGAACAGGCCAGCAGGATTCACAAGCAATAATTGTGAGTCCATGTGGAGAGTGGGAGAAAAGGGTTGGAATTTCCACCTAGGGTGGAAATAGGATAAGATTGTCCTGCCATGTGGACTGTGTTCAGGAGGGATTCATGTGTGGGAAGGAGGAAGAAATCTAGGGTGTCAGAGGCCAGAATTTGTGGGGCATAGTGACTCAGCCCCTGAATCTACAGCAATGAGAGTTTTGTACTTACCATCTGTAGATTTGCATTATTCTGGCAGATTTTGTGATTCAAAGCAACCATGGCAGATGCTGTTATATGTTTGCTGTGGGGACCTGTCCATGCAGGTTATTTTTTTTCAGAGCTGTGCCTGACTCAAGTGGATGCCTCAATCATCTGCAAAAAACAGCTGCAGGGCAGCATCTGAGCAGCAAAAATATATTGTACAGTTTAACCCACGACTCTTATCTGCTAGGTCATAGAATCACAGAATTCCTACAATGCAGAAAGAGGGCATTCAGTCCATCAAACCTGCACTGACAACAATTCCACCCGAGCTCTACTCCCATAACCCCACACGTTTGCCCTAGCAATCCTTCTGATACTAAGGGGCAATTTATCACGGTCAATTAATCAAAACTGTACTTTTCAAATCAGTAAAGTTGAAAAGGTATGTCAACTTTACCTTTTATCTTTTTACTTCGAATGATGCTCATCATTGTCTTATGTCTAGTTTCAGAATACGATTGGGAGATTTGATGTATAATGTTTCCCAGAGGAAAGAAGGGAAGGAATGATACACTTTCTTCAAGTGGATCTTCAACCTTAGCAACACTTGGGATTTTGTTAGTTATTGATTTTTCACTGATATTTTAGCATGTGTGAGTGATTGAGATTGATGGTGGGAGAGAAATATTGTATTATATAACTAACAAAATTGCGACTGTTGTTATCATTGCATCTAGATAATATTCCCCAGCGATGCCATGAATCTTTACAATGTCACACAGCATTCCACTTCATTGGTAACCATAAAAATAAAATGGGAGTCTAATTTTTTTTTCTTTGTGACAAGGTAGATAGGGTGGACGAGTTCTGCAATGAACACCTGATCCGTTCCAGTAAAGAAACTGAAGAAAATATGGCTGTTACATTTTTCATCATTATCAAAAATGCTTGCTTAGTCACTCAATCAAAAATTAATCACTTTTCTTTATTTCTCCCTTTGCACTTTGAGCTATTATGTAATTCCAGTTCATTTGGCACTTACCTTAATTCCTCTCTAATCGGTAGCTAATGTTTCATGGAAGCTTTTCCCCTCAATTCACTGTATGAGTGGAAAGTGATAAAAGCTCCAGGTGGGAGAGATTTACCCAAATTACCTGGTCAGCAGTCAAAATTTTGGCCAATTGACAGAGCAAGCAAATGTTTTTGCTGTGATTTGATATATCACAGCTAATATCTCTCATCTGGAATGAATGGTGCACAACAATGATAATCTGTGGAAACATTTCCCCTCCAACATTAGCTAACCATTAAACAAAAGCCAATCTACTAGCAGGAAATGTTAAATGATCTGGAATTAAGCAAAGTGCAAAAAACAACAAAATCAAAATGAATTACAAATTCATCTCACCCAACAGATGAGTATTTTTTCATGTGTATTTTACTTTTGAAATCTAATATTTCAGCTTGCAGCTTCCAGTCAGTTGCATTGGATATGCCTGAATCATCCAAAATAAAATAACGTCTGCAAAAGATTATAGAATTTTAAAAGCAAATTATAGGTCATTTCCAGGGAAGTATAACTGAGGAATACCCCAAAGTTGCACTGGGGAATCTACCTCTGTACAAACGTTCCCAGGTAAGGTTTGCAGTGTATTCCCCAGGAAATATAATCTTCTGATGGGCAATTGCCCTGAATCAGAAACTATTATATTAAAGGAGTTATATGATTGCTTTAAGAGCTGATCACATAATTTGATGATGATATCATTTGGGTGTTGCAAAGGCTACTGTTTTAGTTTGTACTCTGTACAGGCATGATCCTCGAATAAATCTGTTGTCATTAGTTAGAATCTACATGTGCAAATGATGCCCTTTCTTTTTTATGTGAAGGCCACAATCCAAAGATAGTTTGGAAATTATACAAACCATCTGAAAATGTGATTTAATTACATACTTCAGATGGTTCAAGATGTATTTTTCTTAAATTCATTTGTGGGACATTGGTGTTACTGGCTGGACCAGCATTTATTGTCCACTTCTAGTTGTCCTTCTTCAGAGGGCAGTTATGAGTCGACCATATTGCTGTAGCTCTGGAGTCACATGTAGTACAGACCAGGTAAGAACTGCAGATTTCCTTCCCTGAAGGACATTAGTGAACCAGATGTTTTTTGCCATCGGCACTCGACAATGGTTTCACTGTCATCAGTAGATTCTTAATTCCAGATATTTTTTATCCATTTCAAATTCCATGCGGGATTTGAACCTGGGTCCCCAGAACATTTGCTAAGTTTCTGGATTATTAGTCTAACATTAATACCACTAGGCCATCGGCTCCCCACAATTATGCAGAGAAAGCTCTATTAATTAAAACCACTCTTCGCATCCAGCAACTATTTTACAGACCTGCAATGTCACACTCCGGGACTTCCCCGAACTTCTTGATTAAACCTCCCATTCCCCCCGACGGATTCCCGACATATCCCAATACCACACCCATGGGACTCCACTCAACATGGAACTACAGCTGCACAGAAATTTTGCAATCCTTCACCCCTATATATGGAACCTACCTCGCACTGGACCCCCTCCCGCCTACTCCTACTGACCTTCCAGAAGACTCCCACCTTATCTCTCCTTGGATTCCGCCTGATCTTAGATTCCTTTACATGAACTCCTTATCTCTCCCAATGACTATGCAAACTTCCTCCCCAGTTGTTCAACCTTTTCTGACTATCCAGCAAGCACCAACATCCCCCCCCACCCCCAGTTGCATGGCTGATCCACAGAGCTCCTGTTCTGTCCAAGGCCACAAGAAACTACAAATGTCATGAATGTAGCCCAATCCATCACGCAAACTGGCTTCCCATCCATTGACTCTGTCTACACTTCCCACTAACTTGGAAAAGCAGCCAGCATAATCGAGGACCCCATGCAGCCAGACATACTCTCTTGCACCTTCTTCTGTCAAGACAATGATACAAAAGTCTGAGGTCACATATCAAATGACTCAAGAACAGCTTCTTTCCTGCTGCCATCAAACTTTTGAATGGACCTACCTTGCATCAAGTTGATCTTTCTCTACACCTTAGCTATGACTAACACTACGTTCTGCTTTTTTTTTTCCTTTCCTTCTCTAGGAAAGGTATGCTTTGTACATATAGTACACAAGAAGCAATACTTTTCACTATATACAGTGCATTTTCTATACTAATATATGTGACAATAACAAATCAAATCAAAAATCAATGATGACTGTTTGCGATTTGGTGTGAATTCAGAAGAGCTGACTTTGGAGTTGATTTTTGAAGAATTAGCAATAATTCCATCCAGAGGCAGGATTGAATGGAAAATCCGATGGTAACATGCAACATTTAACATTAAATATTAAATCCAGTTATGACTTTATGGATGGCAAACTCGGGACATAGAAAATAATTGTGATGAGGCAACAAAATTTGACAGTAAAACATGAAAGAATTTTAATTGTCTTCGCTGGTAAAAGAACCTTCAACTGTTTACAAAGTTTTTTGTCTTGGAGAAAAAGCAGGAATGACAAATGTGACAACAGACTCTGAGTTATTTAGAATAAAATGTTGCTTGGCACTCAAATAGATCTTTGATGACAGAAGGAAAACAAAACAATAAAACAGAAAAAGTGCAAAGGTTAATGATTGCTCAGATAATTCACTGAAAAATTGATTTGATAAAGGCAACAAATTAGTGTCAAGCTTGTCAGCCTCAACTCAGTCACCTTGCTTTTATCGCAGCTTTACCCTCCTTTTGCTTTACAGTTGTCATTAACTGTGTTTTCACATGACAAACCATGAAACAATGTCAGAATATTTAATATAGATGTGTCATTTTGTTGAATTGTGAAGGTGTCATTTTTGAACCCTAATGGTTGGAAATTTCATTTCTTATTCATTCATTGGATGTGGATGTTGCTGCCAGAGTCAATTTTTATTGCCCATCCCTAAGTGCCCTTGAGAAGGTGCTGGTGAACCACCTGCTGAAGCACCTTGTGATGTAGGGACATTCGGCACTGTTCGGGAGAGAACTCCAGAATTTTGATCACGCAACGATTACAAAAATGATATATCTCTAGTTTGGATTGGAGTGTGACTGGGAGGGCAACTTGCAGTTGATGGTTTTCCCATGTGCCAGCTACCCTTCCCCTTCCAGATGGTAAAAGTTGCGGGTTCAGATGATGCTGTCAAAGAGGTTTTAGCAAATTGCTATAGTGCATTTTCTATATGGTACACGGCATCCATACTGCACCAGTGGTGGAGCACGTGAATGTTTAAAGTGGTAGAATAGATGCCACTCACGGATGGTGTCAAGCTTGTTGAGTTTTGTCAGAGCTGCACTCACCCTGAGAAATGAACCATTGCTCATTTCTCTGGATCCCTGTAGATGGTGGAAGATTTTGGGGAATCAGAAGGTATGGTTTTGCTTGCTGCAATCACAGGGCATTATCCTGCTGCACATGCTCCGAAACCAGAAAATCCTGTCCGAGGTCAATGGAACTTTGCATGAACTGTGTCCTGCCCATTACGATTCCTGTGGCAGGTGAGACAGGAAAAGTTATCGCACAGTGTTTGTGCAATTAATAAGTTTCTAATATGTGTTTGTATATGTCATGCCCGTTGGCAGGTATAAAACTGGAACAAAGAATACTAATTTGGCAGTATGCCAGTCTCCACTCAATTTGCAGAGGTGTTGGCTTCAATTTGGGCTATTTTCTGAGGCACTCCTGATATCTGAATGAGTATTTCAGCAGCAACGATTGGGGCGTATGTGAGGCAAATTTATCAGTCGATCTCACATGTCCCAGTTTCAGGAGAATGATCAGCCTATTGAGCCAGGTAGGGGAAGAATATGCCCTGACTGTGTATGCATTCTAATCCTCCATCACTCCATAATACATTCTAAATTTCCCTTGTGACAATTATCTGAGGGCCATTGCCAATGAGGAAGGCAATCTGATATTAATTCCTTCGCTTGAGCAGTTTGCACCAGTTACTTATGCTGAATATGTTAGGAAGATACATGAATCAATTTCCATTGATTCCTGCGTCATAGTACCATGTGTAGCTTCAAAAATAGGCCACAGTAATTTCTGCACGTTTCCTAAGAAATATAGGACTGAAATGTTGACAGTTCCCAAAATTAGGCATCAAGGTCATGGTTTGCAATGAACTCACAATCAAATTAGTACAGGTAGCTCTGTGCTGCCTGATAAGTTAAATGACAGTGATGTGCAAGCGAGTGCTTAACACGCTGTTGAGTGGCCTTAAGTTAATTTAACTCAAGCTTGCAGGGACTGCTAAAAGCCAGACTGAACCTCTGAAAGGCAAGATGCATTTTGGCTGCAGCGGATGCAGGAAGTCATTGTGAAAGACTATCTGATCGAATAGTGCAGACAGTACAACACACCACAGAGCAGACCAGTGCAGACAGTACAACACACAGAGAGCAGACCAGTGCAGACAGTACAACACACCAGAGAGCAAACTAGTGCAGAGAGTAACACACCAGAGAGCAGACCAGTGCAGACAGTACAACACACAGAGAGGACATGCAGACAGAACAATACACCGAGAGCAGACCAGTGCAGACAGAACAACCACCAGAGAGCAGACCATGCAGACAGTAGCACCAGAGAGCAGACCAGTGCAGACAGTACAACACACAGAGACAGACCAGTGCAGACAGTACAACACACCAGAGAGCAGACCAGTGCAGACAGAACATAGACCAGAGAGCAGACCAGTGCAGACAGAACAATACACCAGAGAGCAGACCAGTGCAGACAGTACAATACACAGAGAGCAGACCAGTGCAGACAGTACAATACACCAGAGAGCAGACCAGTGCAGACAGTACAACACACCAGAGGCAGCCATGCAGACAGAACAAACACCAGAGAGCAGACCAGTGCAGACAGTACAACACACCAGAGAGCAGACCAGTGCAGACAGAACAACACACCAGAGAGCAGACCAGTGCAGACAGAACAACACACCAGAGAGCAGACCAGTGCAGACAGTACAATACACCAGAGAGCAGACCAGTGCAGACAGTACAACACACCAGAGAGCAGACCAGTGCAGACAGTACAACACACAAGAGCACCAGTCAGACAGACAACACCAGAGCAGACCATGCAGACGAAAACACAGAGCAGTGCAACAGAACCCAGAGAGCAGACCAGTGCAGACAGTACAATACACCAGAGAGCAGACCAGTGCAGACAGAACAATACACCAGAGAGCAGACCAGTGCAGACAGTACACACACCAGAGAGCAGACCAGTGCAGACAGAACAATACACCAGAGAGCAGACCAGTGCAGACAGTCAACACACCGAGAGCAGACCAGTGCAGACAGTACAATACACCAGAGAGCAGACCAGTGCAGACAGAACAATACACCAGAGAGCAGACCAGTGCAGACAGTACAATACACCAGAGAGCAGACCAGTGCAGACAGTACAATACACCAGAGAGCAGACCAGTGCAGACAGAACAATACACCAGAGAGCAGACCAGTGCAGACAGTACAACACACCAGAGAGCAGACCAGTGCAGACAGAACAACACACCAGAGAGCAGACCAGTGCAGACAGTACAACACACCAGAGAGCAGACCAGTGCAGACAGTAGCACACACCAGAGAGCAGACCAGTGCAGACAGAACAATACACTAGAGAGCAGACCAGTGCAGCAGTACAACACACCAGAGAGCAGACCAGTGCAGACAGTACAACACACCAGAGAGCAGACCAGTGCAGACAGTACAACACCAGAGAGCAGACCAGTGCAGACAGAACAATACACCAGAGAGCAGACCAGTGCAACAGTACAACACACCAGAGAGCAGACCAGTGCAGACAGAACAATACACCAGAGAGCAGACCAGTGCAGACAGAACAAACACCAGAGAGCAGACCAGTGCAGACAGAACAACACACCAGAGAGCAGACCAGTGCAGACAGTACAACACACCAGAGAGCAGACCAGTGCAGACAGTAGCACACACCAGAGAGCAGACCAGTGCAGACAGAACAATACACCAGAGAGCAGACCAGTGCAGACAGTACAACACACCAGAGAGCAGACCAGTGCAGACAGAACAATACACCAGAGAGCAGACCAGTGCAGACAGAACAATACACCAGAGAGCAGACCAGTGCAGACAGTACAACACACCAGAGAGCAGACCAGTGCAGACAGTAGCACACACCAGAGAGCAGACCAGTGCAGACAGAACAATACACTAGAGAGCAGACCAGTGCAGACAGTACAACACACCAGAGAGCAGACCAGTGCAGACAGAACAATACACCAGAGAGCAGACCAGTGCAGACAGAACAATACACCAGAGAGCAGACCAGTGCAGACAGAACAACACACCAGAGAGCAGACCAGTGCAGACAGAACAACACACCAGAGAGCAGATCAGTGCAGACAGAACAATACACCACAGAGCAGACCAGTGCAGACAGAACAACACACCAGAGAGCAGACCAGTGCAGACAGAACAACACACCAGAGAGCAGACCAGTGCAGACAGAACAATACACCAGAGAGCAGACCAGTGCAGACAGAACAACACACCAGAGAGCAGACCAGTGCAGACAGAACAATACACCAGAGAGCAGACCAGTGCGACAGAAAACACACAGAGAGCAGACAGTGCAGACAGAACACACCAGAGAGCAGATCAGTGCAGACAGAACAAACACCACGAGCAGACCAGTGCAGACAGAACAACACACCAGAGAGGAGATCAGTGCAGACAGAACAATACACCACAGAGCAGACCAGTGCAGACAGAACAACACACCAGAGAGCAGACCAGTGCAGACAGAACAACACACCAGAGAGCAGACCAGTGCAGACAGAACAACACACCAGAGAGCAGATCAGTGCAGACAGAACAATACACCACAGAGCAGACCAGTGCAGACAGAACAACACACCAGAGAGCAGACCAGTGCAGACAGTACAACACACCAGAAGCAGACCAGTGCAGACAGAACAACACACCAGAGAGCAGACCAGTGCAGACAGAACAACACACCAGAGAGCAGACCAGTGCAGACAGAACAATACACCAGAGAGCAGACCAGTGCAGACAGAACAACACACCAGAGAGCAGACCAGTGCAGACAGTACAACACACCAGAAAGCAGACCAGTGCAGACAGAACAACACACCAGAGAGCAGACCAGTGCAAACAGTACAACACACCAGAGAGCAGACCAGTGCAGACAGTAGCACACACCAGAGAGCAGACCAGTGCAGACAGAACAATACACTAGAGAGCAGACCAGTGCAAACAGTACAACACACCAGAGAGCAGACCAGTGCAAACAGTACAACACACCAGAGAGCAGGCACCTTGATTTGCTGATGCCATGGCCTGGATGCACTGGGGGTCACGCGGGGTGGAAGGAGTGACTGGATGTAAATGGATGAAATAGGGGATGCCCCTGGGGTTTGGGAGGAGGCAATCTCAGTATCAAAGATGGGTATACTGGGGAATTAGGAGAGCAGCCAGCAGCCTGCAAGCCCTGGAGAGGAAGTCTTCAGATTGAGGCAGCCTCCCCCCTCCCAACACCACTTCCCAACCAAGGTGGAGATTTCTAAATGTGACTGGCACCCGCCAGACTGAAACTTGAGGCTGGTTGGGGAAAGACCATTCAGTGGCCATTGAGTGACTGTTTAAGGGCTTTAATAGGGGCATGGGTAGGATTCACAAACCCCCACCCTCCCCAACAACGCCCCCACCTCTGTGTCTCAGGAGCTGCCAAAGGGGAGTGTAAAATCCTGGCTCAGAAGTAATTCAGTGTCACAGTCAGTGCACAGGCACTGGCAGTTCCCTTCTTGCCTTGATTTGAGACTGCAGATCTGGTTTTAAGAGGTAGCAGTGTTCTATCACCTTCCTCATAAAGCAGATCAGATGGTGCACACTGTGTTCCAGGCTCAGGTAGAGCTAGAAGAAGCAGCCCAGGAGAGGCTGGCTGGTAATGCATTCTCCTGAGAGCCCTTCTCTTTGAGCTTTTTGGTAATCCTGCCCCGTTTTTACCCTGCCGCCCAAAGGGAATTATAACTATAGCACCATAACCTGGAACAAATGACCTACCCAGAGACCTTGCAATTACAGCCCGTGTTTACTTCAGACACAGCGCCAGATTCTGCAGACTGCAATCTATGCTTCAAACTGCCCAGCACTCCCACAAACTCACATCCAGTAGAAAGTCATCAGCAACTAGCCTGCAAGTTGTTGATGAATGCTTTAAATATTATTGCTGCTGGCTCTCCCTGCTGCTGAACATTTGGTTCAGCGAGAATGATGAGGTCCAAAATGGCAGTGCTGACATTAAATCGGCATTTAACAGTCACAGCCTGTCTACTTTGCATATTTCCGGCATGTGCCCTTAACACCCAAAGAAACAGGCACACAATTTTCAGACCATTTCTTTGGCAACGATTGCACTTTGAAAGTAACCAGAAAAATGCAACTTTGCAAAAAGCTGTAGATTTCGAACAAAAGACCTTGCAAAGAGCTCTCAGAAGTCCTGAGCAAGCATTTCTTGCTAACTTTAGCGGGCTCTGTTATCAGTCTGAAAGATGGGCGAGAATCCTGACTGCCAATAAATGGTTAAGCGATGGGACTTGGTCGCTGGCAGGTGGCTAAGTCTTGGTCACAGTAGATGGCTGAAGCGATATTTTTTTTTGTGTGTGCTTCAGGGGGCACAGTAGCGGTTGGAGCCCTGGGAGACCACTGAGAGTGGCTGGGGAAGGCATAAAGGATGAGCCTCCCTTTCCACCATCCAAAAACCAAGGGGGCTTAGTCAGTGACAAGGAAACTAAGTCTTGACCACCAAAACGTGGTTAACCAAGGAGGCTTGGTTGCTGGCAAGGGGGCATGTCCTGTCGCCAGTACACAGTTAACCAAGGGGTTTGGTCGCTGACAAGGAGATAGGCCCTAGCTGACAGTATACAGTTGACCAACAGGACTTGGTCACTGGCAAGAGGGCTAGGTCTTGGCTATCAGTACATGGTTAACTGGCAAGGGGGTAAGTTGTGCCACCAGTATATGATTAACTAAGCAAACATGGACAGCAGTTTTTTTTTTTGCCTGGCCAATGGATTGGCCTTCTGGCCCTGCAGGGGTAAAATCCCAGCAAAAGTGGAATTGAATGAAGTCAGATCCTGCTGGATTTGACAAGGCCCAGTTGATGGCTTCCCATTAAGAAAGCGGTCCTGCCGAGGTGAACTCCTGCATTTTTGGGCTGGTAAGAAATACAGTCAAACAAATGGTCACTGCTCAGCACCAGCTTGGCACAGATGTGCTCTTGCATCATGAAAACCATTTTGGTTAACAAAGCAGTACAGGGAGTGTCATAACATTGGCACCATTGAGTCCAATATTGCAGATATACTGGCCGGAATTTGACCGCCTTACCTCCGCCCCAGAATTTACTGGGGTAGCCAGGGAAAGCAGAGGCCCTGACCCTGCCTTCCAAAAATCTTTAACCAAGGGGACTTGGTAACTGGCAAGTGAACAAAGTCTTGGCCGCCGGTACATGGCTAAACAACGGTACTTGACTCACAGAATGGCTTCGGGTGGGATCTTACAAGCCTTGGGCCGGCGAGTCAGTAAAATTCCGACAACTACTTTGAGTCTCTTCAGTCAAGAAGTCAAGAAGTTCAACCTACGACAAGATAGAATTTTGAATACTTTCAGGTCCAGCCGTCAGTCATGTTTAGGGTTAACTAGCCTTTTGAATGATGTTGAGATGTGAAAGGTTTCAATCAACCCTCCCTTGTGTTTCACAGACATCAGCACCTATTATGACTGAGGCTAGTGACACTTCTACTTCTTCTCTGTGAGGTGGACTTCAATTGTGTCTTAAAAATGGATGTATGTTGATTTGATTTTCAAACATACGGAGCAAGGAATATTGCAGTCAAAAAGTAGTGATTAAGAAGTAATTCAAATTTACATTTGCCTTACAGCACTCACAATGATGCTGCCTCTAGTTGAGAGATGGTTCAGTACATCTGCTTCAGAAAACAGCAGTTCCAAAGCTTCAACAGTTGCATGGTCACAGGTTTTCGTAGAGTGATCAAACTGAGCCTGAATAGATATTCCCAGACACAAGGATTTCATGTCTGAATTGAAAGTTGCAAAGGGAAACCTTGAGACAAGCCCGAGAGACGATCCAGGATTCTGCACCCATAAAAAATCACAGCACCTATTCATATGTATCTAATATATAATCAGAGTCCCTAGAGTGCAGATGAAGGCCATTAGGCCCATCAAATCTACACTGACTCTCTAATAGAGAACCCCCTTCCCCAACCTAGTCCTGTAACCCCATGCATTTACCATGGCTAATCCACCTAATATCTTTTGACGTGGGAGGAAACTGGAGCACCCACACAGACATGAGGAGAATGTACAAACTCCTCACAACAGTCACCCAAAAGTGGAATTGAACCCAGATCCTTGGAGCTATGAGATAGCAGTGCTAACAACTTGCCACCATGTTGCCCTATATAACTGACATTGAACTGCGAGGGTGGTCAACAGAAGAATGAGAAGCATTTTATCATTGAACCAAACCAGAGGCAAAGGTTGGCAGACAGTATCTGAACAATGTGCTACATTCAAAAATCGAAAGGGAAAGTAGGGTAAACAAATGGAGACTTCTCTGGAATGCAACAAAAAGAAATTAAGGTCAGGAGAAAAGTCAGCTTATGACAGATATTAGGTATAAAATACAATCGAGAATCAAGCTGAATGTAAAAGTTACAGAAGGGAGCTGAAAATCAAATAAGGGAAACAAAGAGGAAGTATGAAAAGAAACTGGCAGCTAATGAAAAAGAATTCCCAAATTTTCCAAATGCATATAAATAGTTAAAAGGAGGAACATAGAACATAGAACAATACAGCACTAACAGGCCCTTCGGCCCACGAGTTGCGCCGATCACATCTACCAATCCACAGACCTATCTATAACTCCCTATCCTATTCTTTTCCATATACTCATCCAGAAGTCTTTTAAAAGACCCCAGTGAGTTTGCCTCAACAACCTCCAACGGCAGCCGATTCCATTCACTCACCACCCTCTGAGTGAAAAACTTACCCCTGACATCTCCTTTGTATTTGCTTCCCTGCACCTTAAATCTGTGTCCTCTCGTAGTGACCATTTCCGCTCGGGGAAATAGTCTCTGAGAGTCCACCCTATCTATTCCTCTCAACATTTTATAAACCTCTATCAGGTCGCCTCTCAACCTACGTCTCTCCAGTGAGAAGAGTCCCAGCTCCCTCAACCTATCTTCATAAGGCCTGCCTCCCAATCCAGGCAGCATCCTTGTAAATCTCCTCTGAACCCTCTCAATAGCCTCTACATCCTTCCTATAATGAGGCGACCAGAACTGCGCACAATACTCCAACTGGGGTCTGACAAGAGTCTTATAGAGCTGCATCATTACCTCCTGACTCCTAAACTCTATTCCTCGATTAATGAAGGCCAGTACACCGTACGCCTTCTTGACCACTTACTCCATCTGCGAGGCCGATTTAAGAGTCCTATGCACCTGGAGCCCAAGATCCTTCTGCTCTACAACACAGCTAAGACTCCTACCCCTTATATTGTACTCCTTCATCCCATTATTCCTGCCAAAATGGACCACTACACATTTATCTGCGTTGAAGTCCATCTGCCACTTCTCCGCCCAGTCTTACATCCTGTCTATGTCCCGCTGCAACTTTTGACATGCCTCCAGACCATCCACAACACCACCGACCTTTGTATCGTCGGTGAACTTACTAACCCATCCCTCCACTTCCTCATCCAGGTCATTTATGAAAATGACAAACAGCAGGGGTCCCAGAACAGATCCCTGGGGCACTCCACTGGTTACCGACCTCCATGGAGAACAAGACCCATCCACAACCACTCTCTGCCTTCTGCCGGCAAGCCAGTTCTGGATCCACGAGGCCAAAGCCCCTTGGATCCCATGCCCTCTCACCTTCTCCAGAAGCCTTGCATGGGGGACCTTATCAAATGCGAGTAAGGAGTAAGCGACCATTGGAGATCAGCACTTGGGATTTTTTTTGCATGGAGGCAGAGGAAATAGCTGTGACATTAAATGAATTCTTTGCAACTGTTTTTACCAAAAAGCATGCTGCCCAGGCCATGGTGAAAAAAATAAGTTATACAAAGTCTTGAGGTTCAGTTCTTGCTATGAAAAAGTGCAGTGAAAGTTTATCAAACTGCTTTCTGGGTATGGTATAAATGATGAACAGGAGTGATTGAGTTGGTTTGGATTATGTTTGCTGGAGTTCAGAAGAATGAAGGGGGATCCCCTAGAAACCTATAAAATTCTAACAGGACTGAACAGGGTGGATGCAAAAAAGATATTCCCGATGTTGGGGGAGTCCAGAACCAGGAGTCATAGTCTACGGATAAAAGTAAAGGTTTACTACTGATATAAGGAGAATTTTTTTTACCACAGGGGTGGTAAGCATGTGAATTCATTACCACAGAAAGCAATTGTGGCCAGAACAATATAGAGATGATTTTCCCAATGTGTAGAGTGGAGCTGTCTAATATATACAGACCCTAATTTCCATATATTTTAAATCTCATTTTTGGGCCCAGAATTCATGGACTTCAGTTAGGAAGATAGAAGAGAGAAGTTAGGGCCGTTTTCCTTAGAGAAAAAAAAGATTTGAAGGGATTTGATAGAAGTGTTCAAAATTATGAGTGCTCTGGAGAGAGAATAAACTGTTCCCACTCATGAAAGGATAGAGAATGAGTGGGCACAAGTAGTTTGCAAAAGAAAGAAAAACCATACAAGGGAAAAAGTAGTTAAGGCCTGGAATGCTCAAGTGCATAACATGATGGCACAGTGGTTAACACTGCTGCCGCACATCATCAGAGACCTGGGTTCAATTCCTGCCATGGGTCACTGTCTGTATGACATCTGCACATTCTCCACATGTCTGCATGAATTTCCTCCACATGCTCCAGTTTCCTCCCACAGTCCGAAAGACATGCTGGTTAGATGCATTGGTCATGCTATATTCTCCATCAGTGTACCCAAACAGGTGCCGGAATGTAATGACTAGGGGGTTTTCACGGTAATTTTATTGCATGTTAATGAAAGCCTACTTGTGACACTAATAAATAAACTTTAATAGGTTCAGTCAAGACACTTGAAAGGGAAGTAAACTGTTATTTGAACAGGCACAGTGGAGAAAGTTATGGAGAGAAAGCAGGAGAATGAAATTAAGGAAGTGTATCATTTGGAGAACTAGTATAGACATGGTGGGTTGAATGGCCTCCCTCCTCACTGTAAAAAATCTATGATTCCATGATTCTGTGAAACACGTGTTTGAGGAGGTGTTGCCAAACAATTCCTGTTTTTCTTTTATTCTGCATGTAAACAGGATCTTTGCTAAATCTTTAACAAATTAGTACCTTGGAAGGAGACAAGCCCTGAAAATATTTCTAGCACAAATATACACACACTGCACATATACTTCAAATTAATCTAATATTGTCACCTTTCTAAACTGGTTAAAAAAGATCTATTGTTCAAGAATGTAACATAAAAACTATATTCTTTTATTCTCAAATCATAGGAAATTTATTTCATAAATTAAAATATTCATTGTCAGATCATAACACTCCCTAAAGCTGATGTTCCATCAAGATGAACATTTACAATACTGATAAATAGATTAAATATGGGTAAATTAACTACTCAAGATGAATGTGATGAATAAAATTTTGCAATTAGCCATCTCTCAAATATGCCACTAATACACAGTATCATTTGAGCTTAAGGATTTCCACTGACTCTGACCCTAACTTACATACAGCTTATTTTCTAATTCAATGGTAAGCTGTAATCTTCTTTCATGGTTGGAACCAGGTTTGAGCTTATTGTTTAAATGTCAGCACGCACTCAACTCCAAATAAAATACAGCAATAATACAGCGCTGCACCATTATACACTAAACTGATGCTTTCTTAAAGTAAGATATGGGATCTATTTAGTGCTTTTAACCTAGTAAGTGTCCATGGCACACTTCATGGAGAGGAACGCATGCCAAGAAGCAGTAGGAGAGATAGAATCCCTACAATGCTGATAGTCAAACGTATGGCTGAAGAAGTAGGTAAGAGGTGAGAAGCAATAGAGTGGATGAGAGAAAATAGAATCATTGAATCATCATACAGTGCAGAAGGAGGCCATTCGGCCCATCAAGTCTGCACCAACCACAATCCCACCCAGTCTCTATACCCATAACCCCATGCATTTACCCAAGCTAATACCCCAACACTATAGGGCTATTTAGCATGGTCAATCAACATAACTTGCACAGTGTTGGAGTGTGGGAGGAAACTGGAGCACTCGGAGGAAACACGTGCAGACACAGGAGAATGTGCAAATTCCACACAAACAGTGACTCAAGTCAGGAATCGAACCCGGCTCTCTGGTACTGCAGGGCAACAGTGCTAACCACTGTGCCAATGTGAGTCCAGAATAATCATCATTTCAGATATTTACATGGAGAAGATCAGCAAAGATCAACACAAATAATTCAAGAAACAAATATACTTCCTGTCTCTGTGATTAATGCCTCCTTTTGAAAGGATAACAGTAAAGTTGTGTGGGGAATCAGGATAGACCATGTAAACAATGCACTATGCTACACACTGCTGCCACTATGTGAAGGAATGAATGTTTAAGGTGGTGGATGGACTTTCTTAGAGACCCATCATTTACACTCGGGCACACACCACCACACATCTCCCACATACTATCATCAGCCAGAACTGCCAAAGGCAAGGAAAGAAATCCAGTTTTCTGCCGAATATTTACTTATCCTATGCTGGTACAGGTAGAGTAAGGATTTCTTATCTAACTAACAAAAAAACAAAGAAAAACACAGCTGCAATAATTCTAATGAGGGGCTTTCCTCAACTAAAGTGAGGACTTAAAGGCCATACTATCTCTACATCTACCCATCCAACCACTGCACTGCTGTGGTGTTACTCATCTTTTCTGTAACTACAGAGGAAGGGACTGCAAAAGAATTTACTTCATCTATGCAAATATAAGGATTACAGCTCATAGAATGAACACTATTAAGTGTGTATCTCATGACCTTTAAGACATGCGACCCATTCAGAGCACTTCCCAACAAGAAAAAAGGAAGAAGAAGACTCCTGGCCACAAAACAAAGGCCTCTTTCCCCTTCTATCACCTCAGCACACCGGAGAAAGAGCCATCTACAAGGATATAAAAGATAGTGATCCCAATGTTACATGATAACAGACAAGAGAGAAAAAAAACACAAATCTTTGTGCTTACCGCATCCTTATCAGGATAAAAGATAACATCACTTTAATAGGAACAAAATCACAGGAGAACAAGTCCACCATTAATGATGAAGTGCAGGATTACAAGTCATCCATGGAGTTAGAGAAGGCAGAAGCCATGACCAGATCATTAAAGAACATTCAAAAATTATCCAGAATTTCACCAAAGTCTTCACACCAGCATTTTGCTTTCATCCTAGAGCCCAGAAGAGCAGGCGCCCAGGCCCCAGCAGCTGGGAAACGGCTATCATGTTTGGCTCTCAATGATCCAACTCCTCTCAATGATTATTGAGATCAAGACAACGCAAGATGAATGGTCAGGTTAGCCAGCTGACCCCCAGCCTCAAAAACCAGATGAAATGTACTTCATCAGTCTCAATGCACACCCCCCACCCTCAAATCCAGATGGTAGAAGCATGGTAGCTGGTTCTCAAAATTGGCCAGGAATCTCAACACAGTTCTTCCTCCTCCTGAGGCAGTGCGTGGATGGGGGATGGGACTAGCTATTGGACAATCCTCATCCGGCCATGTTCCCTTGCCTTAAGTAGAACATTTGCCAAACCATGCAGCAGGATGTCCAAGGATTGAAGGTAAGCCTTTACTGAGGAAATTCCTTGTCTGAGCATTTTAGCCTATGGAGAATGACTAATGCCATTTCACAGTTCATTGCGGTGAGCAGTCACAATCTGTGCCAGGGAGAAGAACACATCCTTTTTTACCCATAAAATTGGTCTTCAAATTAGCATCCACTGCACTCCCTTGGTGCCAATTGTACCCCTGACATAGGCATCCTCACTGACGATGCCATCACCGTCAACCAAACTCCATCCAATTTATCTCCGACTGCATCTTTTCATGGTAGCTCAGAAGAATTTTCACTCTCTAAGCAAATTTTTTTTTAGGCTTAAAGGTGACCATCAGATTATGTTGTTGAGAATGATAGGTTTTATAAGTAATAACCAATTGCCTTTTCAGATTGCCACAAAAGGATTGATGGGGTTTTGCCAATACTAGATTATTGCATAAGCATTGGGTGGAAGATTCTAGCAATGATTAAAAAGTTGAATTATAAAGACCACAAAGTCATCAAGGAGGAACCCTTTCAGTATTATGGAGGTGGAAAATGCTGGGAATTTTTTTGATCACTGATAACTGGTCATTAAAGTGAAATTGAATAATATGATATCTTATCATGGCTTAGCAATTTGTTTAAAAGTATTTCACATTTTGACCAGAAAGCCGTGGCAGGTTGAAAGACTTACTGCTTAAGATTCTGAACAATATTCTCGGCTTGTGTGAATGACAAGCAGTGAATGTAACCTTCAACAGAAGCCTAAAAATTGGGATGTACTGAAGATACTTTCAATTGCGTCAGGAAAGTGTTGATGTCTGAGAGTTTAAAGTTGTGAGTTGTCCTGTTATTCTTTTTGTCAGAGAAGAGAAGACATGATTAATTTTAATTGTGTTCCACAAAGTTATTAAAATTGACGGTCCAAAGCCTGCTTGTTTCAATTCATCAATTGTAGAATGACTGCCTTGTTAAGTCAAGTAGTCAGTTCACATTTTTAGTTCGATGAGAGTCTATATGCACTCTGGCAAGTGCTACAGCTTCCCAGATGGAAGAGTAGAAAGCTAATATGCAATTTGCGAATTCGTTCTGAAGCAGACCGCTTTAGTTCCAAATGCAAATTGGCACTGCTTCCATCTCTTTATTTGTCAAGTTAAATGAAATAGTTTGGCTCCTCCTCAAGGCAAGTGTTTTTGGTTCCTGAAAATAATTGAGAGAAGAACCAGAATCTGTCACTTGTGATGTGGAAGATTTTGACTCATCTCTGATCAGTGATTGTTTGAGAGAGATTGAATCTCCACTTGCCTTTTGGGAGACACCAGAGGGAAAGGAGAAGATATTCTAGGCTTAAGAGCAACACAGCACGGGAAACAGGCCCTTCGGCCCAACGAGCCCGCGCCGCCATCATAACTATATAGTAGCAATTCCATTATCCTATTATAAATTTAGGTTATTCCTAATATGGAAGACTCTCACTATAGGGACAATTTGTTTCCCAATCAGCCTAAGAGCGAATTTTTGGGTTGTGGGAGGAAACCGGAGTGCCCGGAGAAAACCCACGCAACCACGGGGAGAACGCGCAAACTCCCGCAGACACCGGCCCAATTCCAAGTGTCTGCACAGCCACATCGATAGTCTCTGAGCTGTCATGGTGCCCTTCAGATGGTCCACATAAAGCACTCATTTACGACATGAAGTACCAGGCAACCCATGAATCAACATCCAAGAGCTGTCCTCGCACCACCTGCCGAATGCATGCTCATTGTTGGTCAAGTATGGACCGAATTACCTGTGGAAAAAAGCCGTAGTTAAACAGTCCTACTATATCCCTCTATCTGCATACCGCTCATGTGGCTGTCCAAGAGACCCTTAAACAGCCCTAGCGTGCCTGCTCCCACCACCTTACTCGGCAGTGCATTCCACACCCCCACTACCCTTTGTGTGAAAAACTGCCCTCTAATACTCGTCTTATACATAGCACCCCTCACCCTAAGGCCATGACCCCTCGTCCTATCCATTTCTGAAGGTGGAAAAAGTTTACCTCCATTTACTCTATCTATACCCCTTATAATCTTATACACCTCTATGAGATCCCCTCTAAGCCGACGTCTTTCAAGGGAAAACAACCCCAGTCTATTTAATCGTTCCTCATAAGACAGTCCTTCCATACCAGGCAGCATCCTGGTAAACCTCCTCTGCACTCTCTCCAAGGACTCCACATCCTTCCGATAGTACGGCGACCAGAACTGGACGCAGTATTCCAAGTGAGGCCTAACCAACGTTCTATACAACTGCAACATCAAACTCCTACTCTTGTATTCTATACCCTTTTCTATGAAAGCTAGAAATACATTTGGACATTGTGGTAAAATCTATGAAGCACTTGAGTACATTATTTAAACAAGTCTTTTTTTAACATGTAAACAGCAGTTCACCAACAAAGCTGAAGCCAGAAAACAAGTAAAAAGCATCAAACTTTTAAGAGGAGAGAGTTTGAACTTGATTTATGAAGCTTAATTTTGGTGAAAGTTGGACATGCCGAGGGTTCTGTATGTTTCCACTGAATAACTAGACTGTTAAAACGAGGAAGACCCGATCTTCGACCGTACTAAATGAGTCAAACTTAGTTGTAGAATAAAAGGATAGCAATTTACTTTAGTAGTTCAGATTAGGGGAGGTAAATTGAAGGAGGATTCCCTTTCCTTGACACTATTGAATTAGCAATTGAAACAAATAGTCAAGGTGTGCATATTAAAGGCAAGCCTGCATGTGAGGAATTAGAAGACAATTAGGCCAACGCAGCCATGGATTGAAGTCCTTAGTTGATCAGATAGATTATTGGTGAGGAAAGAAATTAATCCATTTGGAATCAGTACCAACACCTCAGTTGGCTTTTATTTAATGACTGGTTGGATCTTGCTAGAATAAAATGAAGTTAGATACATCTCAAAGAAGAGTCAACTTCTGGTATTTGATTTGATTTCATTCATTATTGTCATAAGTATCAGTATACAGTGAAAAATATGTTTCTTGTGCACTATACAGATAAAGCATATTGTTCATAGAGAAGGAACAAGAGAGTGCAGAACATAATGTTACAGGCATAGCAAGGCTGTAAACAAAGATCAACTTAGTGTGATGTAAGCTCATTCAAAAGTCTGACAGCAGCAGAGAAGAAGCTATCCTTGAGTTGGTTGGTACATGATCTCAGACTTCTGTATCTTTTTCCCGACAGAAGAAAGTGGGAGAGACAATATCCAGGGTATGTGGGGCCCTTCTTTATGCTGGCTGCTTTTCTGAGACAGTGGGAGGTGTATATCCTGTCAGTGGATGGGAGGCTGATTCAAATGAGGGACTGGACTTTGTTCATGACCTTTTGTAGTTTCTTGCAGTCTTGGGCAGAGCAGGAACCTTACCAAGCTGTGATACAACCAGAAAGAATGCTTTCTATGGTGCATCTATAAAAGCTGGTGAGAGTCGTAGTGGACATTCCAAATTTCATTAGTCTTCTGAGAAAGTAGAGGCATTGCTAGACTTTCTTAACGATAGTGTCACCATGGGGGGTGGGTGGGTTGAGCAAAACAAGTTGTTAGTGGTCTGAACACCTAAAACTTGAATTGCTCGACCATTTCTACTTTGTCTCCATTGATACGGACAGGGGTCATGACCTCCACTACGTTTCTTCAAGTTGATGACTATCTTCTTTATATTGTTGACATCGAGGGAGAGTTTATTGTCATTGCATCAGTTCATCAGATTCTCTATCTATTTCCTTCACTCACCTCATTATTTGAGATTCGATCCCTACAGTGCTGTCGTCGGCAAACTTGAAAATTTAAGTTGGAGGGGAACTTGGCCACACAGTCATAGGTATATTAAAAACTATTACTCATCACAGGATTGGCAAGTTCAAAATGGATTTGCCCTCAACCATTTGAAATGACATCTAAATAGAAATGAGACATTCATTGGAATTAAGATCATCTGCTTCTCTTTACAGACAAAGAATAAACTAGCTTTGTCCTCATCCTTTGGGTTTCTCAGATATTGCATGCTACTGGAGAATCTTTCCATTTTAAAATAAATAACTTTCCTCCACAACAGGTCCAATTATTCTTTCCTGAAAGACTAATTCATGCTCCATGTATTGCATTCATTGCTTTATGATCTATAATGGCCATCAAAAATAACTTGAGTTGTGAAGTGCCAGACTGATTGGATTTCTGTGCTATAAGCTTCTATTGTGAAAACAAAAAATCATGTTTTCATACATAGGGTGCGATTTTACCATTTTCATTCTAAGTGCTGAATCTGGGCACAATTTAGATCTGACTTAGAAATCTATTCCCAGGCATCCCCATACACACTAAGCTTGAAAAAAAACACAGGTCAGAATCATGCTATGGGTGGGGCTTATCGCGCTGGATATGATCGGAAGTTTGATATGTGCATGCGCAGTGAGAAAACAAATTTGACAAATGTGCTGCTGTCACATCATTCCCGGGCCGCAAAAGCAGATAAAACAACTTGGGGGCAAAAAACGGGAGCAATGGCTCCCAAAGGCATCATCCCACCCCCGTAATATAACTGTCCCCCTTATCCACCCACCGCTCCCCTGCTACCCAGATTGATTGTGACCTTCTGCCCCTCTTTGCCACCACCGGTCACCCGCAGAGTGGCAGCAGTTCCCCCTACCCACCCCCCCACCAGAGAATGACCGGGCCTCCCTCCTTCCCAATCCCCCTACCAATCAGAGAGTGAACTACCCCCTCGCCCCCTCAGACAACAACCTGGCCTCCCTCTGCCACCCCCACCCCCCAACCCCCAGACAACAATCTGCTTCCCTGTCCCCGCCACTCCACCAACAAGACAACGATTCGTCTCCCTCCCCCCCCATCCATCAAAGAACTATCTGTCCACCCTCCCTCCTCCTCCCCATTAGAGATACCGACCCATCTCCTTCTCCCCCCTCCCCTCCACCAGAAGACGATCAGACCTCCCTTCTCCCGCACTCTCCTCACCAGAGAATGACCGATCCTCCATTGCCGATCTGAGTTACAGAGCCGCTGGAAGCTCTGAACATATCTCTTCAGAAGCTGGAGCACCCAAAAAAGACCTTTGCCAATCATCTCTGTTTCGTGCAGAATCTGGATGCGCAAGCACTATGATAAAGAGGGAAATGTTGATAAAGTTGGGTGGGAAAGCCATTAATTCAATTTAAAGGCATGCAAATGCATTTGAATTACCGTTATGCCCATTTTGGGCACAAATCAGATTGCGGCCACTTTTGGGCCTTTGTAAAGGGGACATCTACACAGATGTGGGCATGGATTGCATTAATGCCCTCATGCCCGACTTTACCAAGTTTTCATGCCCATTTTCAGGTGCGACGTAATAAAATTGGGTCCATAGGGTCTACAAAATGTTAACACCTCACTTCATAATCTGAGGCTTGCATCAAAACACAAACTTTAAATAGACTAAGACAACAAAATGCATCAACTTATTATGAGGGCTCAAGCCATGGAGAGGATGAATATTCTTCTTCCTCTTATGCTAATTTACAACTGTGCTAAATGCATACATTGCAAGACCTCAGGTAGGATTCTGATGAGTGTAGAGCCCAGCATGGCAGCCAACTAGTTCAATTGGTTCGGAATGACACCAATTGCCTGGATTTAATTCCCTTTCTGCTTGAGGAGCTTGTGGGAATGGCATCCTCATCCCGCTCCTGAGATTGGAAGGCGTTAGCAAGCAATCACTGACAAAAACTGCCAAAGAAACAGCCCAGGATGAAACATTAGCAGAACGGGGGCCAAAGTCCTGCCCTCAGACAGAACATACATGATATGACAGACGCTGAATGGAAAAATGCTTATTGTAAATAGTAAGGACAAATTATTTTATAATGATGATCATATAAGGTAATATAGATTGACTCTTCTGACGTCTCAAAGTGTCAGTAGGTGTGCAGACCAGAAACAACTTAATTCCAATGCTCAAGTCCATGTTAGGTCAACTGATCTCATTTAGGATGAGGTTAACAACATTACAATTAGCTCCCCAGCCTAGGCAGAAGGAAATGAAGAGGATTTTTACTTCTGATCACTGTCCAATCTCTGCTGTAGTTATCAATGTGTGGACATGAGAGGGAGGTAGGGTTGGGTTTCGGTTATATTATCTCTCTGATGGAATAGCCTATTGTGCCTTGACTGAGAGACCAGAAGGTGAAGAGCCCATCATTAAGGAATAGTCATGGAGTCATAGAGATATGCAACATAGAAACAGTCCCTTCAGCCCAATTTGCCCATACTGACCAGGTTTCTTGAACTGAACTTGTCCCATTTGCCTGCATTTGGCCCATTTCCCTTTAAACCATCCCCATTTATCGTCCAAAGGTCTTTCAATGTTGTAATTTTATTCACCTCTACCATCTCCTGTGGCAGTTTATTCCATATACGCATTCAGCCAATCTATACGCCTTGAGCACAATCTCACCCAGGTCGTCTCCCCCTAACCCATGGATTTACCCTAGTTAGTCCCTCTAACATAAGGGGCAATTTAACATGATCAATGCATCTAACCTGCACATCTTTGGACAATGGGAGGACACCAGACTACCTGGAGGAAACCCACACGGACACAGGGAGAATGTGCAAACGTCATACAGACAGTGACCCAAGCCAAGAATCGAACTTGGGTCGCTGTGAGGCAGCAGTGCTAACCATTGTGCCACCATTGAAGATGTTTGCATGATTTTCTCAAAGTGATGCACTTCCTGAAGGTCCCATGTTCCTCTTCTTGCTGTGTCATTTCCAGCGGGTGGTAGATCTGAAATGATGCAAGCTTGAATTTCTTACAATGCTACAGTCTTCAGACCTTTCTCAGGCAAAGATGCTACCTCCACTCTTTTGCAGTAGGACCAGACCTTATTAAAGTTGTCTTTGGAACATGTCTCCTCTTAAATTATCAGTATTGTTCGGTTTCTTCATTAGCTGAATATGATTTTTTGAATCACAAAATGCACATTCCATCTCCATTGTTCTTTCAGTTATTAAATTATTGATTATCATGTTGGCAGGCATTATAATTTCCAATACTTCATCAACATGTTGATGGCTTTCAGCAGATGAGTAGTTCCAAATTCTAAATGAAATCCATGTTTGTCAGCCTTCTGGACATGGCCAGACAGTGAGCCAGCCCCTAGGTTAGTTTCTTGAATTCAGTGACCAAGATATCTGACCTCTGGCAGCCATCAAAGTATATTGCCCATTTTTAAAATAAAATACGAATTAAAAGATTGAATTTTAATTGTTATGGATATGGCATGTCTTTAATGAACATGACACTACAATTCAAGACTGCAGAGAAACAAAATTACACTTTCATAGAAAAAAAGTTTAATTGTTTAAATAACATTAATTGATACATACAAATAAACATGTAATCAGAAATCAGAATAAGGACAGATTATGGTATTACAACCCCTTAGAACTGTTAATCATTCCACTCACTGGCTATGCAAATTGGACAATTGTTGACCTCAGGACATTAAGAGTTCTTGAAACTCAATCAAGCATTCTTGATAGCCACAGCTAACAAAGTATTAGTTTTTATCCCCAACCCCTGAAATTGAAGAAACAGATAATGGTGTTGCATTTTTATTTCAAGGCAAACTGTCTATCAATCAATGAAGGGGACCAGGACTTATATTTCCCTCATTTGAAAACCAGAGTTGTCTGTGCACTTAAATTATCGGAGGCTCAGGAAGACCTTTGGTTTTGCATTTTTGAATGTATTATGAATGAATTATTGCAATGCGCATCAACACTGAAACAGTGCTGGCCGATGTAATTGCCAACCTATCTATTCCAGAACCTATGATGAATCACCACTTTAAAAACACACATGTACATAATAATGAGGACTGTTTGAAGATATCAAAATATCTTATTTTTGTCTTTCAGAATGTTCGCGATTCTTTAGCCAGCTCTGCTCAAAGGGCACAAACTCTCAAAAGGAATACTTGCTGCCGAAATACCTATTAGCATAATGGTACAATGGCCACAATTCTCCCATTGCGACCTGCAAGTTTTCTAGCAAGTCGGTGTGGAAAATGTGCATCACCAGCCTTGTACCGGGATTTATGCATGCGATGCAAATGCATGTGCATCTCCCAGAGCCAGCAAACAGTCATCAGTCAGACCAAGTGGAAACCGGCAGGAAGACAGATAAGTAATTTGAGTCTTTTTAAAACGTATTCTAAATATGTTTTAAGACTAATTATCGGGAACCTTCGGGTCCCAATTGAATCTTTCACGTTGCCAGGAGGGTGGGGAGCTTGTGTAAACCCCAGGTAGGTTTACATCAGCTCCCCATGTCTGGGAAATCAGCGGGAGACCCTGTCGGAATGAGAAGTCAATCGGAGCCCCATAGAGAGTCAGGCAGCAGGGGAGGGATGGGCACCCTGGGCATGGGCATCCAGGCAATGCCAGCCTCTGCCCCTTGGCATTGCCCAAGGGGAAAGTATGCATCCTAGTGCTCATTGGGCAGTGGCAAGTGGGCGGGGCTTACTATGGGCAAGTCCTAGGGGCAATTGGTGAGGACTAGGGGGGGGGAGGTCTTGCTGTCACTCTGCAAACAGGATCAGTCTGGGATGGAGAGAGGGCAGCAATTTGTGCTGGCTGGGGAATGTTGTGGGGGGGGGGGGCTGTCTCCAGGAACACCTGATCCTGGTAGAGATCAGTGGGGTGGGGACGATCTGCCAAGGTGAGGAGGGTGGGGATATTGCCACTTTGGGAGGGAGTGGGCTGTACAACAGGGTGGTCCAGGGCAGGGAGGGTCGGGGCAGGTCTGGGAGTTATTTTGGGGGCCCATGATCGGACTGTGAGGGGAGGAGGGGCAGAGGGGCACAATTGTAGGGGTCTGGGAATGGCCAGTGATTGAGCTGGCCAGCAAATAGGGAATCTTGATATTTGGAGCCACTGCACATGTGCAGAGTTCCAGGACTGTCAGACTCCGGTGCCAATTGTCCCCATCCCTCTGGGTTTTTAATGATATTCACAATTGTGATCTCTGCTTTGTACAGAGTGCGGAGATTTGAGTGAGAAGCTGAATTGACAAAACAGTTGCAATTTAGAACAGCTCTCCTGCCAATTCAGTGCTTTTGGGGGAATCGAGAGCAATATGTGGAAGTAAGTAGAATTTTCTTCAAGATTATGTTCATAATTTATTTATTTGTGTCACAAATAGGCTTACATTAACACTGCAATGACGCCACTGTGAAAATCCCTTAGTTGCTACATACCGGCACCTGTTCAGGTACAGTGAGAGAAAATTCAACATGGCCAATGCACTGAGCCAGCACGTCTTTTGGACTTTGGGAAGAAATAAGTGCACTCAGAGGAAACCTACACAGACACAAGGAGAACATGTCGACTCCATACAGACAGTGATCCAAGTCAGGAATCAAAACCGTGTCCCTGGTACTGTGATACAATAGAGCTAACCACTCTCCTGCTGTGTTGCCTTGTGATCCTCACAACAGGGACTCAACCTTGGATAAGATGCATGACTGTTTTGCACCCAAGGCCTTCCAAGTACTCCAGAAGGCCATACAAAATGGCACAAAATCAGGAAGACTCAAAAAAATTGTTTTCTCTGCAATAAAAATCTATGTTTGACATTTTGCAAGCAATCCTGCCAACAGATACAAGGAAAACCTGGTATGTGGTCTAGAAACAATGCTGCTGAGCCTTCTTGCTGTGTGCAAGGCCAGCAGACGGCAGTCAGGAGTTGAAAGCAACCCAGGAGCCACTCAGAGAGAGACTATAATCACTCAGATGAGGTAGTTACAGAAATTTTGTATGTTTCCCACTCTGAGCTGAGTAGGGAAGGGCAGGTTATGAATCATGGCCTAAAAAATGGTTCTAGACTCTTTTTTAAAAGCTCAGGGGACAATATTATCTTCTCACCCCTCCAGCTGATGGGGAAGAGAGGGCAAGCAGTAAAATCATGAGAAAGCTGAGAAATTGATTCATGCACACGCGCAGTTGCATGCTCCGCTGCTATCAGTTGACTTTCAGATAAGTTAGGCCATACTAATTCCCCCTCCTGGCAAGAGACTGGTTTGACCTCATTTATTTTCAGTGTCAGGTAAAATTCCATTTTTAAGCTGGAGGAAAACAATGGTGAAATTTTCTTCCATTTCCATTCTCATTTGGCACTTTAAAGTTTATTAAGATCGCCCCTTAGAAAACAAATGAATACAGTATTAACTTCATAACACATCAGGCTCAAAGTGGACTCTTCTGTTTCTATTAGGAGACAGCATTTATACAATATGAATGAACTGAGATTCCATGGAAAACATGAATACTGATAACACTGAAACACACAAGTTTTAGTAATCAGTTAATTTTTAGCTGCAAGCTGTCCTCATCAGAAAATGGAACAGAGCAGCTGTATGTTCAAAGGATTTCCCCAGGGACTAGTATTTCTCTTTGTGTGACCATCATAAATAAAATGAACATGTTGTGCAGGCTTGAAGCATGATCTTAATAGTTCTACAGAGAAAAGCAGCTGTTTGCAAAGGTGAACATAAAATACTGATCTAACCCAAGCTAAAATTAGTTAAAACTGTTTGTGGTTCTGGCCAGAAATATAGCTGAAGGATTGTTTTCAGGATGTTGAAATTATATTTCGGCAATGGCTCTCAAAGAAATGCAACAGTAAGACCAGAATTTTTAGTTGATCACCATCTATGGTACCTGAGTTTTGAAACGTTAAGATTGAAGGTATTGGGCTGAATTAAATGACATCCATCATGGTGCCATTAACCATGGACTACTTAATTGTGGGAAAGGCTACACATCAGTCTCCCGACAGTGGGATTCAAAGAGTGAAAGGACTGACACCCATTGACACATCACCCTGCCTTGGAAAAGCATAATTAAGGACCCCACGCAACCCAGACATTCTCTCTTCTACCTTCTTCTATCAGGAAAAAAGGATACAAAATTCTGAGGTCATGTGCTAACCGACTCAAGAACATCTTCTTCCCTGCTGCCATCAGATTTTTGAATGAACCTACCTCGCATTAAATCGATCTTTGTCTACACTATAGTTGTGACTGTAACACTACATTCTGCACTTTCTCCTTTCCTTGTCTATGAATGGTATGCTTTATCTGTATAGCATTGCAAGAAACAATACTTTTCACTGTATACTAATACACGTGACAATAATAAATAAAATCAAATCAAACATGGAATTCCCATTTGTGGGCAGCAATAGTAAAGTTTATTAATGACCCAATCAACACATGTTATTGCTAAGCCTCCCCATACCCATCCCCAGCCCACATCCTCCCCCAATCTCAAAATTCTATGGCAACATCACTAATTACATGGGAACCACAAAACTTTCCTGTATGTTCCTTTCCCACTACCCCCACCACCCCGCTTTCTGGCAGGACATTCAGCAAAACATATTGGGTTTGCCTGCAGCCTTCCAGGGTGTCCTCTCGTTATGAGGTACTCTGCACCCGATCATTGTACCTGCATTCTTGGGTTCGAGATCGGGAGAGAGGGGAAGTGAGGGATACCATGAGCCAATCCTCCTGCCCTTGTCTCCAACCTGTTCGCCCCCTTTCCCATGACGCACTCGCCATGATCTCCACCCACCCCTCACTAGTCTTTGGACTGGGCTCCCTCAGTGATCCTGGCCCTCTGGAGGATGCACTGCTGGAAGCTGCCACCCACTCCAAGTCCTACCGTTGGCAATGAGTAACTGCCAGCCTTTGAAAGGCTGACACTTCTCAGCAAGCAGGAGTTTTATGTTTGGGATCCTTAGTCTGAGGAAAAATCTGACATTGGCCTCCCCCATGAAACTGATTTAATTTGATTTATTATTGTTACGTGTATCAGTATACAATAAAAAATATTGTTTTTTGCATGCTATACAGACCATTCATAGAGAAGGAAAGGACAGAGCGTAGAATGTGGTTTACAGTTATTGCTGGGATGTAGACTCCTTGGGTTGACTAAATTCTTCCTGTAGGTTTGATTTTGCCATTAGAATAAAAATGTTTTAGGGGTAGTGGGTACAGATATCTTTGCCTTTAATAGCTCCAAGTTTCACTCAGAGGGAATCTGGAATCCATTTTCTTGGAAGGTAGTTGAGACCAGAAACCTACAACATTTAAAAGATATTTGGATGAGCACTTGAAGTATCATAATGGGACAAATGCAGGAAAATAGGATTCGCACACACTGAATGGTAGAAATTGTCAGTGCAGACCCAATGGGGCAAAGGACCTTTCCTGCACTGTATAATTGTATGATTATGATTGTATAACTCCATAATTATATGACTAAGAGGCAGCACGGTAGCATTGTGGTTGTCACTGCTATTTCACAGCGCCAGAGACCTGGTTTTGATTCCTGGTTTAGGTCACTGTCTGTGTGAAGTTTGCACGTTGTCCTCATGTCTGCATGTGTTTGCTCCGGGTGCTTCAGTTTCTTCCCATGTTCTGAAAGATGTGCTAATTAGCTGCATTAACCCAAACAGGCATTAGACTGTGATAACTTGGGGAAATTCACAGTAACTTGATTGCAGTGTTAATGTAAGCCTTATTTGTGACTAATAAATAAATCTAAGTTCAACGACACCCAGCTACCATCCACCCAATTACCACTCACCAAACCTTGAGTTCATCCAAAATGCTGCTTTATGTATCCTCACACACATTGTCATGCCATTGCTTACCTCTGGGCAGGTTGGCCTACATTAGACTCAGCTTTAAAAATCTTACCACTGTATTCCCTTACCTCTGAGATCTCTGCACTTCCTCCAATTCTGACCACTTGCGCCCCACTGATCTCCTTTGCTTTAGTGGCTGGGCCTTGTCACCTAGACCCTAACCTCCACATCCCTCCTTGAAATCTCCCTCTCAAATTTTGACCCTTTTGACCAAGTCTTTGGATAGCTGCCCTCATACCTCTTTCCTGTGGCTTGGTGTCAAGTTTGGTTGACAATTGAGAAACGCTGGCACTACACAAATGCAGTTTGAAATTGGTTGCAACAGTCTTTCATTTGCAGAATGCTGGGGATGGAAAACAACGGCCGCAGTCCCCAGTATCAGCCTTTAATTCAGATAATGGAAGCACATTAGTACAAATGTCACAATCCACAGCCTCCTTTTGTCAAATGTTTCAATGAAATGTATTGAAAGATTTTGGCAGAAACTAACTTTGTGACCTTCATAGATAGTACTTTATTTGTACTTGATAGCCTTCAACATATTTCTTTATGGCAGCTCCAAATATTGTGACTGTCAGCTTGACTCAGGAGACAGGCTTTTGAGAAGTATAGATGTTGGCCAGGTATCATGTTGATCAGTGGATTGATTTCACTAACATCTAGCATTTGGGATCACGAATGCTGGAGTCAATTATTTCTAAGCTGCTTTCTTTCTTGAAAAAAAAAGTATTCCTCTTGAAGTTTTTGGATTGAAATTTCAGGGCCACAATTTGTTAGTCTCACTATAGTGGCACTCTCACTATAGTGGCACAGCAGTTAGCACTGCTGCCTCACAACCCCAGGAACCTGGGTTCAATTCCCGGCTTGGATCACTGTCTGTATGGAGTTTGCACATTCTCCCCTTGTCTTTGTGGGTTTCCTCCAGGTGCTCCAGTTTCCTCCCACAGTCAAAAAATGTATGGGTTGATTAGCTATGTTAAATTGAGTCCAGTGTCCCAAGATGAGGGATTAGTGAGGTAAATATGTGTGGAAAGGAGAGTGATGGTTGCCGGTACAGACTTGATGATTGGAATGGCCTCCTTCTGCAGTGCAGAGTTTCCATGATTCTTTCTATAAAATATGCTTGGTCCCATGGGAGTATGAGAAACTTTAGTAAACTGTGGAACCTTTGCCTGTCCAGACCAAATCCCATGACCTGGAGACCTGGTTGACTAAGAAGAAAGAAGCCAACAGCCTTGTTCAATACCAGATGAAAAGGGAACTTTATGAGTTCATACAGGGGTTTGTGGTCCTGACCTAAGACAATTTGTTGAAATTATAAGTTTATTTTTGATTCCTTACAAATGAGAATTAATAGCTGGAAATGTTGGAGGGAATGAACAAAACTGAATCTTCTGAGACTTTACAGAATGTCCACAAAAACTGTTTTACTCAACATGCATGAGGCAGAGCAATACTCAGAGCCATGATTCAAGCTTCTTCCTGATTCACCACAGGTGCTTACATAAGCACTACATTTTGATTAGGTTATCATATTGTTACTTTAAATTTGTTAAAGTGCTGTTTTGATCACATTATGCTGATACATTGTCCTGTGTGCTTTATCTTTAATCATTTTCTGAACCTATCCTGTCTACCTGTTTGCAATATCAAAAGACTGCAGTTATCAAGCTGATTTGATTGGTAATTGTGTGCTAATTTTCCTCATTTCTCTGATATTGATTAATTTTTCAGAGACACAATGGTTCCTCTCAACATCATAGAGTCTTGATAGCTGGTATCAATTCTCTTATTGTCGTTACAACTTCAGAAAGATCTAATCTGGGGCATGACTGTTTCGTGCCATCTGGGATATAGTTATTTGTAATTTGTTGTATTTCTGCCTACACTGATTTTGGCCACTATAATCAGGCTGCCTGTTTAACCCTTTCTATCCTTTCCTCTCCTGCTACAACCCAATGTCACTGAGTTTTCCTATTGGGAACAATAAAGGCAACATGGTGGCACAGTGATTACCACTCTTGCCTCATTGTGCCAAGAACCCAAGTTCAATACGGCCTCAGGACACTGTCTGTGTGGAGTTTGCACATTCTCCCTATGTTTGCATGGGTTTCCTCTGGATGTTTCAGTTTCCCCTTACATTTCAAAGATGTGCAGGTTAGATTGATTGGCTATGCTAAATTACCCTTTAGGGACATGAGCTAAGGTAAATACGTGGGGCTATGGGGATAGGACCTGGGTGGGATTGTTGTTGGTGCAAGCTGGATCAGCCAAATGGCTCATTCTATACGCTAGGGGTTCTATGATGTTATGATTCTAATATAAGGGTTTTTGGACAAGTCTCCTGGACCCAATGGTTTTGATCAGAGGATCTTAAAAGACATGGCTGCAGAGATAGATAGAGGAATTGGTTGTAAACTATTAGAATTCACTAGGCTCTGGAAAGAATGGATGGAAAACAATATGTAATAACTTTATTCAAGAAAGAGAGAAACAGACACAGGAAACTGTCAGTCAGTTAGTCTAACATCTGTTATTGGGAAAATGCTGGAATCTATTACTAAAGGAGTATTGGCAGACATTTAGAAAATCATAATATAATCAAGCAGAGTCAACATGGTTTTATGTAAGGAAAATTGTCTTTAACAATTGTCTTTAATGTATTAGTGTTCTTTGAGGATGTAACAAGCAAGGTGCATAAAGGGGAAGTGGTAGATGTAAAGTATTTGGATTTCCATAAGACATTCGGTAAGGTACAGCAGTTATTACACAAGGTTAGATCTCATGGTGTAGGGGATAATGTATTAGTATTGGTGGAGGATTATGTAGCCAACAAAATATAAAGGTGGGGTTTTATGGTTTCGTTCGTCCCAAAACCATAAAACCCCACCTGAGGTCCATGGATCTTTCCATTTTCCACCCTCACCTACTCCGATTCCCATGGCGAGTCCATGGAAAAATACTGGCCAAATGGTTGGGAAAAATGGGGTTATTTAACAAACTATAACCAATGTAATATAACAAAGATCAATGCTGGGTCCTCAACTATTTATAATGTATATGAATGATGTGAATGATGCTATCAAGTATATCATTGCCAAATCGACTGACAACACAAAGATAAATATGAATACGAGTTGAGAGAAGGACACAAAGAATTTAAATTTACTGCAGTTGGGAAAATAGATGGGTGAACACAGCCTTCCCATTCCTGCTGGAATTTTATGGCTGTAATATAGGTCTAACATGTAGCCCAGCAGGTTTATCCCTGTTGGCTGCTGGTCAGCAGAAAGGATTTGCCAGGCCCGCTGTGCCAATTGGATGTCTGCCCCTCCCATAGTTTTGCCTCTAAACACCTAGCCTCTCACTCACACCCTTCCCTTCCATTCCCCTCACCCCAAACTCCATCCCTGACCTAACCAGCAACTGTCTTCTGACTATCCTTGCAGGGGCCTGCTAACCCAGTTCCAGCAAGATGCTGGACTTATCTGGGTGTTGGGGCTTCCATGTTTCCTTTTCCTTCTGGGTATCCTGCAATACTGGCAATGGCCACCAATCATGGTGGCACCAAACTGCCGACCATGGATTGGCCGGTGGTTCTATGAGATTTCTTTCCAGAGAAGGGCAGATATTCTACCTCATGGGCCAGTAATCGAAAAATGAAAGCTGGCCGTGCAGAGTCAGACCTGCCCCCCAAACTTACCTTGAGGTGTGCTGAGACCACCTTCAACCCAAATCCAACCCAAAGAATCTGCAAAGAGTTAGGTGAAAGTGCCAAAATTTGGCAGGTGGAGAATAATTTAGGAAAACGCAAGGATGCCCATGCCTGGGGAAAAAAAACAGAAAAATATTGTTTATCTGGATGTCTTTGTACATGAATCAGGAAATATTATTTGCCCCTTTGTGTCCCAATATGTCGAGGTTAGATGGATTAGCCATGGTAAATATGTGGGATTATGGAGATAGGGCTGGGGGAGAGGGCCTGGGTAAGATACTTTGTCAGAAAGTCGCTGCAGATTTGATGGGCTGAATGGTCTCCTGTACTGTAGGGATTCCAAAAGATAGCATGCAGGTACAGCGAGCAACTGGGAATGGAAATTAGAATATTAGCCTTAAGTCCAAGCAGAATAGATTACAAGAGTAGAGGGATGTCATGCAACAAACGTACAGGGCATTGGTGCTGAGCACAAAATAAATAGGAGGGATATACTAGCCTCGGAGGATTTTGCAGAGAATGTTCCCTGGATTAATTCCTGGGATGAAAGTGTTCCCTTATGAAAAAAGTTGAGCAAATTGGGCCAGCTCTGATTAGCATTCAGAATGAGAGGCCACCTTATTGAAATATATCACATTCTGAAGGCGTTAACAGGGTCTATGCTGAGAGCATGTCTACACTAAAGGAGAAACCTGGAACAAGGAGGCAATGCTTCAAAATAAGCTGTTTGTCATTTAAGACAGAGATGAGGAAGAATTTCTTCTCTCAAAGAGGTGCAAATCTTTGGAATTGTTTACCTCAGAAGTAGGCTCATTAAATATATTCAAGACCAAATTTGACAAATGTTTGGTCTTTTAGTCAATCATAGTTATTGGGGGGCAGGGAGGTAGGACAAGGGGCAGGAAAGTGGAGTTGAGATCATAATCACATCAGTTATAATCTTATTAAATGTTAGAATAAGCTTGTACGGCTAACTACTCCTGCTCCTATTAACAGTGTCACAGCGATCGGCACTGCTGTCTCACAGCACCAGGGACCCAGGTTTGATTCCCAGCTTGGTTCACCGTATGTACGCAGTCTGCACATCCTCCCTGCCCCCCAGACCTCCCTGCCCCGCACCTGTATGGGTTTCCTCCCATCTGTGTGGGCTTCCTTTGAGTGCTCTATTTCCTCCCACAATCTGAAGGACGTGCTGGTTAGATGCATTGGCTATGCTGAATTCTACTTCAGTGTACCTGAATAAGCACCGGAGTGTGTTGACGAGGAGATTTTCAGAGTAACATCATTACAGTGTTAATGTAAGCCAACTGGTGACACTAATAAATAAATTTTAGATGTTTCTTACATTTCTTATGAGAAAGATGACATTTGTTTTCAAGGACAGAATATCTGGATGTAGACTGGCCTCAATTGTTTAGGTGACTTAACTGTGAAATTTCTATCTTATAACTGAGCGAAAGAGTTTGCCAATACTTCACACCATTCAGCATCTTAAGAAAAACCCTGCACTAGACCGCATTGATAAATCATTCATATTCACAGCGGCTAAAGCACTTGTCTCACATTCATCTTCAAAGTTTAGTACAGTTGTATCAATACTTTAAAGCTTTGCCAGTTATGCATTACCTTGAGGACGCAACATGCTGGCTACACAGTTGTAATCCAACTCCTGACTGACAGAAGAAATGGCACAATGTCAATACTTTTTAAAACATCCTATGTTTTTTTTGATAGATGATGGGGTCTCCCTTCTTGCCTCTATAGAATCCCTCACTAACTCCGAGTGATCCGTAATCATTTTATGTGAGCATTACGTGAACACTGACAACGTGCAGTGGGACTTCTAACCCTTACTCAGGAGGAAGTGATGCCTTAAAGAACTGTCAGACAACCTGATCAGTTGGCAGCTCTCCAATCCCTTCGCCAATAAGAGGTGCACTGGACTCAAGAGGAAGTGCACAAATTTGTTTGAGCCTGAGTCCTGGCACGAGAGGATAAGGAAAGTTTAAGGGGTCCTAGGGCAGGAGATTCAGGAAGACCTTAGGAGCACAATGGTAGTGATTGGGATGTTAGGGGAAAACCTGGGAATCTCTGCATGGGGGGAGTGGGACAGAAGCAGTGTGGTGGTTGAGGGTGTTCCAGTTGCCAATCAACATTAATTGAAGGGGAAGAACATCCACAGTCAGAGGAGGGTTTGTGATGAAGTATAGTGTCACAACAAGAGATTTAAGAAATTAATGAAGTTGGAACTAAATTCTAGTGAATTTCAAAAGTCTGTAGCTGGAGCAGAGATAATTTTATTTGGTTAAAAATGGATGTGGTCCAGATGGATTGGAATCAAAAATTGATAGACAGAACACTCATTGAACCATGAGGCCTTCAGGGAGAAGAAAGTTCAGCTGAAAGTTGACACATTCCCATGAGACTCTCCAAGGCTGGAACTTCTTGATAACTAAAGATACATGGTATAAAATAAAGCAGAAAAAGGAAGCTTATGAAAAATGCAAGCATCATAATACAGGCTATATAAATAAAGCACAGAGGACTAGGAAAGGGAATAGAGGGACAAAGAGAGTGTGTGAGAAGGTTTAGTAGCTAACTGTGTTAATGCCCATGAGGTTCATGGGGAATCACTCATTGATTTCCCCGTGGGGTTTGTTGAGTAAGAGTCCACTAGCTAAGGCAGGAATGAGCGTGTGCACACCCTAGTAGTGGTTTTACCTTGCATTCTGTAACAAAACTAACTGCCTTTCCAGTCAAGTTGCCTGAGTCATCACATTGGCGACAAGGAACAAGAAAGATTTTGGACCATCTTGCCTTTCAATAAACACATAAGACAATAACGGGGAAATATTGAAAATGTCACAGTTCGGTAAGCTGGAAACTTACAATACAAATGTGAAGGACAGGCCCCAGTATGCCAAAAGAATGAGATGTTTCTTCTGGCCAAATAGGATAGGAGGGGAAACTGGCAAAATGTCATCCCCTTGATAGCTTATGGCTCCTGACTTTTAGCGTCATGAATAATTTAACCTACCCAGAAACTCCAGATTCAAAATCTATTGATGAATTGTTGATATTGTATCAGAGCCTATACCATCTGTTATACTGTAACACCACAAGTTTAACACAACAGTTAGATTCCCTGGGGAACCAGTCACTGAATTTTTGATGCAGCTGTGAAAATTGGTGAAACACTGAGTATGGGTCAGCAGTTTCGAAAATGTTTAATGATTGTTTAATATGTGGACTTAATAATATTGTGGCCTACTGGGAGCTACTGGCTGAACCATCTCTGGAGCATAAGAAGTGGCCCTGTCCCATGAAAATTCAGAAAAAGAGGCACAGGAACTTCAGGGATCCATAGATGACACAGACTTGAATAATCCTGCACATCACAGAACAAAATCTCCAATGGATAACACTCACATCTTCCGTTTACTGTCAAGAAAACTCGATCGGAATCGGAAGCTTTGAGATTCCAGCACTAGACAGGAAGTCTCCCCCACAAGACAGTGAGCACATCCGTCCTGCACTCATAGTCACAGGGTACACCCCAAGTAGGTACCGTCTAGGCCGAAAGGCAAAGCCATTTCAAGACAAAATTTTACAAATAAATCAGCCCAAAGATGAGGAACTGATAAAGTTCATGGTTGCTGAGCAAGGAGGTCCCTCATGCTGACAGGCTGTGGGAGGATGTGACCCATTATTTGTTGATGGCGGAGGAGGTAGCCCATCTTTGGTGAAGGATAGTAGTGCTACCCTGATTAGTGCTGACTGTGTGGTAGGCCAGGGATGGGTAGGAGCAGCCAGGGAGGTGGACCTGTTTTTGGGAGACAGAGAGAGAGAGAGAGAGAGATCTGTTTCTGAGATCTTGGAGATTGGGGCTGGTCGATGGATTTCCTGAGTTGTGTAAGTTTACATCTGTCAGCTGGGTTAACCCCACTTGACAGGTATTGCCAGCATCAATGGTAAACACTATGATTTTCTTATTGGTGTGGGGGGCACTTAGTTCCAATATGGGAGAATTCCGTGCAGTGCCACCAAAGAATCTCCAAAGGTCAGTATTGAGAGCACGACTCTTTTGATATATATTGATGGGGTGGACTTCAATATACAAGGCATAATTTCAAATGTTACAAAGTGGGCAGGACAGTGGTTAGCACTGTTGCCTCATACTGCCAGGGACCTGAGTTCAATTCTGGCATTAGGCGACTGCATGGAGTTTGCATGTTCTCTGTATCTGCGTGAGTTTCCTATGGGTGCTCTGGTTTCTTCCCACAGTCCAAACATGTGTGGATTAGGTTGATTGGCCATGCTAAATTACCTCTTAGTGTCAGGGGATTAGCAAGATAAGTACATGGGATTACGGGGGAGGACCTGGTGGAATTGTGATTGGTGCAAGCTTGATGGGCCAAATGGTCTCCTCTGCTCTGTAGGGATTCTATGATTCTCTGATTCTATGATACAAAACTTGGAAAATGGAATAAACAGTGAGAAAAGTAATAAATGTTGAGAACATAGCCGTGTTGGTGAGACGGGCAGATGAAATTTAACACAGAGAAAGAGTGAAGTGGTACGTTTTGCTAAGAAGTATGAGGAGAGGCAATACAAAAGTAAAATATAATTTTAAACGCATACTAAAAAACTTGGCACTATTAGTATGCAAATCTCTGAAGTTTTCAGGACAAGTTGAGTATACCATTATAAAAGCATGTGATCCTTGGCTTTATTAATCTAGACAATAACACAAAAGCAAGGGAATTGTGCTTTTTTTTAACATAAACTCTGCTACAGCCTCAGGTAGAATAATGTGTTCAATAAGCAGGCATCATATTTTAGAATAGATGACAAGGCCTTAAAAAGAGTGGGAAAGAGATTTACTAGAATGGTGCTGAGATAAGGGAATTTAATTATATGGCGAGACTGGAGCATTGTTCTCGTCAGAGTAGAGTTAAGACAGGATTCAATGGAGGTGTTCAAAATCATGAGTGGCTTTAACAGACTAAAATGAAACTCTTTCCAGTGTCATAAAGGCTGGTAATCAGTGAACACAAGTTTGAAACAATTAGCAAAAGAACCAGAAACAATGTAAGGGGAGTTTTATTTTCATATAGTGAGCTATTGTGACCTGAAGCGCACTGTATCTCAGGGCGGTGGAAGAAGGTTCATTAATAACTGTCAAGAGGCAATTTAATAAATATGTGAATGAGAGAAAAGTTAGAGGATTTGGGGGGAAAGGGGAGGGAAGGTGAACTTAAAGGATAGCTCTACCAAAGTTCGACCAAATCGTCTTTTTCTAATTCGAATTCTAAGCAGCATGGTTTTCCAACTCAGTTGAGTTTACAATTGATTTAATTAACACCTAGCTATTAAAAATTCATGCCACTCAGCAGGAATGATCTTAAATGGCTGATCATCTGTATTTCATCTGAAAATTGATTGACCAACAAGTGAAAAAGATGGATTCTTTTCAAAACTAAAGTTTTAAAGAAGGGTTATAGAACATAGAACACCACAGCACAAACAAGCCCTTTGGCCCACAAGTTGCACCCATCATACCCAGACCTACTAGGCCACAGACTATCTGTAACTCCCAATCCCATTTAATCCCATGTACTCAACCAAAAGTCTTTTAAAAGACCCCAGTGAGTTCACCTCCACCATCACTGACGGCAGCCAATTCCACTCATTCACCATCCTCTGAGTGAAAAACTTACCTCTAACATCTTCTCTGTACTTACTGTCCAGCACCTTAAACCTGTGTCATCTCGTAGCGACCATTTCAGCCCTGGGAAATAGTCTCCTAGAATCTAATCTATCTATTTCTCTCAACATTTTATAAACCTCTATCAGGTCGCCTCTCAACTTTCTTATCTCCAGGGAGAAGAAAGCTAGCTCCCTCAACCTATGTTCACAGGGCATGTCTCCCAATCCAGGCAATATCCTTGTAAATCTCCTCTGCACCCTCTCAATAGCTTCCACATCCTTCTGTAGTGAGGTGACCAGAACTGCACACAGTAATCCAAGTGGGGTCTGACAAGAGTCTTATAAAGTTGCAGCATTACCTCCCGACTCCTAAGCTCAATCTCTCGATTAATGAAGGCCAGTACACCATACGCCTTCTTGACCACATTCTCCACCTGCTAGGCTGATTTAAAAGTCCTATGGACCAGGACCCCAAGATCTTTCTGCTCCTCAACACTGCTAAGTCTCCTACCCTTGATATTGTACTCCTTCATCCCATTAATCCTGGCAAATCGGACAACTATACACTTAGCTGCTAGACTTCATGTTAGACTTGAAACATGAACTCTGTTTCTCTCTCCACACATGATGCCATATTGGTATTTCTGGCATTTTCTGTCTTTATATCACAGTGCTTATATCCACCATGCTCACAATAATTTACATATTGGCCTTTCTATTTATCGCTCAATCAATCACAATGTAAAGAGACAGGCTGGGATTCTCCCAAAACGATTCTAAGTGCCAAATTCATGTAAAAATAGGAGTAACTCCACTGCTTTTTCAGTGGGATTTTCAAAATGAACCTCCTGCACTCTGAACACTGTAGAATGTCTCAGGGAAATTTGTACAAAAAATCCAGAGGTGGGACATTTTCCTGCCTGAGTGGGCCACTGCATTGGTCTGTCAGTGCTGAAGATTTGCCTTAACTTTTCCACTGTTGTCAGCAGCAAGATTGGCAGCTGCATAGCGGCCCTGCATAGCTGGCCTCCCTATCGCTGGCGAGCCCTGCAACCCAACCATCGATAGCCATGCAACCACCCCCCTTACTCCTGATCACTGGCCTCCTAGATATTTCCAGGCAGCCCTGACCCCCTACACCTGACCCGCTTAGACATCTCCGAGCCCCCAACACCTGCCCTCAGCAATCCTGATCTCTCTAGTCGTCTACTCCTGGTAGTTCTGAACTCTCCCCATATGCCTCTTTACCACACCTCTGCCTCCAGCAATGTCCCTACCCCCTCGCCCTGAAGGCCATGGACAATCAGCCCCTTCCATCCCTCTGTCACGAGTCCCTGAGCTTCTTCCTTGCTGCCATCAAACTTGTGAATGTACCTACCTCACATTATGTTCATATTTCTCTAATGTAGCTATGGCTGTAACACTAAATTCTGCGCTCTCACCTTCCCTTATCTATGTATGGTATGCTTTGGCTATATAGAACAAAGAACAAAGAAAATTACAGCAGGAACAGGCCCTTCAATCCTCTAAGCCAGCACTGACCATGCTGCCCAACTGAACTAAAACCCCTACTCTTCCATATCCCTCTATTCCCATCCTATTCATGTTTTTGTCAAGACACCCCTTAAAAGTCACTGCCATAGCTGCTTCCACTACCAACCCTGGCAATGAGTTCCATGCACCATCTGTTTAAAAAATCTGTCTCGTACATCTCCTTTAAACCTTGCCCCTCACACTTTAAACCTGTGCTCCCTAGTAATTCACTCTTCCACCCTGGGAAAAATAGGCGGCAACAAATATTATTTTTCACTGTATATTAATACATGTGACAATAATAAATGAAATCAAACATCTTGGGATTCCAAGGGACATTTTAGCATGTCCAATCCACCTAACTCACTCATCTTTGGGCTGTGGGAAGAAACCAGAATGCCCGGAGGGAATCCATGTAAATACGGGATGATTATGTAGACTTTGCACGGACATTCGCCGAAGGTCAGAATTGAACGCAGGTCCCTGGTGCTGTCATGCCACCCTATTGGCTGAGCGATACTGTTGCTGGCGGTTTAATATGTACCTGATAAAAGACAGTTCAATCATTATATCCCACAGCTTGTCCCTTTCCTACGTCAGGGAGGAAATCAGACCAGAGAAGGAGTATCTGCTGTCAAGATGCATATGCCCATGCTGCAATATTTTTGAGGCAGAAGATATTGAAAAATGGAATGAACATTTTCTTTTCTGCTGTCAAACCCCTTGTTAAAACATTTTGCTACTGTTGCAAAACAGAAATTACAAAAGAGAGGAACGCTTGAAGAAATGGGTCTCTACAGAACTGAGGTGGAAAGAAGGGAGAAGATCTCTGTGCAGGTAGAACAGTATTTTTCATGGCAACTAGTTTTGAAGAATAACTTACACAGGAACTATTCTCCTCTCCAGTCCAGTCTTTAATTGAATTGAGTCACAGTCAGATGCCAGTTAAGAAACTCTATACTGGTAGAAGAAAAAGAAACAAACGGTAGGATATAATGATTATCTTTTCTCAAGCATTTCTCTTTTAACTTATTGATGCATGTAAAATAACCATCAACAGTGACACTCAGCTAAAATTAATCACAGTTTCAGAATCCAAATCTATCTGATCCATTAAAAACATAATTACTTGTTTGTTTAGATTGAAGCATAAATTATGATTTTTTTTACCATCACCGCTTAAAGACAGCACAATATACTGTCTGACGTGTTTTATTGAAGGAATATAACAGATGTAAGTAATGTTTGGCAGCCTAACTTCTTCTTTACAAGAGAGATGTTATCCATATATCAGCTGGAAGAGTCCTTGAGACTCTGAAAGCTGTTCTTATTTACATCCATTGAGTTAGATCTGCTTAATATATCATACTATAATAATATGGTGCTCCTCGCTTGCTTCCATCAGCATTGAAATTCTAATCCCAAACTCACCTCTCCTGAATTCCAGGTGTAAAATGTAAAATACTCTACAGGATTTTGTCTTCTCTTCCCCCCAGCTTCATTGCACTGGCCTTTGATTTTAACCAGTGCTGCTCCTTTGATTCTACACATGCATTCATCAGGGAAAATGTGGAAATATTTTCAGGCTTTTCAACATGGACATTCTCACAGACAGTCTATGCCTTGTTCTCACATACTGTCCAACAGGAATTTCATTGGAAGGTGAATTAAACATGGGCACTGCCTGAGCTTTTGCCCCTCTCCCCAGCTCGAGAGCATTGGTGTTCCTTCTAACATCTCGAGTGCTGCTCGGAGGTCACTTACTGGCTCCACCATTGGTAGTTCATAGAATTCCAAGAGGCCACTTGACCCTTTAAGACAGCACCGTCTCTCTGACAGATTATCTTAACTAAGCCTGTCTCCTGACCTATCCCTTTAATCTCACACATTTGCCATGGCCAATTCCCACATCTTAGGGCATTAAGGGGCAAGTTCACATGGACAATCCATCTAACTTGTACATATTTGGATTCTGGGAGGAAACTGGAGCACTTGGGAGAAACCCATATTGACATGGGGAGAACATGCAAATTCCACACAGATAATTCTGTGGCCGGAATTGAACTTGGGACCTTGGACCTGTGAGGCAGCAGTGCTAACTGAGGTGCCACAGCCAGTTGTGCAGTCAGTTGTCCAGCCCCTAATTACTCTTTCTTTCACAGTGGTACAGTGGTCAGCATTGCTGCCTCACAACGCCAGGGACCCGAGTTCAATTCCCAGCTTGGGTCATTGTCTGTGCGGAGTTTATATGTTCATCCTATTTCTTTGTGGGCTTACGTTGGGTGCTCCAGTTTCCTCCCATAGTCCAAAAGATGTGTGATTAGATGCATTGGCCATGCTAAATTCTCCCTCAGTGCCAGAGTGTGGCAACAAAAAGATTTTCACAGTGACTTAATTGCAGTGTTAATGTAAGCCTACATGTGACTCTAATAAATAAACTTTAAAAAAACTTTATGATGCGTCTTGAGATTTGTCTCCATGACCATCCTTCGTAACATCTTCTATGGCTTAATGTCACTTGTGTGAATGACTTTGGGGCATTTTATTATATTAAAAGCACAATATAAGTGCAAGCTGCAGTTGTTGTTCTTGATGTTAACTTAGCATAATTGGAAATTGAATATGGGACCATTTGGTCTGTGTGATTTAATATAAAACTGGCCAGTCTAGTTGAATCACTTTAATCATTAATGTCCTTTCCTTAATCATGTTGGGCTAAGCTATTGCCTGGAATTAACAATGTGGTTTTGAAGGCAGGGATAGAATCCTAATGATTCATTACAGATGTAAAATCTATCCCACCAGCTATCTTTACCCTCTAAATGTTGTTTTTTGTAAGAAAATATAGATTTTTTTTTTCTTAAATCGCATCATCACATCATCTTCTTCCACAATTCTCCACAGTTCATTCCAAATATTATTGAGTGGTACAAGGTTGGTTATTAAAATTAAAATAAAAGCAGGATTTCAGGCAGATTTTAACATAGTGGAAGGGATTTTACAGCCTTGCTCAGATGAGATCAGAAATTCCCACCCGAGGTCAACGGGGATTTCTGCGGCCAGATTCTCACCCATCCAATTCTGAGGCGGGCGAGGTGGTAGAGTTCTGGTCAGTGGGTAGCGTTTGTTCTTCAGAATAAGAAACTAAATCTATAATATATTATTAAACATCAAATTAGTGAGATTTAAGAGGTCTCATTTATTGGGTGTGGATGATGGGCTTTGCTGATATAACTGCAGTAAGAGCCCAACTGTAACCACTTGGGATGACTTCTGTTGCTTTAAGCCAGGCATCACTTATCCTTTTGCTTGAATGTTTTCCTTGGATTTGAATTTAAGAAAGATGAGAATATTTTTATCTGTAAGCTCTGGACTTTCTGCAGCAAATCAAGTTTTCTGTAATTAAAAATATATATTTTTTCTCTTTCTTTGCATTATATTCCCCAAAAGAGGTTTTCCTTTGGGAGATCCAGTTTCCTCTCACAATTCAAATATGAGCAGGTTAGGCAGATTAGCCATGCTGACTTGCTCTTTAGACTCCCAAGATTAGGTGGATTAGCCATGGTAAATGTATGGGGTGATAGTGATAGGGCAGACAAAAGGGCTTTTGAGTGGCAGAGTGGCACGATTGTTATCACTTTTACCTCACAATCCCAGCATTTCCGGTTCAATTCCAGCTTCGGGCCATTGTGTGGAATTTGCAGATTGTCCTGTGGGTTTCTTCTGGGTGCTCTGGTTTCCTCCCACATTCAAAAGATGTACAGGCTAGGCTGATTGGCCATGCTGAATTGCCCCTTAGCGTCAGGGGGATTAGCAGGGTGAATACATGGGATTACGGAGATAGGGCCTGAGATTGTTATCGATGCAGATCCAAATGGAGTCCTGCTGCGCTGTAGTGATTCTATGATGATACTCTGTCAGAGACAGTCAGTGCAGACCTTATGGGTTCAGTGGCCTCTTCTGCATTGTAGAGATTCTATGAATAATACTATTTGACAGGGCACTGTTTTCAAAGTTACTCTTAGCACTGTTGTATGAAAATTGCCTCTACACTAGTTTAACTAGTTAGATCAGAAGCCCATTTACTTAAAATAGGTCAACACTTTTACTAAAATAGCAACACAAAGCAGTGAAAGGTATTAAGCAGTTGGGCACTGCTATGTCACTGTATTAATTCACAGCCACAGAGTTGAATTGAATTCTGTCATCAGTAGCAATGATTGGTTCACACACTGCTGTGGAGGGAATGAGGATCTATCTGCATGTCAGAGCAAACAGCAGAAACAACAATTGGCTGTTTCACCATGGCTGCGTGAACTGTAGCTCAGCTACATAATAACTCCAGCAAGGAGGCCGTCTGTGCACCATTATCAGACATTATTATCTGCAAGAGATGGAAATGTGAGGAAATTTCAAACATAAAAAATTGCAGCAATTCAGGTAATCAAGGGAAATGACCCCTTTAATCGCTGGAATGTTGCATACAGCAAATTACTGCTGCTGGTCCAAATGGTCACAGTGAGGTAGGATTTTACAATAAATGTATCGCCCAAAAAAATTATCGGGGATAAAATTATCTTTGTGCTCTTTCTGAGAATGAAACTTAATTCTGTCTGAAATAAAAATAAGAAATGTTAATGGATACAGCAGACCATACATGTATATGGATGTACAAACAAACATACAAATTAGGAGCAGGAGAAGTAGGCTATATATACGTGTGCACATATATACGTATATGTAATATTTGGTAATGTGGCCCCTTTAAGGGATGATTCTTTGCGGATCACACAGAGATGCTGGGCCAATCAAGAGCAAAGGCACACGTCCTGGGAGTAAAGCAGTAACAATCATATCTACCCAGCAATGTGCAAATTGCCCAGGAACTTCCTGCACACAAAAGAGAACATATCCAACCTGACCAAGTTGCCATCCTATTCTCGATGATCAGCAATATAATAGAAACAGTCCTGAACATTGCCATGAAATGGTACTTGCTTAGCGTTAAGCAGCTTACTGACATTCAGTTTGGGTTTCACCGGGGCAATTCAGTTCCTGACCTCATTACTATCATGATTGCCTTCAAAACTACATTGTTAATTCTGGGCAATAGTTTAGCCTACAATGGTTAGGGAAATGAGATCAAGGGTATTAATAATTAAAGTGATTCAATTGGTCACGCAGACTGGTCAGTTTTATATTAAATCACACAGACCAAATGATCTCAAGTTCAATTTCCAATGACGCTAAGTTGTTATCAACAACAACTGCAACTTGTATTTATATCGTGGCTTTAATATAATAAAATGTCCCAAAGTCAAATCGTGAATCAAACCTGCACAAAAAAGTGCTGAATTCCAGAGATGAGACGAGAATGACCGCATTGACATCAAGGCAGTATTTGACCAAGTGTGGTCCATAAAAACACCAAGTGTGGCATCAATGAGCCCTAGCAACATTGGAGTGAATGGGAATTAGAGGAAACCTCTCTGCTGGTTAGCGTTGTACTTGACATAAAGGAAATTAGTTTCTGTTGTTGGAGGTCAATCATCTCAATTCTAGGATTTGGTGGCGCAGTGGCACAATAGTTTGTACTAATACCTCACAATGCCAGGGATCTGGGTTCACTTCCGGCCTTGGGTGACTGTGTGGAGTCTGCATATTCTCCTAATATCTGTCATGTCTTCCTCTGGGTGCTCTGGTTTCCTCCCACAGTTCAAAGATGTGCAGGTTAGGTAGATTGGCCATGCTAATTTGTCCCTTAATGTTCAAAGATGTGTAGGTTAGGGGGATTAGCAAGGTAAATGTAGGGGATTACGGGAATGGAGCTCCGGAGACTCAGCTCAGATTCGATGAGCTGAATAGCCTCCTATGGTACTGCATGGATTCTATGATTCTATGATGGCCTAACCATCTTCAACTGCTTCTGATTCTTCTTCCTTCATAATGTAAGAAATGAGGATGTTCGTTATTGATTGCACAATGTTCGGTAGCATCCATGGCTCCTCAAATACTGCAGACATTTATAATGTGGTAGAAGGAGTGGTGACTACCAAGTGGAATAACAACAAAACTATTTACTAACCATTGTAACTGTTTACAGAGAGGGGAAATGACGCTGCTAATTGCTTCAACTCCAAACCCTAGACGTCCTGGGACAGCCTGCCCCAGGTTTTGCATGCTTCAGCCTGATTGGCTGAATGGATCACATGACCCTCCAAACCCTTGAACGGAATTGCTACTACATTCCCTCCCCCTTTCAGTGCCTTGTTAACACATTCCAACAAAAACTAAGCTATTTACAGAAAAACACCGTAAATGAATTCTTTAACACCCTCCATGATAACGTCAGTCCATTTGGTGATTTCCTCTCCCTTTTGAGCAATACAGGTCAATAGGAGGTACCACATCAGCATCGGCAGATTGGGTTTCACTTCCAGCATTTGGACTTCCCACTTGTAAAAGTGCATCAGTGCAGATCACTTACTCCAGTTCCCGCAGGAACACCATTTGACATTTTCTCAGGCCAACCTGTTTCTTTACTGCTTCCAACCACAACATCATTGGCTGAATAACTTGAGCAGTGAGCAGATTACTCACTGGTTTTCCACATGAATCCCTTCTTCTCCAGTGATCCAGATGCTTCTTCAGTTTTTAACTTTGAACTTTGACTTCTGACCTATCTTGGCCATGCCCAATACTTGGGACCCAACTCTGACATATTCCAAAATTTTCAGTGTAAACTAGACCATCCACTTTGAATGGGACCTGGGTTTGATTCCTGGCTTGAGTCACTGTCTGTGTGGAGTTTGCACATTTGTTTTGCGTCTGTGTGGGTTTCTCCGTGTGCTCTGATTTCCTCCCACACTCCAAAAATGTGGGGATAAGATTAATTGGCCACACTAAATTGCCCCTTCATATCAGGGGATTAGTAGAGTAAATAAGTAGGGTTATGGAGATAGAACCTGTGGTCTGTGCAGACTCAATGAGCAGAATGGTGTCCTTCTGCACTGTATGGGTTCTATGATTCTAATATTCTCCCTGGCTTTGTCGAATCACAATGTTTGTGTTTCACAAGCTGCTTTACCTCCACTTTCCATGCTCACTTTGGAAACACCAGATCCAACTGGTTTGAATATAATTACCTATCAGCAATATGACAAGGGTTAGTCCGGTGATGATGTGGGACATTGCTCTATCAGTAATAAGAAAAAAATATTATTTGGCCTAAAGGGATACTGCTGGCTGCTTTACAAGTTTGCAAAACCCTCCTTACCAACCCATTTGAGGAGGGGTGGTACAGCATGGTGGGTTTGTGCTTAATGCCATTTGATGACATTAAATACTGGAACTCCTCACTGGTAAATGCTGTCCCCTTGTCTGAAACCATCGCCTCTGATTAACCATGAATGGTGAAGGTTTGTCTTAACTTTTCCGTGTTGTCAAAGAAGTCACGGATTTCCTTTCATACATATTGAGCTATTTTGAATGTCCATAACTAGAAAAATGGCGCCCATGAATGGGCTGACAAAATCAACATAGAGTCTCACCCACTGCTGACCTAACCACTGCTAAGGTGCATCAGGGTTTGCTGATGTTGTTGGGCTTGGTATTGGTCACAGTATTTATGTATGAGTCTAACCAAGGCTACCACTCATAGTGGCAAGCCAACATTTTCATCTTGGACAGCCCTTGGTGGGCGCTTTGTAGTTCCTTCAATAATAATGTCCTGCCTGGAGTGGGGACAACTACTCTCGCTCCACAGAAGGATGCCTTCTTCACAGTTTACTTCGTCCTTACTTATTTAAAAGTGTTTTAGTTGTTCAGATATTCCCTGGCAATGCCAGCCATGAAGAACCATATGTTTAACTCTGGACAATATTGAATCCTTTGGAGAGCAGCATTTGATCTGTGTTTTGAGGAAATTCAAAGTCAGTTTATTGCGGTACTGGCGGGTGCAGCACGCTTTTCAATAGTGGGAGTTGGCTCAAGATGTCTGCATTTGGTATTTGTGTCCCATTCTTTTTGTGTCCCATTCAATAAAAGTGAGAATGATTTCTTGACTGACACCAGTCCACAAATGTTCACTCCCTCCATCACTGACAGCAGTGTGTGCCATCTGCAAGATGCATTCAGCAGTTCACCAAGGCAGCTTAGACAGCACCTTCCAAACCCGTATCCACGACCATCAGGAAGAACAAGGATAGAAGACATGTAGGAACACCACTGTCTGGATGTTCCCGTCCAAGTCACTCACCATCCTGACTGGGAACTACATCGCCATTCCTTCACTGCTGCTGGGTCGAAATCCTGGAACAGATATTTCTGTACCAACATCACAGGGTCTGCAGTAATTGAAGAGGCAGTTCTCCACCACCTTCCCAAGGGCAATTAAGGATGGGCAATAAATGCTGACCTAGTCAGTGCTGCCCATATCCATAAAAATGCAGATTATAGACAAAATATTTATTTATTAGTAGCACAAGTAGGCTTACATTAACACAGCAATGAGAATCCCCTAGTTGCCATACTCTGGTGCTGGTTTGGATATACTGAGGGAGAATTTAGCATGGCCAATATACCTAATCAACATATTTTTTGGACTGTGGGAGGAAACTGTAGCACCGGAGAAAACCCATGCAGAAACTGTGACCCAAACTAGGAATCGAACTGGGTCCGTGGTGCTGAGATAACTGTGCTAACACTGTACCACCATGCCACACTTAATAACCTAGCCATCTCTTCCAGGGGCTCATTTACCTGCTCTGTATCACCACCATTTTCTGTACTTATTTTGTGTATCTAGGTCTCAATGTTTCTCTAATTAAATTCTGGTTGAATGTTATCTCTGAATGTTGGTTGCTGATTTAATTTTACAAACATGATCCCCTTCCCTTGCACATGCTCCAATGACTAAGATGCTGCAGCATTAGAATACTTGATTTTTAACAAAGAAAACTATTGAATGTCAACTAATTAAAGATTTGTCACAGAGTAAGTCAAATCTTTATCATCTTTACAAACTTCAAGCATCAAAATAAATAGCAAGAACAGAGAATGCTGGAAAATTTCAGCAAGCCTAGCAGCATCTGTTGAGAGGGAAAGCAGAGTTAACATTTTAAATCTGTTTACTCTTCATCAGAACTAAAAGAGAGGGAAAATATATTGGATATTGTACTATAACTGGGAGAGATTGCAACAAAGATACTGCAAAAATAAGAATAAGAGACTCTGGTGTGGGAGAGGAAGAGAAAAGATTTTTGCATTGAAATAAAATTGAAGCTTATTTTTAAGTCACAAGTAGTCACATTAACACTGCAATGAAGTTATTGTGAAAATCTCTTAATCGCCACACTCTGGTGTCTGTTTGGGTACACTGAGGGAAAATTTAGCATGGCCAATGCACCAAACCGCAACGTCTGTTTTTTTTAAACACAGAGGGTGGTGGGTGCCTAGAATTCACTGTTAGTGGAAATAGGTATGGTAGTGGCTTCTGTGGAGTATCTTGACAAATACATGAATAGGATGGGAATAGAGGGATATGGTGTCCAGCAAGGTAGGGACTTCTAGTTCAGTCAGGCAGCATGGTCAGTGCAGGCTTGGAGTGTCGAAGGGTTTTTTCCTGGGCTGTAATTTTCTTTGTTCTTTGTCTTTCGGACTGTGGAAGGAAATTGGAGAACCTGGAAGAAACCCATGCAGACATGGGGAGGACGCATCCTCCCCAGTGACAGTGACCCAAGCCGAGAATCAAACCTGGTTTCATGGCGCTATGAAGCAGCAATACCACTGTGTCGCCAAAATGTATGATATATAAAAAAGTGGTTAAGATTAACGAGCGAGGTCAGAATCTAAAGTTGTTGAACTCAATATTGAAATAAACAGATTCACCTCCATCTTAATTCTTTTTTTAAAAAATACCAGGCATTATTTATCTCAATGCAAAAAAAAAGCTCCTCTCCAACACACACTTAAACACATACACGTGCACCAGACTATTTAACACTTGTTCTAAAGTTTGCTGCATCAGAGTAATAGTCCGTCTCTTTTAGCTCTGATGAAGAATCAAATGGGCTTGAAATATTGGGCGGAATTTTCTCAATAATTTGTTTGGGTGTCAGGCTCTGACCAGATAATGACCTGTATCTCTCCAGACACATAGCTGTATGTCTAGAACAGATCTTCAGCCTCCCTGACAAGGCAAAATCTGCAGGAGAAGTCAGCTTCACGGTGATGGGGGCACCATTATTGGGCACTGAATTTAAACTCCCCCCCCCACCCCTGCCACCCATTCCAAAAGCATGGAGGACCCCTACCTACGAGCATCGAAGCACCCCCACCCCGCTCCACAATCATGAACATAAGAGGGGTTTCTCCATCCCAACCACATAAATATCCAGAGCTCTATTCGCTTCGCTCTCTGCCCCTCCCAACCCTCCTCCACCACATACAGGCAAACTTCCTCTTCGCTGGCAAGTTTCACCCACCCTCCCCCCCCCCCACACATCCAGTCTTCCCCCAACCATCTACACAGAAAGATCCCCCACCTTTATAGCAAGTTCCTCCCCCTCCCCCTTGAAAGATAGCAGAACCCCCCCCACCACACCACACATAATGGGAACACTCCCCAATGGGGCTCTCCAGAGGCTACCAACTAACCAAGGAGAAGTGCCAACCTGTGCCAATGGCCATGTCCATCTCTCTCCTCCTAACACTGCCTGGGACTCTACTTAGCATTCCCAATTGGATCCCCCCGACTGAACCCCTGAAACTTCTGTAAAAATTTTGAAGATTTAGTGAGGCTAGTGATGTGTTCGGGAGGCCAGTTAATAAATATTCAAATTTCATAACTTCTGTTTCGATGAGAGACCACTACTTTGTGGTCCAGAACCATTAAGTCATTGGCCAGATGTAGGGAAAATGGGAAAACGAGGATCTTGCCAGCCAGCATCTTACTTCCCGATTCTCGCGGAATTTTGTGTCTGCGTTGCCATTAGTGCTTACGGTAGTTGCTGGCACAAAAATCGGTTTTCTCTTCCTACAGATGCTGCCAGACCTGCTGAATTTTTCCAGCATTCTCTGCTTTTGTTTCAGATTCCAGCATCTGTAATGTTTTGCAAATCTAACCTCAAGTGAATTTCACTGTTGAGGAGAGAAATGTAGGCTGCAATTCTCCCAAAAGTGCTGAATTGGTGGGAAAGGTGTTCTAGATGCCAACTGCTTTGTCAGTTCAAATTGTCATTCAAATCTCTGTACTCTGTGCACTGCAGAGGTCCCAATCATGAATCTCATTAAAAACATGGGGTTGAGTTGGGGGAGGGTATGGGGATGCTAATAGCAACAGAGTCTGACAGTTCCAGAACTCTGCGCATGCACAGTGGTCCCGATCTGTCAGTCTCCCCGTTTGCTGGCCAGCTCAGCCTGGGACCACCACTGTTGCTGCTGGCCCCCCCCCCCCCCCCCCCCCCCCCCCCCCCCCCCCCCCCCAACCCACTACCTGATCTCAGCCCCTACGACCATTCCTGGGACAGCCCAGATCTCCCCGCCCTGGAGAGCCTGATGTTAGCCTCCCACACACAGTGGTGATCACCTCATGCCCCATCCCTCACCCTGGCAGACCCATCTCCTGCTGACACCCCTGCTGACCCCTTCCCCCCAGGGCTAGACTTCCCCTACCCCCCCAGGAGGCAGACCTCTCTGGCAGACCACACCCCCTTTGCTGATCTCCCTCCATTCCAGACCAATCGCCACGCAGGGTGGCAGCGGGACACCCCACCCTCACTAATCACCCCTAGATTTTGCCCACAATTGACCTCGTCTCTTTGGCATTGCCCAATGCCTGATGAGCCAAGGTAGCCCCTGGACATGGGCACTTTGCCCCCCCACCACACGACTGCCCTCCACTCATTCTGATGGGGTTTCTCACGAGTTCCTCCAAACCCCATCAGAATGAAGTACTCGTGGCAGAATGGGAGATTCAATCAGGATCAGTAAGTTCCTATAATGAAATGTAAAAGACATTTAAAACATATTAAAAACAGATTCAAATTACTTACCTACCTTCCGGTCAGTTTCCAGTGTGGCCTGATCGGTGACTGTTCTCCAGTTCTGGGAGATGCGCATGCATTCCCGGTGCGTACACAAATCCTGGTAAAAGGCCAGTGACATACATCTCCCCCCTGTGACCCACCAGAAAACTTGTGGGAGAATCACTGCCATAGAATTGTAAGTTCTACTAGGCTCCACACAATCTAAAATTCTCATCCTCATCTTAAAATCCTTTATGGTTTTGCAACACATTTACTCTGTAATGTACTCCTGCTTTACGATCAGAATTCCACAGCACTTTCCAAAATGCTCTCTTCCCCCAGCACCACAACCCCATCCAAACTTTTCCTTGGATTTTTTTGAGTAGAAAAGATGTCTGACTTGTTTATGTATGTTGCTATAAAGGAAAATAGAGAGATACGTCTAAGAATTTTTTGCACTTGCAATATTTTCCAAAGTCCATTCCTCCGACACTGGCCTATTGTGCATTATGCCTCCCTTTAACCATCATTGGTAAATGTGGCTTCAGTTGTCTTGATTTCACAATCTGAAATTCCTCCACCCTAAATCAACATCCCTCTGCTCATTAAGATCCTCATTAAAACCCATCCCCTTCATCTCACCTGCGAAGAACTTTTTTTTCTGACATGGATTGGCATTAATCATAGAATCCCCACAGTGCAGAAGAGCCATTTGGCCCATCAAGTCTGCATCGACTGTCTGACAGGGTATCATACCCAAACCCTATCCCTGTAACCCCACAAATTTATTATCTAATCCACCTAACCAAAGCAACTTTTGAGACCAAGGGGCAATTTAACATAGTCAATTGGCCTTAATTGCACATCTTTGGATTGTGGGAAGAAGCCAGAGCACTTGGAAGGAATTCACACAGGCACTGGGAGAATGTACAAACTCCACACAGACAGTGTCCCAAGACCAGAATTGAACTCAGATACCTGGATTAAAATTGAACCCAGGTCCCTAGAGCTGTGATGTAGCAGTGGAAGACATTGTGACACTATACGCCATTAAGAATGACCATCACTGGAATTCTATCACCTCACTCACCACAGAATCAGTGCGGACAAGTGTCTGAGAACAGAAATATCCATTGACTTCAGGAGGGAATTTCTGGTCTCGCCTGAGGGTGGCCATAGAATGCTGCCATAATCTCTGTGAAACACATTGGAACATTTTCCTGCAAACAAGGGCTCTTTTAGGTGAAGTATTGTTGTAGTTGAAAGGGAATTATGCTACAGCTTAATTTTTGTGCAATTGTATTGTCGCTCATTTTTCCCGCATCTGTTGAGCCACAAACATTAAACACATTTTACAGTAATTGAAGACAGATTTAGTGCTGTGAGAAATGTGTCTCGGACCTCATCCAGTGTATCTCAGCCTTGAGCTATCCATTTGGCTGCTTTAATTAATGGTTGCTTAGATTAAGTTCTGCCTCCTGGTGGCAGTCAAATTAACTGTCGACTTCCAATCATCCTTTCCCGTAAAAGCTAAGGGTCCAACTGTGTTTTCACCTGATGGGAGTAAGCCCATACTGGGATACATATTTTGGTTGTCAACACTTCAGTAATACTCCAAGTTACCAGCCTGCCTTCATATGTGAGAGTGAATATTGATCAATAAAAAAAAAATTGCAGACATAAAATGAGCACAATCAGGCCATGTTTGAGTAGTTGTAGCAAGATCTTGCACACCAAGGATGCCTGAAAAATGTCTACTCAAAAGAGGAGTATACTGTCCTAAAAGATGCCGGGCCTACCTTGTTCAAAATTCTGCAATGCAGTAACCTTCAGGGAATGATACTTAAAGTATTTTAAAATTGTGGAGCTGGGAGATATAGAAGTGTTCCCTAATTTCACAGTCACTATTATCATTCTCTCAAACCCCACCACAGCCTTTCACTCCAACCTTCTCTATCAGAACTTGCCAGTGAGACATATGGAATAAAATCAAGGTTGCTGTTCAAATTGTGACCTGAGTTGAAACAGGGAAAATACTGGCTAAAAATTGTTAATGAGCGACTGAGGTCCAAAGCTGATTTAGGTTAGATCAAGCCCCTTGACCAGGCTGCCCGGTCCTCAAAATTGTCCTGGGCTAATCTTTATCCTTGAATTTTGAAACAGCTTTAAACCAGGCAGTTGTCACAGAATCTCTACATTGCAGAAGGAGGCCATTCGGCCCACCAAGTACTGATCACGGTCCCACCCAGGCCTATCCCTGCAATCCCTCACATTTACCCTGCTAATCCCCCTGACATTATGGTCAATTTAGCATGGCCAATCAACCTAAACCGGACACCTTTGGACTGTGATAGGAAACCAGAGCACCTGGAGGAATCCCCCGTAGGCACGAGGAGAATGTGCAAATTCCGCACAGTGACCCAAAGCCAGAATTGAAACCTGGCCTCTGGCATTGTAATGCAGCAGTGCTAACCACTGTGTCACCGTGCCACCCAAATAGAATGGTGAAATATAAACACTCCACCAGATATTCATATTCATACATATCAACAGACATCGCTGAGTCATGAACTAGAACAAGATGTCCAATTTTCACCGATGTTGGCCAACTCAAACATAGAACTATCTTATCCTGTGTTCCCTTTGAAGTTCTTTGTCCAGTTAGATCCATTTCCTCAAAAAGAAAACCTTTAAATTTGAGTGCTCCTTTGATTTCAAACAGAGAAAAACCCAACATAGGTTTCCTCAGTTGGAGTGATTTGCTTCTTTCCACGCTAACAAAAAACTGCTTTCAAGCATTGTGTTGCAACATAATAGAAATTTACCCAAGTCTTGCCACTGTAATTGTTCTATGTGCACAGGTGTTGTGCTGTTTTACAGTTGTTGCTCTATCTATGCTGCAAGTTGTTGCTCTAACTCTATTGTGTTTGCATTTGTTGCTGTATTTGTGCAGTTTGTGTCATGGTTGCTGTATCTATGCAGTTTATGTTGGCAATTGCTGGATCTGTGCTGATTGTATAGTTGTGTACCTGTGATGTACAGTTATTTTTGTATTTCTGCTTGTATCCATTTTTTTCTGTATCTTTGCCACGCAAATTAGGTTTTTCGGAGCATGTACATTATGTATTGTTAATATGTTTCAGCTTAATTTCAAACATCAATAAACATATGGATATTATATCCAATGTGTGTCTTCATGTCAGGTGCCACAATGTGGAATATTTAATACATTAAACAATGCAAATAATTCAACTTTTTTAAACCTTGATCTCCTTGTCTCTTCTTGAGTTTGGTGTCAGAGTTTACAAACAACTGCTTACCTAGAAAAAAAACTTTCCTTAACAATTAGCACCAAATTAGATCAAGGGTGTAATTACTTCCACAGGGAGTGCCTAATCACTTAATTGATGAAGGGAAGTTAAATCCTGTTTCAGTTTAAAAATTAAGGACTAAATTTTCAATGAGTTAGGATCAGTCAATGTACCGAATGAGGCTGGAAGCACTTCAAAGAAAATATTGCATAATTGATAGCTCTACTTCTTTGATCACTGCGATAGTTACACCACATTCATTTATACAAGGTTAAGCGGTTTCAAACGTTTGGGGTTTCTGCTTTTGACACCTTAAAGGAACTGGCACTTTATTGACATATTGAAGGGTCTGGCATGATTGGCACTTTTTTTTTGCTTTGAGGTGAAATGACTTTTATAACTGTTGTAAGCAATGATTTTTAAGGCTTTATTTTTACACATCTTGCTATCACTATAGGATTCATTGGTTCTATGCCATATATAATGGGTTTATGGTCATGGAAATTCTACAGCTTGTCATGGGGCATGATGGATCATGTTGGACCAGAATGGCACAATTTGACACGAAGTGAATTTGGAGCTCTAAGGATTGTGTGGTGTGCCATGGGTTGGCAAACAGAATATGAGGAACCAGGAAGGTGAGTAGAGTCCTTACCTAAGCAGAGGTTCATACAGGGCTGTGTGGCATCTACTGAGGGAAATGACTTGGCATGATAGCATGGATTGGGCATGGGGAGTATGTGAAGGGCAATAAGGTTTGGGGAGCCTTTCTGTTTTTATTATAATTGGGATAGAGCTCAAAGCACCGATGTGGTCTTTTAACCAGTCAGCCTCAACACCCAACAGTCCCTGCAGTTGCCTCTGACCATCCTTCCAGGTTGGCTCATCCAACTCTAGGCCATATTCTCCCATTGGAATGGGGTGCCACTTTTGTGGACGCACTCCTGAGGCTGAGCAGGGAATTTTACTGCCTCCTGTTGCTCACCTCTAGATTGAAAATTCAGGTACGCTTACCAAAACCGTGTTCCATGCTGATCCATACCTCAGTCTCTCTTTGAGCAATGTCAAAGAGAATTAATGAGCAGCTTTAAAATTAAATTGCAAAAAATAATTTTAATTGCTTGTGGATTAAAGTTTATGCATTTTTGTCAAGCTACAGCTTAGAATAACTTTGATTAAAAAATAGAACATGTTTCAAAGAAATGAACCTTCAAAGTGTTTATTCAACAACCTTGTTTACCGCATGTTTATCTGTTGTTAAAACTTTAGATTTGTAGCATATAATTACTTGTCCTCCATGCATATGGGATAGCCATGCGCAATGAATCTCAAATATTGAACAAAATATAATCCCCATTTTAATGTTAAACGTTTGTAAACATAGAACAAGCATGTATATGTGGATGAATGCAATTATTGTCATGTTTAAAACATTCCTTTGCATTACTGATTTTTCTGTAATTCTACGAAGTTAGAACTTTATCTATCACCCAAACTCTCTGACTTTGCCTGGGGCTGTGATTCTCCAGTCCTGCTGCTGTGAATAGAGATATTGAGCAAGATTTTACAATCTCACTCATCACAAAATTGTAAAATCCTCCAGGAGTCAACAGATCTTTCCACAGTCCTCCTTCATTACCTGCCTCCGAGTCCCAGGGCAGGCAGTAAAATTCCAGCTATTCACTGAGCACCAAATTCTCCATCCCCGTTGGCAGAGACAGCGGGTCACTCGAAGCCAGAGAATTCCAGCTTGGGGGAAATTTTCCCATCTTACCTACCATTGGAATGGTAACAAGCATAATCATCACAATACACGGATCTCTTGACCTCAAGCGGGATTTTTCAATTTCTGGGCAAAAGCCTTGCTCGTCCTGAAACTGTACAATCCCACACGAGGTCAATGGACCTTTCCGTATCCCTACCCATTACACAGTCCAATTTCCAGGAAGGACAAGGTGGTAAAATTCCAGCCTATATGTTTTTCATTTTCATGCCTTGTCAGCAATAAATTCCTCAATATTTTTGAAGTGAAGTACATGCTGTAGTGACATTCTATCTCTTCAACTCTCTAGTACTTTGTGAACTATGCTATTACCTTAGCATATAATGAAAACTTGGCCATGTGTAAACCTGACTGAATTCCTACAGGGAGAATGTTTGTATATCTCATATGAAGAGTGTTTGAATTCTTAGAGCTCTGGTTTCCCTTTTTCCATTATTTAAAGCATTCATTAACTCCTGAATCGTAAAGATTTCTTTCCCTGTGGTGGCAGGTGGCTAAGGTGGTTGTTGCTGGTTTGTGAAAAAAACATCTTTTGTGAACCCTCTATGCTCTCCTAGTGCATTTAAACCCACAATCACAACATCCTGTAACTTCTTGGGCTGCATCATAAATGATTTAGGAGAAATTGATGGCAAAATGTCAGCGCTATGTGTAAAGAAAACAATTTGATGCTTGTCATTGTAACTGCTTAATAGACTTCGATAACACAGGCTTCTGTAGGAAGTGGTTGTGTTTCTTAAAGGGATTGACACTTTTCTTTCCCCAAATTTTGGCCAGAATGGTGAGTAGTTGAAAATACAAATAGTTGAAAAACCTAACAATTGCCATTGCACACAGCATTTCCTATTTTTACAGAGGTCAGGTTGGAGTCAAGCCATCTTTCATGTATATGTATGTTTTATACGGGCACTTAGCCATTTAAATCATCGGCTGCCCCCACTGAATTGGGATTTTGGTTGACCAGAAACTAGGCACGCACAAATTAGACTAGACAAGAGGAAGTCTGAACTTTGTGAATTTGCTCTGATAGCCTTTGGAGAAGTACAGTACCCCTTTGCTCCTGGGACACCTTTGGGATAGGTAAAGTATCCTTTGTGATCGTTGAAAGTAAACATGATTATGAGTTAAAAGTACATCAACTGATTGGAACTGTCAAAGAGCTATCAAGCTGTCAAAGAACTGTCATAACTTGTCAACGAGCTGCCAAAAAACCATTGGAACTGTCAAAGCGCAATTGAATTGTCAGAGCTGTCGATGAATGTAATACTGCTGGGATTTAATTTTTTTTTTCTTAAGTCTGGAGTTTGTGTTTTGATATTTCTTTCTGCCTGTTGACATAAACCTGAAGATTATTATTTTCAGACTTGTGCTTCAATAATTTACTTTTAACTAACATTATCACACCAATATGGCTGTTAAGTAAGTAGTTTGATTGACAGCTGCAAACGGTTATATATTGGAACGTTTGCTTTGAGATTAATTGAAGGAATTCCTATGCACTGAATGTTAAATCTATGAAAGTATTTTTTTTTGTTTAAAAGGGTGGTTTCTTCAATAAGCGTATCATTCTTTGTCAGCCTGTCACCTGAGATAGAAACACAGTGGATGCTAAGTGAGGTGGAATAGAGGAGTTGGGTACATAGGATGTTGAGTAGGAGGCATGGTTTGGCACGAGTTGGCATTAGGTTAGCATAGGGTCTATAACGTTCTACAGTGATGTCTGGGGCTAGGAAGTATGAGAACAATGGGGCCGCATAGAGGGGAATGAGTTTGCCTAGAAAGTATAAGAGTTATATGGCTAGATATGTTCACATAGGTGGAATGAGGGGTCATGAAGGATGGGTGGCATCAGCTGGCATGGGGAGGATATGGGGGGAGTGAAAGTGTAAGGGCTGGGGGGTGGTGGTTTCTTTATTTTCTCAATTTCTAAAATTAATTTCAGCGAAGCGCTGCAGCTTGCCTTCACATCTAGCAGCCTCTGCATACATTCTGGGGATGGTAGGCCTCACTCCTAACCTATAAGTTTTTGCAAAATTTTAATCTTTAACCGTGGCCCGCCATTTTCAAAGGTTAGGTCTGCTTCCCTTGTCTTTCAAGATATTAGTGGTTGTGGGCTTGTCTATGAGCCTTGGTAAGTTCCTACAGTGTATTTTGTTTGAATTTAGCAAACATTCAGAAATTTCCTGTTATAAATTTGGGGAAGAAAATAGTGAAAACCCTGAAGAAACAGCTGTTAACGTAATTTCCACCCCCCACCCGCCCCCAGGATGTCTGTCAAAGTAATGTTAGGAGATCCCAAGAAGATCCATGAACATTTGTGACACAGGCATTTGGAGAAATGCCTTTGTGCACTGCTGCCTCTTCTGGTCCCGTGGCTTGCCATAGTCATGTGGCCACTGAGAGCACCTTGGATAAAATAAACCTTTTGGGCAAAAACGTTTGACACACCGCATAAAAGAATGCAAGTCTCAGCCCTAGGTTTAGGAAAGTAGTCACCAATATAACAGCATGACATTTTTTCTGCTCCTGTAAAAGCCATGTTGGAGCCTTGATACATAGGGCAGCTAATTTATTGCCAAAAGCGAAATACAGCTTGAAATAACTGCAGCCTCCAAAGATGGGTAACTTTCTTAATGTGGACTGGATTCTAATCTATATCCTAAAACTTATTCATTGCAGCACATAGTGAAGTTTACATCACTATTCATTGTACACCAGTTTAACTATCTAACATTAATTATCAATATTTCATAATGACAACTATCCTGACAAAATCTTTTGCGCTGGCATATCGTTGTCTCTGAATACCCTTTGTGTGTGCAGCCTTATGATCAAAAGACACCAATACTTTTAAATAAATGTAAAGCATCCAAAATTTGGACAGCCATAGGTTCGATTAGAAAGCTTAGCCAAACTCCCTGTTGTCTTCCCTAAACAATTTCAGTAGAGTCGCAATTTCTTTATGCTCACTTGTCAGCTATATTATATATATTGCACATTTCAGAACTTCAATACATCCCAGAGTTGTACTTAGCGCATGAAAAATTCATGAAGGACATCCATGGTTATAATGTAAGCAATGGCAAAAAATAGTAGCCAGAAATGTTAGAGACCAAACTTAATGACTAGATAATCTATTTTAGACGTGTCGGTGTGGGATGCATTTTGGAACAAGACATCATGAGAGCTCCCCTGCCCACTTTCAGCTACAGTTCCTGGTTTATGATAAGAATTCTGGTCAGCATTGCAATGTGCATTGAGCCAGAAAAATATATGGGTTTCCTCCTGATATTCTGCCCATTGTGTTCCTGAGGAATTTAAAAGCACCAATTAAAAACAAGAATAAAATCTTTGGTCAGAATTGTTTGTTGGTGGATTTTGTAATTAGCACACAAAATAGCACATATTTTTAACCTAACACGTACACATATATTCGCAATTTGTCCATAAATTCTCACTTATGGCATAGATTTAACGATGATGGTGTGGATTATATGAGGGAAAAAAATAGTATTGCAATTGCTCAACTGAAAATTTGTGTTAGCAATAAGCATTTGAGAAATTACAGATTTCCATGAATTCACAAAGATGTAAACTACATGTGTTCTGTGGGTGAGTAGGAGAAACGTTTGTTCTTACCCATAATTTTTATTTATGCAGACAAGCTTCAGTGCGAAGATCTGTCATTGAAATATCTGTAGGAAGACTTGCAGATAATGATATGGAATAAAGACTCGGGAAGAGATGTGGAGGAAAGAATGAACTCTAATAATAACTACTGAGTAAGGAGCTATGTCGTGGTGTAAATCACTGAGAAGATGAGTGGCGAACATCTTACAGAGGAATTATAGCTCCTTCCTAAAGTTTTAGAAACTTTAAAATAATTAATGTATACAAAAATATTTTGAATGAATGATCATTGCCTCTATCCAGAACTTTTCTAGAGCAAGAAATCGAGGAATTTGTAAACATATTTAGGACAATACAACATCCAGACCATGAAAACATCAGTGGTTTATTTTCAACACCTTCTTGGACAATTTTTGAGAACTTTTACACAGAAAGGGGATTTTCATTTTGATTGTATTTAAAACAACAGTTACAAGGCAAAATAAAAGCAGTGTGTTAATCAATTTTAGCATTTGGACTTGCAACAAATAAGTGTGCTAAATATCTTGGATTTGGTGACATCTGCCAAGAGGCAAAAGAATACATTTTTTAAAAATTAATTTGTGGAACATGGGCATTGTTGGCTGCCATCATTTATTGCCCATCCCAAGTTGCCCTTGAGAAGGTGGTGTTAAGCTGTCTTCTTGAATCGCTGCATCCGTGTGCTGTGGGTTGACCCACAATGCCATTAGGGAGGGAACTCCAAGATTTTGACCCAGCAATTGCAAAAGGATGGCAATATATTTCTAAGTCATAAACAGATGGAAATATGAGGTTTCAAAGGTGCTCTGTTAACCTAAGATAAGAAGATCATAGAATCCACAAAATCCCTACAGTGCAAAAGGAGGCCATTTGGCCCATTGAACCTACACTGACAACAATCCAACCCAGGCCCTATCACCATATCTCCACATATTTATCATGCTAATTCCCCCAACATTCAAAGGTAATTTAGCATGGCCATTTAACCTAATCCGCACAACTTTGGACTGTGGGAGGAAACCAGAGAACCCTGAGGAAACCCACACAGGCATGAGGAGAACATTCAAACTCCACGCAGATAGTCACCCAAGGCTGGAATTGAACCTGTGTCCCTGATGCTGTAAGGCAGCAGTGCTAATCACTGTGCCATTGTGCCACCCCAAGCTAGGTCTCATAGCGAAACATCAACAAATCTATTCTCATAAAGCTGAAATAAAGCAATGTAACTTGTAATCAAAGGCTTGAAAAGCAATGGATAATCAAAATTTAATGAGTATAAGATCATGGACAGAATTATATGGCTGCACATGCCCCACCGCTGCTGCCAATGAGGACAGAGAATTTAGCGTTGAGTCAAATCTCCATTCACTGCAGTGGGACGAGAGAATCCAGGATGTGAACAAAGACAAAGAATCCAGCCCAATGCCAACCTGTCTTTTGAGCACTTGCCCCAATGTATGGTGGGTCTGCAGGTTTAACCCCTATAATATTCCTGTGAATGTCATAGCTTAGAAGCTTTAGTGCCGGAGATGTACTCAATATTGAGACCTACGTGGCACCCCTACTTCTCCTGACAAAGAATTTTTGAATTTTGTCACCATAAGGTTTTGATTTTGATTTTACTTATTGTCACATGTAGTAAAAAGTATTGTTTCATGCACTCAATACAGATAAAGGATGCTGTTCATAGAGAAGGAAACAAGGGACTGTAGAATGTAGTGTTACCATCATAGGTAGGGTGTAAAGACTGATCAACTTAATACAAGGTAAGTTCATTCAAAAGTCTGAAAGCAGCAAGGAAGAAGTTATTCTTGAGTTGGTTGGTACGTGACCTCAGAGTTTTGTATCTTTTTCCTGACAGAAGAAGGTGGAAGAGAGAACGCCCAGGATGCTTGGGTTCCTTAATTATGCTGGCTGCTTTGTTGAGGCAGCAGAAATTGTTGACAGAGTCAGTGGATGGGAGACTGGTTTGCATGATGGATTGGGCCTTTGGTAGTTCTTTGCGGTCTTGGGAATACAAGGAGCAATATCAAGCTATGGTACAGAAAGAATGCTTTCTATGGTGCATTTCGATGGTAACGTTTTGAAGAAGAATTTTGCAGTTGCGGTGTGTTGGGGGACCTGTAGGGAGTAACGGGGAAAGGAAGCACAATCAGGAAAGAGAGAGCAATCAGGAAGGGCAGGCTTTGCAGAGGGGTGAGGTGGTAATCAAAACTTTGACCAATCATGGCAGAGGTGAGGTGACAATATGAAAATGTCATGAGCATTAGTTATCATTGGACCATAGTATTAATATGGATTCTACGTTCAGATAAACATTTTTTTTAACCGCTAACATCCACCGCCCATTTACCCGCTATATATCATTCTGAATGTACAGAATATAAAAGACTTTGGGCAGAACTCTCCGATTTAGGGACTGAACCCCATGGCGGGGCAGGAATATGGAGTGTTTCCGGCTGCAGAAACTGATGGAAAAACACATCAGTCTCCTGGCCTGGATGTCATCAATTATGCAATTGGATGTTTTGTGCTGTATTCTGTGGCAGTGCCATTTCTGTGACCTGATGGTAGAATACCATCCTATTTTGACATCATCTTGCCAAAGTAATGTCAACACCACCGACCTACTACTGAAGAAAGAAGGTGGACTCCTAAAAATAAAGCTGGATCTCTGGAGAAAGAAGATGGATTTCCAGGAACATTCTGAGACTGGTCTCTCTCAGGACACCAAATCTGAAAGGTGAACCCGTAAATGGACACCCTGCCACTGCTGTGGTTTTCCAGGGTTTTCAGATCTTGGGCAGTAACAGGGCAGTCCAGGATATTGTTCAGGTGAATCCCAACATCAGCACAGTGTGCCATCCTTTCTCATTGGTGCTGAGGGGAATTGGGCATGGGAGATCAGGCCTTCGTCTGCGATAATCATTAGCAGAATGCAGGTGAGGTTCATGCCAGCATCCAGCGGGTTTCTTGATTCAAAGAGCAGGGAGAAATGTAGTCATTTCATTTTGCAGACTGTGGTTGTTAAAGTTTTGAGTGCTGAGGTGTGTCCCCAAGAGCAACTTCATAGCCAGGAAGCACAGCTTTCTGTTCAGTTTACTCACTCCTCATCCAAACTGCAACTGTCCACTCAGGGTAGTTCCCAACCAGCTCACCTCACATGACTCCCATTCCCTTAAAGGCGCTATACCCCAACATATACAAGACATTTGGAGTGTCACAAGTATAGTTCTGGACTGCAGCTATTTACAAACTACTTTAATGACATAGAGAAAGAGACAAGGTTGCTCATGATTCAAAACATGGTAGATACAAGCTGTGAACAGGACACAAAGAGGCTGTGCAGAGATATAGGGTGGAATTTTCCAGTCTCCCAGCCACATATTCCTGGGTGACAGGATGTGGTGAGCTATTTACTGGCAGTGAGATTCTCTTGGTCACATTGCTGTAGTTGCGATTTCCCACTGATGTCACTTCACTGCAACATGAAATCTGCAGGAGGTGCTACATTGCCAGTGGGACCGGAGAATTCCCCCCCAATATGAACAGCCGGAACATTGTCTCGCACTTTGCTCCATTAATAGTATTAATCCTCCACTCAAAGCCTTGCGCCACCATGCTGCCCATGTATATCTGCTTTCATGTGTCTCATCTCAATGAATAACATACAATGTATTTGCGCAATCCCTTATGAGCAATTGGTGCCTATACATCATTATAAAAACCCCGATACAGAAAACACAATGTTTACAAGCATTACCTTGGCCAAGTCGGGTAATCATCTACCATGAACCCAGATCAGCTAATGTGCCTAATCACATTTTTAGCCTTAGGCTCCAGCCAAAGCTTGTTTCAAAGTGAGCCCCGACTATCTATTTTGTTGACAGTAAGAGCACAATGTGAGCATGTAATTAGTGCAGGCTTCTGATCCGATGGATTGCAGGTGCAGGCATGCATTCAGCAGCCACAAAGCCGGCACTGTTATCATCAAGTTTCTTGGCTATGCATTCAAATAAACTTAAAGCACTTGGGAACACCCTAAATATAGCAATGCTTAAAAACAGCTGGTTTTGTGAAGCTGACCATCAATGGGTTTCATACAAGAAAAGTTTCTTCCAAGACCATCTCTGAACAGCGTATAAAAGAACTGCCTCTACGTTCTCCCTGCCTGCCAGCAGCTTCCCCGCAAAAAGTTCATGAAAGGCTAAAGATTAGAGTGCAGCAGGACACTTGAAAAGAGTTACAATACACTGCTCATTTGCTCATTTGAGATAGTGTAAAAACAGCATCTCAAGACAATCACCAGAGATACAAATTAACTCACTGTGGCCACTGGGGATGTTCAATGGGGATGCAAAGTAATTTTGCTTTCATGGAAAAAAACCACATTCGGGTGAATTCAGTCTTGAAAATCATCAGGCATGACAGATCTCACCAATCCATTTCAATAGGATACCATAAAATATCTGCTACTCTCAACTGGAGGTAAGATATTGTTGCTTATTAGGGGTTTCTTGGGCAAAGAAATGTTACCCTGGCACAAGAGAACAGAGAAATCCCATTGAATGTGAAATGAACAAATCACTTAGTTCACATGGGTGGCTCGGTGGCACAGTGTTTAGCTGAGCGGTATTATCACTGGGACTAGTAGTCCAGAAACTCAGTTAATGTTCTGAGGACCCAGGGTCGAATTCCACAATGACAGATAGTGGAATTTGAATTCAGTAAAAAAAAATCTGGAATTCAGAATCTATTGACTATGAAACCATTGTTAATTGTCAAGAAAACCCATCTGGTTTACTAACGTCCTTCAGGGAAGGAAATCTCCCACCCTTACCTGGTCTGGACTACATGGAATTCCAGAACAGTAGCAATGTGATTGACACTCAAGTGCTCTCTGAATAAGAGCAATTAGAGATGGGCAATAAATTTGGCCAGCCAATAACACTGATATCCCATGAATGAATAAAAAAAAATCGAAATTGCATTTTTGACGTTCGGATACAGCATATTTTCTGTCCCATTCATGCAGATGCAGTATTCGGCTCTGTGAGTTCATTAAAGATATACACATTTATCATTATGATATCTGTAGAATATGCTAGACATTTCTACACACATCAACCAGGCAATGAAGGCAATGCCACACTTGGTCAAATGCTGCCCTGTATTAAAGAAAATTGTTTTCACCTCCCCTCTTGAGTTCAGCCCTTTCTGAGTTTCCTTCAAGGCTTTAATGAGGACAGGAATTGAATGGTCCAGATAGAACTGAGCATCAGTGAGCAGGTTATTGTTGTTGAAATGCCACTTGAAAGCACTTTTGATAATACCTTCCATCATTTTGCTGATTGTCGAGTAGGGGCTAATAAGGCAGTAATTGGCCAGGTTGGACTTGTCCTGCTTTTGGTAATTAGCACTTATCTGGGCACTTTTTGATATATGCAGTTTTATCTGTATTGGTTGGTTAGGGGCATTGTTAGTTGTAAAGTACATGGCTGGAGTTTTACCACCTTGCTCGCCACAGGAATCAGAGTGGGCAAATGGGCAGATCATGGAAAGTTCTTTTTACCATGGGTGGGGTTTTTACGGTTTTGAGGTCAGCAAGGACAGAAAATCCCCCCCCCCCAAGCCTACCATCCATTGTTAGGATGTCGTCAGGGCCACAACATTAGCAGATTCCAGTGCCCTCAGCCGTCTCGCTTCAGCACATGGAGTAACTGGAAGTGGTGGGAGGGTGCGATGGCTAGCACTACTGCTTCATAGTGGCAGAGATCCTGATTCGATTCCCGGCTTTGGTCACTATCTGTGTGAAGTCTGCATGTTCTCTCTGCATCTGTATAGATTTCTTCCGGGTGCTCTGGTTTCCTCCTACAGTTGGAAGGCTGTGCCAGTTAGATGCATTGGCCATGCTGAATTCTCCGTGTATCGGAGTGTGGAGATTTTCACAGTAACTTCATTACAATGTTAGTGTAAAGCCCCTTGTGACACTAATAAATACATTCTTTAAACTTTAAAGACTATTGTCATCCATGCAATTGGCAACCTCACAAAAAAGGTTAACAACTCAGCAGATCTGGCCCAAGATGCTTACAAATGTCTAGGTCTTGTCTTTTGCTATCATATGTTGGACTCCCACATCACTGAAGATGGTGACATTTGTTGAGTCATCTCCACAAATCCAGGATTGGATTTGGCAGAACTGCAAGGCATTGATCTTATTCGTTAGCTGTGGGATTTGTGGAAATGTTTCTTTTGGGATTGCTTATCTCTATTTATCAAATGGCACAATCATTGTTTGGCTTGCAACTAATCGTGAGTTGCAGCTTCACCATGATGAAAGCTTTGGTGTGCCAGGTGCTGTTGCTGGCATGTCCTTTTGCATGCTTCACTGAACCAGGACTTAGCTTAATGGTAATGGTAAAATGATGGTTCTGTCAGGCCACGAGGGGTTTCAGATTGTTGCTGAATACTATTCTGCTGCTATTGATGCCCCACAGCAACTCATGGATGCCTAATTTTGAGTTACTAGAAGAGTTTTGAATCTATCCCACATAGAGACTTTGTCCTGTATAGTTGTGTTTGTACTGGATCAATTTGGTTAGGGATGCAATTAGATTTGGAGCACAAGATTTCTGTGCTATTGATGATATGTTGTCATGGCCCATAGTCTTTGCCATATCCATTGCCATCAATTAGCTATTCCACCATGGCTGCTGGGGGCAATGCCATCTGGACAAGCGGCCAAGTAAACCTAAGTGAGTATGTCTATTCTCTGTTGGAGTAGCACCCTCATATTTGAGCACATAGTGTTTAATGGAAAGACCCACCTAAAGCAAGAGCCATTTGAGTGGGAAAGTCCATGCTGCTCTTCCCACTGAGCCTTCCTTCTTCTACTTTCACCAAGACCAGCCTGTCTGGCACCTTGAACCTCATAGAGTCCCTACAATCAGGAAGAGGCCATTTGGCTCATTGAGCCAGCATCAACATAATCCTACCCAAGTCCTGTCCTTGTAACCCCATTTATTTACCTTGCTATCCCCTGACACTAAGGGACAATTTAGCATGGCCAATCAACCTAACCCATACCTGTGGGAGGAAACTGGAATACTCAAAGAAATCTCATGCAGATACCAGGAGAATGTACAAACTCCAAGCAGACAGTCACCCAAGGCAGGAATTGAACCCGGATCCCTGGCACAGTGAGGCAGCAGTGATAGCCAGCGTACCATACAGTCTACCACATCTAGCTGCATTTCAGAGCTCTAGCGACACTCTTACCAGATTACCAGCAGTGGTCACCACTTCTGGTTGTGCTGACTATACTGCAGAGATTTCGGCCTCTGATTCAGCAACAGCTCCTGGAGGTGGGACGTCTACCTTACAGAAACAGGGAACCTCAAATGCAGCAGGAAGACTGCCTCAATGGGATTTCATCCCACTGAGAGTCCCAGGAATAGCTGCTGATTGCCATCATGGTCCCACTCCACGAGCATTAAATCTGCCCGTAACATTTGTATGAAATAACATGAGATTGAGTCAGCATAAATGGCTGAATTAGCTCAACAAGTGGACAATGAATTCAAGACCCTATGGAGATTAAAGATTTTCTCTTCCTAGGCACACATTTTGGCCGTCTTCCTCACAGAGATGAGCAACGTTGTTGCATCACTGGCAGATTTCTTTTTAAAGAGAGATTAATAAAGGAGGGCACTTAGTTAACAGCCTTTTATTTATCTCAAATTATGTTTTCAAGTTGTATGTAATCAGATCCAATCTAACCTGAACACACTAACTTGGCAGATTCTCTCAACTATCCTCAGCCAAAAACACTCTTCCTAACAGAATTGCCTTTCATTTCAATGAATACATTCTTGACTTGGAGCACGAATTCCCACAAGTGTTGCATTAACTGAGCATGAGTCAAGCTAACCTCCAGATTGGCTTTTAACTGTGGTGTCATCTTCTCCCTGCTCAACTTCAACTAACAGAGTTGCCACCTATTCACTCCTCGTTATCTTTCCCAAAACAGAGGTGCTAATTTCTTCTGAATTTAATCGCTCGTTCTCAATTCTGCTTTATTAATTATCACGTGTAAGAACATCTATCTCTTGGGAATTCAAGATTGCATGGCCCATTAATGGTGCAGTTGCACCTGCAGTGAGGCGCTATTGTAATGAGGTGTTGTCCATCCTCGCAAAACCATGAAACATCAATCCAGATATATGGCACTTCCTTCCCAGAACACTAAAGATTATGAGAGATATGTATTCAACATGTTTATCCTCACACAACAACCACAGAGGCCTCGCCACCATCAAGTTATGCCCAACATTAACCAAAATGTTGGAAAAGCTCTGAAGGTCTGACAGCATCCAGCATCTGTGGAGAGAGAATTGACTCAACATTTTGTGTCAGGATGATCCTTCATCAGAACTCAAAGTTCCTGCATGACAATGTCAACTGGAACCTTGAATTGTTCTGACTCCCTTGAAGAAGAATGTTCTGGAATATATTGATGCAGCATTGCCCTTCTTCCCAGATAAACCAGAAACGACAGATTTGAAGGTCTTATGAGGAAAGGCTGAGGGACTTGAGATTATTTTCATTAGAGAGGAGGAGGTTTGGAGGTGACCTAATTGAGGCGTAAGAGATGATCAGAGGGTTAGATAGGGTGGACAGTGAGAGCCTTTTTCTTTGGATGGTGATGGCTAACATAAGGGGACAAAGCTTTAAATTAAGAGGTGGTAATTATAGGACAGATGTTGGAGGTAGGTTCTTTACTCAGGTAGTAAGAGCTTGGAATGCCCTGCCTGCAGCAGTTGTGGACTCGCCAACTTTAAGAGTGTTCAAATGGTCAGTGGATAGGCGTATGGATAACATTGGAATAATTTATGTTAGAGGGTCATAAGATTGGTTCCAGTGGTTGGCGCAACATCGAGGGCCAAAGGGCCTGTACTGCGCTGTAATGTTCTATGTTCTAAATTTTATTTTCTTGAAACAACTCTTTATAATTCTGACAACTCTTCGAATTATACATACAAGTTGTTGTCCACATACAAGTTAGACACAACTTAACATCTTCTATGATTGATTGTGCCAAATTATAATCTGTAGATTTTAATTTGATAGTTGTTTCTTTAATTTTACATCTCCAGGCCAGTTTGATTTTTGAACAGTCACAGATGTTCTTCATTAAGTTCAATGCTTTTATCTTGCAATACATTTTATTGTTGGTAAATTTCTTAGCCCTTACTTAATTTTTAAAACTTCCATATTTGTCCATTACATCCCAGATTTGTATTTAGTGGCATGGAGCTCCTCCTCTCTCTCTTGTCCTCATATACCCTAAGATTTTGTTTTGGTCTTTGATTTTGCTCGGCTCTTAGGCATGAAGAGCTTCCGAGCTTCAGTTCTTGAAAACCTCAGAACATCCTATTTATTTTCATTCCTTTGTGATACAGGAAGATTGAATTATCAAATGATTAGAGCTTTCTCAGATCTTTGTTACATCGAGTCCGGATGTTTGCTTTCATGGATCTACTTTCCTCAGGGGCAAAGTACACCAGCTGTCCACTTCTGAATCTGAAACCAAGTAGCCAGTTCGGTTAAATGTAAATTGGATGATATCCACATTTGTGCATGTAAGCACTGATACTTCAAAGTTGAGTCTACATTTAGCCAAGGATGCTTCGTGACAGTCAGCTTTTAATTGTTTGAAATGTCTATAACTCTAATAGGCATTAAATAATCAGATAGTGTATTTAAATAAAAGGTTTGACTCGGATCCTTCCTATTGTGGGAGTGTTGGCAATTACTGTCTGGGAAAGATTCTTGAAATTAACGAGTAATGTTAGGTCACCGGAGAATTTTAAGCTAATTGTGCATCCCCTGAATTTGTTAAAGAGCAGAAAGTCTTCTCATAATCTACTGTTTCAAATTACTATTTGTTACAGTTGTATAATTGACAGAATCACAGTTAATCACTTCTTCTCAGCTTGTTTTGTGTTTTAGAATTGATAGTTAGAAGCAGCCAATGGCAGATTTTGGCCAGAATTGTCTAGCAGCTCCCTACGCCCATTGCCAGTGACACAATGGCACAGTGATTAGCACTGATGCCTCACAGCACCAAGGATCTGGGTTCAATTCCAGGCCTAGGTCGCTGTCTGTGTGGAGTTTGCACATTCTCCCTGTGTCTGCGTGAGTTTCCGCTGGGTACTCCTGTTTCCTCCCACACTCCAAAAATGTGTGGGTTAGGTCGATTGGCCATGCTAAATTAATCCTGTCAGCGGATTAAAAGGGTAAATATGTGGGATTGCAGAGATAGTGCCTGCTTGGTATTGTGGTCAGTGCAGATAGGCTGAATGACCTCCTTCTGTACTGTAGGGATTCTATTCTTCTAACTGGAAATGTTTGAAATTCAGCAAGGAATCGGTGCAGCTGTCAAGTCAGTCATTTAATTATTATAATAAGCAACTCCTTCCATTTTAAACAAAAGATACTGCATTTAACTGGCAGCACAAGTATTTCATAAACTGTGCAGAACTCATCAGGATTTTGAAAAATTGGCGCACAGCAAAGGCTTCTTCAGTGAAACTGATTGGCTGGGAAGTTGTTAGTCTGTAAAATTGAAGAACAGCATCCACGACCAGGTGAAAGATTGTTTCTTATAGCAGTCCTTCTCTGAGAGGACTGTTACTTCTTGACTGGTGATTGCATTTCTTTTGCAATTCATTTCCCCTGTTTTGTACTCTGTCCAACTTCCGCTGCAGGTCCCTGCTGTCAACCTTCAACATGGGAAGGGAACAGCTTTTACAGTTTTAACTTGCTGCTCTTAGAAAGAGCAACCCCAGCACCCACAGCACTAATGTCAGCACCAACATTAACACCATCTAGTTTCCCTCGGCCATATGCCGTCCTGCAAAGTCGAGGGTCGGAATACCAAGACCTAAATAGTTTCAAGCTGATGTGACCCCTCCCGCAGCACATCACCCCCAACACAAGTGGGGTGAATTTTCCAATTTTGCCCACCACAGGAATTGGAGCCGGCAAGGGATGGACTATGGAAAGTTCCATTGACCTCAGGTGGGGTTATCTGGTTTCAGGGCAAGCACAGCCAGAAAATCCCATCCAGTCTCCAAGCAGAGGATCAGCTCTCTTTCTCTCAAGCCTCAGGGAGGTAAATTTTGTGTTAACAGCAAGTTAACTAAGTGCACTTTGCAGCCTAGTTTGGTAACAGGATAACAAATGAAAACATATAATCTGCCCCAGGTTTAGCAGATAATATGAGGAAAAGCTCTGCATATTGGGCCCATGTGTGGCTACTGCATAAGGTGAGAGCTCTACCCTAAAAGATTCAGGGACCTCAACAATAGCAAACAGACTGCCTGTTCATCCCATTGCAAGTCAGAAGAGTAGCTACTGTTAACCAAATTAAAGTATTATTCATAAAGGATAATTTCATTCTTATCTTTCCTTTTCCATACTTGCTCCATCTGCTTGTTTTTGTTCACCCACTGCGTTATCATCATTTATTTGTTAGAACCCAGCTTTCACACAGAAATCTTTGATGGGTGTGTGATCTGTAAGGCCTGTGTTCTCTTCACTTTGGACCTATTAAAGTTCATCTTCCAGTTTCATTATTAATTTATTAAGTGAGCAAACTGGGATGTACAGAATCTTGTTCCTCACTTTCTTTCATGGCAAGTTGTTGCAGACAGAAGCAACGTTCTGGAGTAAGAATTCCTTCCCAGTGGACCATGTGGGTCATTGTCAGTGATGTTGAAGGTGTCCATTACTGGAAAGCCACCTCCTGAGGTGGGAGGGTAGCACGATGGCACAGTTGTTAGTACGAATGATAGAAGGATTTCTGAAGTACTTTTTAGGACAGTTTTATTGATCAGCATGTTTCTAGTTCAAGAAGTAAAGAATTCCTCTGTCTCTATGATTCCATCCTATATTAGAATAATTAAAGTGTCCCATAATCACGACCTACGATTTTGGTGTCTCTCTAATTTCTTTGTAAATTTGTTCCTCAGTAGTTTTTCCACTAGTTGATGGCCTATTAGGATAAATTAGATAATATCATTGGACTTCCGTTGTTTATTAACTGCTGAAGAAATACTTCTGAGGAATGAGGTGGGACAAGTTGATCAAGTGTCAGTGGACTATAGTTATCTAACCACTGATTATAGTATGTATCCTCATATTTAGGTTTACTATGGAAAAGGACAATAAGCATTCCATTATGAAAATAATTAATTGGTGGTAGGTCAATTTCTTTGAGGTGAAAATGGATCTGACTCGGGTCAATTAGAATTAAACAAACAAAATTGGAATGGAACAACGAGCTGCTTGTAATGATGAGATAGTTCAGGTCAAGTCTGGATAAACTTTCACATGAGGGGAAAATTAGGATAATCAGATTTCCTGGCTGCAAAAGAGATAAAGAGTAACATTATATCTGTTATAGATATCCTTGTCTGATACAAGATTAGTAATACTAAAACTTGGGCTAATTATAGAAAATTCAGGGAGAAAGTGAAACAGGAAATGAGGAAGATGATGAGAGCATGAGAAGAAACATGAGCTAACAAGAGAAAGGGAATCCAAAAGTCTTTCTCAACATACTAATAGTGAAAGAATAGTAAGAGGAAGGATAGCAAGAGGAAGGCTTATACTGTAATGCATGGAGATAGATGCTTTCTTTGAATCAGAATCCCCAAAGTGCAGAAGGAGATCAATTGGCCCATTGAGCCTGCACCAACAACAATCCTACCCAGCCACTATTCTCATAACCTCATGGATTTACCTGCTAATCCTCCTTAAACTACACTTCTTGGGACACTAAAGGGCAATTTAGCATGGCCATTGAACCTTACCCCATATCTTTGGAGTGTAGGAGGAAACTAGAGCATCTGGGAAATCCAAGCAGACAACAGGGAGAACGTGCAAACTCCACACAGACTGGAATTGACCCCAGGTGGCTGTGAAGCAGTGGTTCTAAGCACTGTGCCACCATGTCAACCCCAGATTTTTCTCAAATCCCTTTTAAATCTCCTGCTACTAATCTTACATCTTGCCCCCTGGTTATTAAACCCTGTTCTAAGGGGAAATGCTTCTTCCTATCTAATCCCTTATCATTTTGTACATCTCGATGAGGTTGCCCCATCAGCACTTGAAGGGAAACTCTTTTGTCTTAAGGAGCAAAGTACTATCTAAATCATAGAGAAAGTTGATCACTGGGTTAATAATTGGTAAAGAAGAGGCATTGGGAAGGCATATTGGACTTAAAGTTACTTGGTTATCAAGATCAGGTGAGATGCATCTGAGGATATTGAAGGAAGGATAGAATTTGTTGAATTATCAAACATAACCTTCCAATTTCCTAATCAAAGGGGATGGTTCTAGAGAACTGAACATTTGCAAATCTTACATTTTTAAATTTATGTTTACTTATTAGTGTCACACTAACACCGCAATGAAAATTCCCTAGACACCACACTCCAGCACCTGTTTGGGGAAGAAGAGTGTCAGGCCGTCGGTTCAGGAAACTTTTAAAAAATGATAATCCATGACAAAATTAACCGTTGTGGGGAGAAATGCCAATTAATTAAGGAAAGCCAGCACAAATTCGTTAAAGGCAAACTGGATTTCATTAATTTGAGAATTTGTGATGAGCTAACAGAATGGGTTAATGAGGGTAACACAATTGATGTGGTATAAATGAACTTCGAAAAGGCATTTGATAAATTGTCGCCTAATATAATTGCCTGAAAGTTGAAGCCCATGAAAGAAAAGGGACAATGGCAGCGTGGATATGAAGTTGGCTCAGTGACAAGAAATATAAAGTATCAGTGAATGATTTCTTTACATATTAGGTTTCTCCAGAGATTGGTATTAGCACCACAGTTTTTCTTGATATATATTAATGGCATGGGGCAGGATCCTCTACTCCCTGTCCTCTTCCTGTGGGATGTTTATCAATGGGAGGAAGTGGCCTGCAAAGGGATCTTCTGATGCTGCCAATGGCAATGAGATTTCCCATTGAATCTAAGCTCCTCATTGACAACAATACTATCCATACATCCTTATATTTACCCTGCTAATCCACCCAATGTTAAGTAACAATTTAGCTTGGCCAATCAACCTAACCCACACATCTTTGGACTGAGGGAGGAAACCAGAGCACCCAGATGAAACCCACATAGACAAGGGAGAATGTTGAAACTCCACAGAGACAGTTAGCCAAGGCCAGAATTGGACCCAGGTCCCTGGCAATGAAGGCAGCAGTGCCAACCACTGTGCCATTATGCCAACCTCACAACAGGTGGGTGACACGATGGGTGCGTCCATCTGATTTGATATGTCTGTTGAAAACCCTAATATCACACAAGATACGGTAGTGAAATGCATCAACATCTCTTCCACCACATTGTTTATTTACTATTATCTATTAAGTAGTTGCAGATTGTTTTAAGAACTGATTGCATGATTTGATGGTGATATCATTAGGTTGTTGCACAGGCTGTGGTTTTACTTTCCATTTGTAAAGTTAATTTATCAGTTACAAATAAGGCTGACATTAACACTGCAATTAAGTTATTGCAAAATTCCTCTAGTCACATTGGCGCCTTTTCATGTCAATGCAATGCACCTAACCAACATGACTTTCAGACTTTGGAGGAAACTGGAGCACCCGAAGGAAACCCATACACCCAAACCCATACAGGAAGAATATGAAAATTCCATACAGGCATTGACCACAGTTGGGAATTGAACCCAGGTCCCTGGCACCGTGAGGCAGCAGTGCTAACCACTGTGCAAACAGGCAAAGAGTTCCGAGAATAAATTTGTTGTTAGTTTGAATTGACATGTGCAAAGCTCATCTTTTCTTTCTCTTTAAAAGTCTACTAACCAGAACATAATTAGAAGGTACAATCTTCAAGATTTGAAGTTTATGAATTACTTATCTAAAAGTGATCAAAATGAAGCAATAGAAAAATTGAGGAGAACTTTAGGAATGATGAATAAATGTGCATAATTCTGCAACTGAAGTTTACTGTGTGGAATAGAATGGTAATCTGGTTATGAGTCCCTGTGGAAGAGTTTTATCTCCAATGCTTGGATGATAATCTGGCAATGCAGATCGTCCTTGATGTCAATTGTCTGTGAATTCTTTAAGGACCAGGCAATCCATTTTATCAAATTATGACCCAGGTATGAGAGTAAAAATATAACCTCTTATTTCTTATTTGCTGGTTCATTTCTTTTAAAAGAGAAAGTGTATGAATATTTTCTTCCTGTAATATGAATTATCAACAGCTGCAGAGATAGATTAGCCATGGTAAATGTACAGGGGTGGGGTGAGGATGGGATCTGGATAAGATGCCATTTTGGAAAGTGCAGACTCAATAAGCTGCCTGGCCTCCTTCTGCACTGTAGGGATTCTATGGCTTTAATGAATGAATAACATTTTTTAAAAAAGCTTTTCTTTTTATAAACATACTGCTATACAGTGTAGAGTTCATTAGTTCATAATAATCTATCATGAATGATTGGGAATGGAAGCCCCATGGCTAGGCACTGGGGGTATGAGAAGTTGATAAGGTTTGTTTGGAAGGTTAGAGCTTGGCATTGGGGGCATGAGTGTCGGTAGAGGGTGGGAGGAAGGACAGAGGGGATAAGAGCACTAGAGAGCTCAATTGTAAGTAACTTTTCTAAAACTCAACCAGTAAATAATGTCTAAAAACATAATTTAATCAGGTCAGTTGACCCCTGTGGGATTAGCATTCCAACTATTATTTTGTAAATTGAGTTTGTGTCTTTATATGCCCTGTTTGTGAACAGAACTCCCACTTGCCTGACAAAGAAACAGCCCTCCGAAAGCTGATGGCTTTTGCTACCAAATAAACTTGTTGGACTTTAACCTGGTGTTGTGAGACTTCTTAGTGCGTTTACTGCAGTCCAACACCGGCATCTCCACATCAGGAGTAGCTCCTCGCATTGTGGGATCCAGTTGCGCAATCTTAGATCTGACTGCGGAACAGTGCATACTTACAATACAGCTCCCCAGTGTTCAAGTCTACCTTGTATTTATTTAGGCATCATTAGTCAATAGGTCCATACACAATACTGCTGTTACAGGAACATACGGTATTATATATAAAGTGACCCAGATTACACAACGTAATTCACATTCCCTCTGGTACATCTCCTGTCATCAGTGTAGAATAATGAGAATGTGCCATGTCATAATATTCTCCTTTTCCATATCAAATAAATTCTGCAATTATAAATGCAGAATTTTCATTCATAACAAAGCATAATATTCATTTTCGAAAGATAATTGAGGATGATGTGCAGTACAAGGTCAAAGGTTCACCTAGGTCACATAATGATCCTTTATTGGCCCTGATAGAAGTAGCTCTTTTTATAACTTTTAGGCTTACTGGGCAGTTAAAATTTAATCAAAGCTTTCTATACTTTCCCCCAAAGGATGCCTTGGATACAAAAGATACAAAACTAGCACATTTTATTTTTACAATAAAAATTTATATGTTGTTAGCTCGATTGTTGTTGTTTTCTTGATAGCCACAGTCCTCTCTTCCCACATTCTTATATATAAGAAAGAAGAAGACATGATTAAGAGCAACTCCCTTAATCCAATAAGGGAACTAAGGATAGAACTTAATGCAGTAGCCTTAGTTGGATCTTTTATTTCAATGTACATTCCCTGGGTGGGAAATTGAGTCCTCATTCCCCTCCTGCGAGATCTCTGGCAAGGGCTCAAGATCTGAAATAACGAAAGCCAGAAATAGTGAATCTCACCAACGAGACCCTGATTTGTATTCATTTTAATAAAGTTAAATTTGATTAGACACACCCCTCACCTGATCTTTTCATCTGATTAGATTTTCGTATCCCATCCAGAAGTGAACCTGTCGTGGGGACCCTTCAAAGGGTGCAAAGGTCTGTATGGCCCCTGGGGATGAGAAGAATGTGGCCTGTCAGTACCAACCTGTGCAAAAGGGCAGTGCCAGAGATGGGTCCATGGGGGAAGTTCACATGCAGGCACTCATCTATTTGTGGGAATGGGGGATGATGGCTAAGCAGTGGAGATGCAAGCGATTGAGATGCCAGGATGATCCGGGTGTGGGGACCAATGCCAGAGATGATTACATGCATGGTGCAGAGGGATGCCAGTGATGATCACGGTGGGGATGGGAGTTGGGAGGTGGGCCACAGAGAAGGTGCACTGATCTAAATGGAATCTTTCCCCAGCTCTAACATTCACCACCTCAACAGAGTATTGCAAAATCTGGAGAGAAAACAGGGCAGTGGAATTGGAGAGTTCCAGTCAGTTTTCTTACTAGAGCTGACATACTCCCAAATTCTCATTAGATTCCACCTCAGCTTTATACTTTTCTCATTTATGAAGTAACTTATAATGCTAGTGACATTTTTAGCATGTTCTTTAGATAGAAAGAAACAGCGGCAGGGGCAGGGGGGAATTAAAATAATAATGGGCCAATTATCTGTCACATACTAATGGAATACAGTTGGGTCAACTGAAGGACAAGATTTATTCTTGCCTACTTCATTTGAACTTCTTTTCTCAGCTCTCCATTAAAACACATGTGGAGCTCATTATTACTATTTGATCAAACCTGCTGTTACTCAAAGTTAATTCAGCTGCTTTCTTGCAGACTTGCCAATTCCCCTGTAGCCACACAGTAGACAGCTGAATTGCAGCAGCATTTCACATCGCAGCAGACAATTCCACTTCTACCGATGATGTCAAATCAACCCGGTCCTCACTGGTACACGAGGGAATGAATGGAACATCTCCTGGAAGATGTTTGCTTTGTAGGGTTTCATGCAAAAGAGCAGAAAGCACCAAAAATTATGGGATATCCTTCTTGATAACTCACGTGCAAAGGAATCTTCAGGTTTAGATTAAAGGGAAATGATGTGAGACACGCCATTTTGCAGCTGTAATGATTTCAACTGATGAATCATTGAAATTGGCTTATTGGACTCCCTGATTAAGGATCCAATGGATGGGCTAATCAAGGAGTCTTTGCCTTGTACTTAACCGGGCATGTCAGTTTCTCTGACACCCCTGGAAGTAGACTGCCGACTGACAGCACTCTATGTACTGTTGTTAGCGTCGTAAATAAAGGGATTTTTACTAAAGGATTTCTGCCTGTGTTGACTTAATACAGTATCCTGGTTTGATCGTGTTTTCCAGCATTTTGAAGGGTTGTTCATTTTTCTTCAATAGAATTTTCATGCATCCAAACAAATTATCTGAAAATATTATAATTTTGACATTTTCCTAATCATTCCTTAATTATAGTAAAGCTCTGAAAATCATAATTCTGGAACCTCTGAAAGAATTTCTGCTTCTTTTTCTTGCAAAGTCTTAATACTATTCCACTGCTGTTGAAGTCCTGAATCATTGTATCTCAATGCATAATGCAAGATCAAACTCAATGATTTTCTCCAACAATTTGTCCTTGTGTAACAGGATGACTGGGAGGCCTGACTTCAATTTGAGTTCAACTTTACTAGCTGACGTGTAATGCCATTTTTTTTTAACAAAGCCATTGAATTCCTGATTGCTTGCCATTGAAAGGGACATTGATGGAACCTTCAGCAGAATAAATGTTTACCTTTAGCCATTTGTGTCATTTGTCCATTTTGACGATTGTCCACCAGAGATCCAGAGAATGGAGCGGCATGGTGGGATAATGGTTAGCACTGCTGCCCACAGCTCCAGGGACTTGGGTTTGATCCCCGGCTTGTGTCACTGTCTGTGTGGAGTTTGCACATTCTCCTAGTGTCTGTATGGCTTTCCTTGAAGTGCTCTAGCTTTCTCCACAGATATGTGGGTTAGGTGCATTGGCCATGCTAAATCATCCCTTAGTATCCTGGTTAAAGAAATTAGTATGGAATAGGATCTAGGTGTGATTGTTATTGGTGCAGACTCAATGGGCTGAATGGCCTCCTTTTGCATTGTAGGGTTTCTATCCCTGAAAATTCCAGACGTAGGTATCTCTCCTTTCGTAATCTATCTCTCTGCTTATCTCTCAGTCTTCAATTCTTCCTGTCACCTCTTCCATGGTTTTCAGTTTGTTTTATCCCTCTCATTCCATCTCACTCCTTCTCCCTCATGTTTTCTCAAGATATTCTTCTCATTGTCATCCTTGTGTCTGTAATTGTCTCCAACTCTATTTTCCCACTCCAAATTTATCCATTTTTTTTATCATTCTCGGCCTCCTCTTCATTGTGGCTCTCTTCACTCTATTTTGGCTTGTGTATCTACCACTCCAAAGATATATTGATAGGTAATGTTATGTCTGGAAATAATTACAATAAATTCAAATTTTGTTTTATTCATTCAGTGGATGTGGCCGTCGCTGGCTCGGCCAGCATTTATTACCCATCCCTAATTGCCCTTGAACTGAATGATTTGCCAGGCCATTTGAGGGCAGTTAAGAGTCAACCACATTGCTATGGGTCTGTAATTACAAATACACCAAAGCAGGTAAGGATGGCAGAATTTCTTCCCTAAAGGACATTGGTGAATCAAATTATTTTTCATGACAATTAGACCTGGTCACATTAGAATGTTTATTCCAGATTTTTAATTGAATTCAAATTTTTATTGAATCCTGTCATGGTGGGATTATGATGTGGAGATGCTGATGTTGAAGTGGGGTAAATACTGTAAGAAGTCTGGCAACACCAGGTTTAAGTCCAACTGATTTATTTGATAGTAAACTTGCAAGCTTTCGGGGTTTGCTCCTTCATCAGATGAATGGAGTTCTGGCCTCGACAGAGTATATAACAGCACAGACAGTTTATAGATTACTGATTAGAATACGAGTCTTTACAACTAACCTGCTATTCAAGTCTTAAAGACACATTCTGATCAGTAACCTGTACACTGTCTGTGCTGTTATATGCTCTGTCTGAGGCCAGAACTCTCCATTCACCTGACGAAGAGGCAAACCCAAAAGCTTGCGAGTTTATGATCAAATAAATCAGTTGGACTTAAACCTGGTGTTGCCAGACTTCTTACCATGGTTGGAGTAAATATGTGCAGTGATTAGGAAGAACCCAGAACTCAGAAATGAAGTTGAAAGCGCAGAGCTTTGTGGTGAACATTGAGGAGAGGAAGTGTTGGGGATAAAGGCAAGGGATGGTTATAATTAGCCAGAGAACTAGGAAGAAGTCAGGTAGTAAAATGCGAGTTCAATCTCAGAAAAAGCCAAGAGACAAGCTGTGACTGAAGCCAAGAATGGGAAGTTGATGCTGGCCTAAGTTGTGACTAGGGGATGTGAATGAGAAGATAGGTAAAGATAGGGTTGCAAGGTCAGATTGGAGGGAAGGGTTTAAAGTGGGCAAACCAGCGCTTGACAGCTGCGGCTGAAGTGCTGCAGAATCAGCAGAGCGTGGCAAGGCTTGGCAGTAACCAGGACTGGGACCAGGTGTTGAGAAAGCATTGCGGAGCACCTGGTTACCCAGCAGATGACTGGGAACGGATAAAGAGCAGACGTGCAACATTGACATAATTCAACAGACCGAGTCTTGATTGCATTCGCAATAAAGTGGCTCACTCATTCAGAAATTCAGGGCAAATTTAAATTCTTTGCAAAGTAAGGTTGCTTCCTAGCTGACGTAGTGAAGATTGCATCTAGAGAAAACCAGCATTTATGAGCAACTGGAAGTGCATACAAGTCTGTTAATCTGTTACATTTTCACTTGCTAAAATTTGATTTGTGTGATGCTAATTTACTCAAATACACCCACCTGTTCACTTCTGCCTCAAATCTGCCAATTTATGCCTGATGCTTATAATTTCATTCAATACAATCTGTCAGTTTGTTCTTGGTGTTTTGCGACTCATAGCTTATTCATTGAAGTTTGCCAATCTGTTTATTTTGCTAATCGGAAAATGCTCATTTGATAAAGATCCTGCCTTTTAATGTTGAGATCAGCTGTCTCTGTTCAATTTTCATTCATTATTAATACATTACTTTTCTTGTATTTGTACAAAAGGATAATGCTACAGGACAAGGGAATGGAAAAGATTACTGAAAGAGGAAGAATAATTACTTCATTCAAGTTTTTTTTTTCCGTATTGTGTGTCGATCTGCGTGGGTGGATTAGTTTCTAATCACAGCCAGAAAACAAAAAAAACTGTTAACACGGCTTCTGCAGAATTGACAATTCATCATGAGTAATGATGCAAATAAGGTTATGTGTCACTCAAACAGATATCCAAGTACGCATGTGGGGGGAGGAGAGAACGGGAAAGTAAAATATGTCCTTTTGCTAATTTTAAATATAGAGTACAAATGAGAAAACCCATTTACCACAGATGCTTGAAGATTATGGGGGGTATTTTACAGCCTCGCTCGAGCGAGACCAGAAAATAGCACCCAAGGTCAACAGACGTTTCCATCGTTCATCTCTCACCTGCTGCTATCACTAATGGTTAGAGCAAGAGCAACACAGCACAGGAAACAAGCCCTTCTGCCCAACGAGCCCTCGCCGCCGTCATAACTTTATAGTAACAATTCCATTTTCCTATTCTAATTTTAGGTTATTCCTAATATGGAAGAATCTCAATATAGGGACAATTTGTTTCCCAATCAGCCTAAGAGCGAATTTTTGGGATGTGGGAGGAAACCGGAGCGCCCGGAGAAAACCCACGCAACCACGGGGAGAACGCGCAAACTCCCGCAGACACCGGCCCAATTCCAAGTGTCTGCACAGCCACATCGATAGTCACTGAGCTGTCATGGTGCCCTTCAGATGGTCCACATAAAGCACTCATTTACGACATGAAGCACCAGGCAACCCATGAATCAACATCCAAGAGCTGTCCTCGCACCACCTGCCGAATGCATGCTCCTTGTTGGTCAAGTTGGACCGAATTACCTGTGGAAAAAAAAAGCCATAGTTAAACAGTCCTACTACATCCCTCTATCTGCATACCGCTCATGTGGCTGTCCAAGAGACCCTTAAACAGCCCTAGCGTGCCTGCTCCCACCACCTTACTCGGCAGTGCATTCCACACCCCCACTACCCTTTGTGTGAAAAACTGCCCTCTAATATTCGTCTTATACATAGCCCCCCTCACCCTAAGGCCATGACCCCTCGTCCTATCCATTTCTGAAGGTGGAAAAAGTTTACCACCATTTACTCTATCTATACCCCTTATAATCTTATACACCTCTATTAGATCCCCTCTAAGCCGACGTCTTTCAAGGGAAAACAACCCCAGTCTATTCAATTGTTCCTCATAAGACAGTCCTTCCATACCAGGCAGCATCCTGGTAAACCTCCTCTGCACTCTCTCCAAGGACTCCACATCCTTCCGATAGTATGGCGACCAGAACTGGACGCAGTATTCCAAGTGAGGCCTAACCAACGTTCTATACAATTGCAACATCAGACTCCTACTCTTGTATTCTATACCCTTTCCTATGAAAGCTAACATACTATACGCTTTCTTTATCACCTTCTCCACCTGTAAAGACACCTTCAGAGACTTGTGAACCTGCACCCCCAAGTCTCTCTGCATCTCTATACTCTGTTTTGAGTGTGGTTACTCTGGTTAGAGTCTGTTTTGGTCTGTGGTGGAGGTAGGTTCAATTGAAGCATTCAAGAGAGTTAGATTAACTTTCAAAAATTGGTGAAATTCTCATTTGGAGAACTGGTGCGGAGACAATGGTCCAAATGATCTCTTTCTGCATTGAAATGATTCTGTGAAAGCCAACTCTCAACCTCAATTGTGCTTTGATGAGGGATGTTAAAATATAATGGGCTAGAAAACATTTTGTTCTATGTAAACACTAACTATGCACATGATATTGGTGAAATTAGTTCCATTGTCAATTTCAAAAGATTACAGGTTCAAGGTAAAACTTCATTGACAGATTAGGCAAGTTCTTTTAAAATTTCAATGTGATACAGATACATAGGCATCAGACAGGTTTGGACATATTCTTTGAAACTGTTCGAGATTGTAACATTTGCCATTTGTAACAGTGACAATTAAATTCCACTGTTTCATATCCCAATTGTTCCAAGGCCATGTAAGCTTCGATCAAAGTAAAATAGGTAGAACAGAAAAGGGCTACTTTGAGTTGAGAGTTTTCATCTTCACAATCATTCTTAAAAGAGTCTTTTCAAGCTTAGGGTCACACTTTATTCTCTCTTCTAACTTTCATTGAATGTAGAAATGAGAATAATGAAGTGTAATAATAGGGAAATGTGTTCAGGTTTAGTACTGATCCAAAAAAGTTCTATCCTTCCAAAAATGGAAATATCACACACGAGTATATTTGCTCACTTACTGCCCTTGATTAGAAGTATGTCAGTTCTTTCCCTTGGAGTGTGTATTCTGGGTAAATAATTCAGCAGCAAGCTTTTGTGAGTTTCAAATTAAGGAGGTTATTCCTGCACAATTACCAGAATTAATGCAGTCATCAATGTCATCTGTAAAAGTATGCTACCATTATCCGTATGTAATTTTTATGTGCATTCGTGAATGAAACCAAGTCTATGACATTGCATTAATTCTGGGTAAGTGTGCAAGAATAACCCACTTAATTTGAAACTCACAAAAGCTTGCTGCTGAATTAGTTATCTGGAATACACACTCCAAGGGGAAGCACTGACACACTTCTTTTCTAATCATGGGCAGTAAGAGAGCAAATATACTCGTGTATGATATTTCCATTTTTGGAAGGATAGAACTTTTTTGGAGCAGTACCAAACTTGAACACTTTTCCCTAATATTACATTTCATTATTCTCATTTCTACATTCAATGAAAGTTAGAAGAGAGAATAAAGTGTGACCCTAAGTCTTAAAAAGAATCTTTTGAGAATGATTGTGGGGATGAAAACTCTCAACTCAAAGTAGCACTTTTCTGTTCTACCTATTTTACTTAGATCAATGAAATATTGCATGGCCTTTGGATAGTTGGGATATGAAGCAGTGGAATTTAATTGTCACTTGTTACAGATAGCAAAAGTTGCAATCTTGAACAGTTTCAAAGAATATGCCCAAACTGTCTGATGCCTATATTAACACATTGAAATTTTAAAAGGACTTGCCTAACCTGTTGATGAAGTTTTACTTGAACCTGTAATCTTTTAAGATTGGTGAAACTGATTTCACCAATATAATGTGCATAATTAGTGGTTACTTAGAACAAAATGTTTTCTAGCCCATCATATTTTACCATCCCTCATCAGAGCATAATTGAGGTTGACAGTTGGCTTTCACAGAATCATTTCAATGCAGAAGGAGGGTGTTTGGACAATTGTCTCTGCACCAGTTCTCTGAATGAGCATTTCATCAATTTTTGAAAATTAATCTAACTCTCTTGAATGCTTCAATTGAACTTGCCTCCACTACACGCCAAAGCAGAACCTAACCATTAACTGTGTAAAAACATTTTTCCTCGCATTGTTGTCGCTTCTTACTTGAAGTCTGGTACTTCCTCTTGATTTTGACCTTTTCATATGGGAACAATTTCTCCTTATCCATTCTGCTCAAACTCCTTGTGATGTTGGATACTATGAGACAAGGGAGAGGAAGTTGGTCACTTGGCCCACAGAGATTGCTCTACCATTCAAGAAGAATTTCTGACATGATAATTCCCAACTCCACTTCCCCATCTTTCTCAATAAGCATTGATTTCCTTAAAGATTAGAATTCTACCTCAAACTTGAACATATTTAATGATCAATCTTCTCCAGCTCTCATGGTGAGAAATACCACAGATTCATTACCATCTTAGAGAAGACATTCCACTTCATCTCCATCTTAAACGAATGACGCCTTACTCTGAGATGATGCCTTCTGATCCGAGACTCTCCTACAACCTCTCAGCATCTGAGAATCCTATACATCTGAATCAGATAGTTCTCACTCTTCCAAACTCCAATGAGTATCGGCCTAAAATACTCAACTTCTCCTCATAAGAAAATCCCTCCATGTCTGAATCAACCTAGTAAATTAATGGCAAATGTAGCAATCCTGAATAGTTTCAGCAAATATGTCCAAAGCTGCCTGATGTCTAAATATCTGTCTCTCATCAAGATTTTAAAAGAACTTGCCCAGTCTGTAGATGAAGTTTCACCTTGAATCTCTAATTTCACCAATATAGTGTGTGCAGTGATTACTCGGAATGATGGCAGCAAAATATCTGCCAGTCCATCACATTTTACAATCCCTCAGAGCACAATTGAAGTTGAGAATTGGCTTTCATAGAATCACTCTGAACTACGAGGGGGTTGGTGGCTGCTCTCACCATAAATACTATTCTGTACATTGTTCAAAGCTTACTCAAAACAATGAGATAATGGGCATGTGTAAATTCCACAATATTGGTCTTGGTCTATCCATCCCAGGGGAAGACCTACATCCATGGTTATTTAGAGAGGCGATGGCCTAGTTGGTATTATTGCTAGACTAACCAGAAACTCAACTAATGTCTGGGGATCTGGGCTCGAATCCCACCAGAGCACTTGGTGGAATTAGAATTCAATGAAAAAAATCTGGAATTAAGAATCTACTGATGAGTGTGAAATCATTGTTAATTGTTGGAAAAAAAAATCTGGTTCACTAATGTCCTTGAGGGAAGGAAACCCGCCATCTTTATCCGATCTGGCCTAAATGTGATTCCAGAGCCACAGCAATATGGCTGATCTTGAATAGCCTGGAAACGGCCCAGCAAGCCACTCAGTTGGATAATAAATGCTGGCCAGCCAACCATGCCCAAGTCCTACGAATGAATTAAAAAAAAATTGAATTCAGAAGTTTCCGCAAGATTGAATAACAACACAACAAGTCTGTGTTGAATAAGCAAAGTCCAACTGACCTGTTGGCAGTCATCCTAATTGTTCATCAGTATCCATTTTTAACAAATAAGACAGTTCCAGAATCTTCCTTATGAGTTCAGTTCATGTGTAAAGTTATGAATATGAAAAATAACAATGAGCCCATTTTCTCACTCCACATGAATATGAATTGGAATGAAAAAAATGCACTGATCTGTCAGCAGTATACAGGACCATTGGTTAGAGTGATCAATTCCTGACCAATTCAGAGAGGACTCATTAGTTCCCACATTAGCATTTTGAAGGGATTTCATGCCTTTTGATGACAATGGCCAGGGATGCTAAAGATTTCTCCAGTCAGTGTAGTATTGGGTGTGTAGTGTTTCAGACATCCCTAAGGAGAAAGACAAATTCCAGTGAAATTCAGCATTATTGCTCCAATTTCACCTCCAGAAAATATGTGAAATCTTTTCCTGAATGGCTCCTTTGGGTCATTCACACTGCATTATTTCATCTGATGTGAAATTGCTCTGCTCATTATTTCCTTTACATGCCTCAGTGCTGTCCTCCCCAGCCAAAAATCTAACATTCCCCACTGCAGGACAACCACAGGACTGAACTTTCATTCCAGGGTTGCAAACCCAACTTCAGAAATGTATGTTTGGCCTGGCACTAATTGACTGGCAGAGCTCCACACCCCCATGCAGACAGGAAGCAGGAAACAGAAACATAGAACAGTACAGCACACTACAGGCCCTTCGGCTCTTGATGTTGTGTCCAAAAACAAGATCAAGCCATCCCACTCCCAATCATTCTGGTGCACTCCATGTGGTTATCCAATAAGCGCTTGAAAGTTCCTAAAGTGTCCGACTCCACTATCACAGCAGGCAGTCCATTCCATATCCCAACCACTCTGAGTAAAGAAACTACCTAGGACATCCGTCCTATATCTTCCACCATGAACTTTATAGTTACGCCCCCTAGTAACAGCTACATCTAAGTCGAGGAAATAGTCTCTGAACGTCCACTCTGTCTATTTGCTTCGGCGTAAGCACAGAAGGGTAATTTACAAAGAAAATGGCAGCCACAGCTGGCAATGAATGAGTAAGGCCAGCTTGGACAGTCACCCACATGTGGCTCCATGTTTTCTGATGGTGTGAGGCAGGCTGTAGCAGACCAGGAAGGCTGTGTAGACCAAGTCAGCGTCGTGAGCGGTGACCAGTGATGTCAACACTCATTCAAGAGTTTAAGCAGTTTCTCCCCACAAAATCAAACTTTAATAGCATGGTATGAGGAGAGGTTAATTCAACTGGGCCTGTATTCACTAGAATTTAAAAAGGATGAGAGGAGATCTGATTGAAATGCATAAAATTCTAACAGATCTGGACAGACTAGATGCAGGGAAGACATTTTCCTCGGCTGGGAATCTAGAACCAGAGGACAGTCTAGGGTAGACCATTTAGGATCGAGATCAAGAAAAATGTCTGCACTTGAGTGATATATCTGTGGAGTTCTCCACCACAGAAGGCTATGGGAACCAAATCACAAAATGTATTCAAGACACAGATGGAATTTTTTTAGGTTTAAATAGCATTAATGTGCATGGAGAGAAAGCAGGAATATGACATTGAGATCGGGGATCAGCCAAGACCACGTTGAATAGCAGAAGAGGTGCGAAGGGCCAAATGGCCTACTGATTTCTATGTTTTTCAGCTGTAACCATGGCAACTCTGTGCCACTGCATGAACAGCTGAGTTTAAATCTTTGCTTTTGTGCAACTTTTTTGCACTGAAGTCATGAGCACTAATGGCTCCCTGCTGTGTTCTTGACAGCTATACTCAAATGTGCCCCAGACACACTGCATTAACTGCATTTGCCATTTTGCAAGTTGCCCATAACTCTACAACAAGCTCAAAAAGCAATGAAACGGAGGCATGAGAGTTGCCAGCTATCACTCACTTCATCCTCATGCCCACTCCCCATCCCACTTACTTTTCACTCTGTTTGAAAATCTAATCGTGCCAATGAGGTGTTGGGGACCAGTGATACATTTGAGACTGCCAATGCCTGATGCCAGCTCCACGAATGGCTGGCAATTTCTGATAGCGTGAGCACTAAACTGCACATCTCAAGCAGCAGTGAGTCATCGTAAGTAGATATTATATGCCAAAGAGATGCATTATCAAACTTTTTGACGAGTCAAGTGTCTGTTTTCTGCTTGAGAAGTGTCAATGAATCATTATTATGGATATGTCATGGTTGGCTGCTATTTATAATTCTTCAAATCATAACATGCCACAGAAATAATCATTTCATCCACACACTTTGATAATCCTTCCAAAGTTAATTTTGGACTGAAGCAATCTGCAAAGCAGCAAGAAATGGAAATGATTGCTTTGTACCACTATTGCATGCAATATTGTTTATGCATGCCCACATTTTTTTAGCACATTATTGATTGGAGGGAAATATGGCCAATGTTTTCAAGCCAAAAAAAATCATGATCCTGTATGTGCCAGTTCATATTGCCACTATCAAAGAAAGAAATCTAATACCACAAAATTAAATTCAAACAGATTTATTTGGAATCACGAGCTTTTGGAGTACTGCTCCTTCCTCAAGTGAGCGGCGAGCACTCAACTGAGGAAGAAGCAGCGCTCTGAAAGCTCGTGATTCCAAATGAATCTGTTGGATTTGAACCTGGTATTGTGAGACTTCACCCCAGGCCAATGCCAGCAGAGTGGACAGAGTGGTGAAGAAGGCATTCGGCATGCATGGTTTTATCAGTCAGAACATTGAATACAGGAGTTGGGACGTCTTGGTGAAATTGTACAGACATTGGTAAGACCATTCTTGGAATACCGTGTGCAATTCTGGTCACCCTATTATAGAAAGGATATCATTAAACTAGAAAGAGTGCAGAAAAATTTAAGGATGCTACTGGGACTTGATGGATTGAGTTATAAGGAGAGGCTGAATAAACTGGGACTTTTTTCTCTGGAGTGGAGGAGGTTGGAGGGTGACCTTATAATGCTCTATAAAATAATGAGGGGAATAGACAAGGTAGATAGTCAATATCTTTTTCCAAAGGTAGGTGGGGTCTAAAAATAGATGGCATAGATTTATAGTGAAAGGGGAGAGGTACAAAAGTGCCCAGCGGGGCAGGTTTTTCACACAGAGAATGGTAAATGTCTGGAATAAGCTGCAGTAGTAGAGGCAAATACATTTTTATTTTTTAAAAAGCATTTAGATAGTTACATGGATATGATGAGTATAGAGGATATGGGCCAAATGCAGGCAATTGGGATTAGTTTAGAGGTTTATAAAAAAGGGCGGCATGGACAATTTGGGTCATAGGGACTGTTTCCATGCTGTAAACGTCTATGACTCTATCTCCACATTACGGCTACCATCTTCAAAGGAATAAAATGTAAAGAGTCAAACGATAGTCAAAAGAAGCTTCTTTGGATTCCTACAGCGCAGAAGGAGGCCTTTGCGTCTATCAAGACTGCAGCGACCACAATCTCACCCAGGCCTTATCCACGTAACCCCATGTATTTACCCTGCTAGTTCCACTGACGCTAAGGGCCAATTTAGCATGGCTGATCCACTTAATCTGCACATCATTGGAGTGTGAGAAGAAACCAGAGCACCCAGAGAAAACCTACGGGGAGAAAGTGCAAATCCAGACAGTCACCCGAGGTCAGAATTGAACCTGGATCCCTGTGACAGTGGTGCAAACTGCTGTGACACTGTCGCCCACCTGTTGGACATCAATTTACCAAGCTGAAACACTTCCGAACATGTACCAGTAGATACTTTGTAGTGGATGATGATGAATGCATTCAAAGTTTTCTCTGCACAGAAGACAGGGATGTAGAGAATAATAGGTATGGTGGAGGGAACCACAAATCTAATTCAATCAAGGGCTTCCAGTGATGTCACAGACCCCATGGGTACAGCTCAAATAATTTATGTCTACTATTAGAACTCCTGAGACTCAATTACAGCATCTTTCTTCCTCTGCATCATCTATTTTACATAATGCTCACTGACTGTGGTTTTTGAATTGCATGATTAAGTCTGTAACTCTTGCTGTCGCAATGGGTACAGCTGAGGAGACGGAGTGCTGTGATACAAGTGCTAATGACAGCTTGAAAGAGTGCTGCTGTGATGTCCCACAGAAGGAGACTGCGCTATCTGTAAAACAGATTAGCACACCCTGTGATACAAAAAAGGAGGTTTGCCCTTGTGGTTTTACTTTGGTGATGGTGTAGTTGGCACACACCATCTCAAAAGAAAGAAATTTTGTCCAATTGACGAGCTTTGAAGTGATACCATAGACAAAGCTTTTAGGTCACTTATTTTATGTCTTAAGAGCAATGAATTATTGCACAGAAAGTACATCCTTAAAATGATTAAATCAATCCCCGTTACTATACTGCAAAAATAAATTAGATTAATTATTTAAAACATTGCTTCCATCAACTCGCACAGCCTAAACACCTCTCAGCTGCCACACAACAGTACAAAAATAACTTGCTGTTATCTATTTAAAGTGGTTTGCAGATCAATTAGTTACATCTATAAACAGAAATGCACAATAACATAATTGAGGCAATAGAGTACCTATTGCAAAGAATATTTTTGTTTATATTTTATTTATCCAGAGCTGATGGAAACATTTCTGTAGCATGAACTTTGAAGGCTGTTAACATTTTGGCCTCCAATAGCCTGCATTGAAAGTGACTATGTTCAAAATTTCCAGAAATACTCCCGATGCCCGATACTGGACCATAGGAATTTTTGACGATCTCTAACAATAATATTTTAAGTGTTATTGAGGAGGAAAGAAAAATGAAGAAACTTGGTAGCAAAGCACGATAAGAATGTGTTGTTATCTTTGTTTGTTTCTTCCAACGCAGCCAAGATGTAAACCTTGTGCTGGATGCTAATTTAATTAACTGAAGCAAGTAGCCAGTATTCTGCCTGAGCAGTGGGTGCAAAGTTCCAGCCTCTGCTGCCTAAAGTCAGCGTGATCCTGTTAACGGGGACTTTGGCTCAATCAACGATGACACAGCATGCTGAGGTGGCCTGGAATGGTTGGGGAGCGCACAATCGGACCAGGGGGAAGGGTTAGAAGGGCAACATTGTGGGGGTCATTGGGCTGGCCAGCAATCAGGAGTCTGACAGTGTACAGAACGACTGTGGCTCACTGATTTCAGCCTCCTGGTTCTTAATAGACTCCACCCATTGATTTATAGTTATAGTGGCCTCTTTAGGTCCAGATTCTAATCTAAAATCTGAATGTGAGAGATTCTAATCTAAACTCAGTGAAAAAAATCAGCCTGAATTATTCCATTTTCCAAGCGAATTCAAAGCTTAGAACTTTTGGGGGGAGAATTCTGACCGTTATCTATCGACAAAGGGTAATGAAATTCTCAGACAAGCCTTGCAAAAGTATTGCAATCAGGTAGCTGTGGAGGTCGATATTAGGGGTAGGATTTTCCGCCCAGACCTTTCCACGATCTGCCCCTCACTCACTCCTCTTCCTGTGGCTGGCAGGATGGGAACATTTCACTTACAGCCGTCCAATTGAATACAATTTCGCAAAAAGCTCAAATACCTCCCAGAAGGGAGTAAGGTCAGTGAGTTTATCTTCAAGTGTCACAACCCATTTGACTGGTCTGCACTTAAGCCTTGGCCAGTGGCCAGGCTAAAGTCAACAAAGATGACATTTTCAGACATAATCCTCCTCTACGTAGACCATTTTCCCCTCACCACACAATCACTTCTGATTTACAAGTTGTGGATGACACAAGTCTGCATCACTTGCTTACTCACTGCACTCCCCCAACCCCCCGCCCCCGAGCCCACCTCCCGCTCCCCCTGCAACCCTCAACCCCACCAATCCTAGTGGTGTGCCTTTCTCCACTCAGAAACCAAAGGGCAATAACCTGGTAAAGCAGTGCTGGAACAGAAAGGGCAATAAGACAATCATGAAAGACAAAAATCTACATTTGATCTCACACTCACACACACAAGCTCAGAAATGATTCTTGCACATAAATTTATTTATTTGTTAGTCACAAGTAGGCTTACATTAACACTGCAATGAAGCTACTGCGAAAATTCCCTAGTTGCCACACTCTGGCACCTGTTTGAGTATGCTGAGGGAGGTCCAGCAAGAACAATGCAACTAACCAGCACACCCGTGGGAGGAAACCAGACCACCCGGACAAAACCCACACAGACATGGGGAGAATGCGCAAGGTGCGCACAAGTAGTGATCCAAACCGGGAATCGAACCCTGGCTCTGTGAGGCAACAGTGCTACTCACTGTTCACATATTTCAGAGGTCAACGTAGAGGTATTCCCTTCTGGTGAAACATTGGGTACAATACTAACCAGGGCAGAGGAAGACAAAAATTGTGCAGGAGCCAGCCCGCCAAAAGACATGTTTGCACAGAAATTCTGCTGCAGGGAAACTCAGATTAGGACTTTGAAGGGATGGTGTACAGATAAAGGCTGAATTCTAAGCACACAGCAGATTTGATGCATTGACTAACCTGCCAGAAAGCCAGTAGGCAACGCCAAGTAGCAGGCCAGAGCTCAGCATCAATTTGAAACACTGCATTGAATAGAGATTGGAACTCATCCTTACTTGGAATCAGTGGTCAACACTCCTCACCAACTTGTGGATGCAACCATGGTGCAGCATCTGATAGTCAATGTCTCAGCTCCCAATGCAGCTTACCAAGAAACCGCCCAATGAGTGCATGCTCTGTCTGAAGTCCTGCAAGTTCAGATTACTACCATGGAAACTGAGACTCCTGCCATGCAAAGTCAGATTGCTGCCAATGTTTAACGGAGTTTGTAGGATGTCACAACAATGTGACAAATTGTCCTCCAACAGATTACTAAGGCATCATCTCGCAATAACTCCAGCCAGTGTTTCCAGAAATGGACTGTTCTGTGTTACTTTCTCCTTTCGTCACCCACCTCCTCCTCCTCAGCTGGTTGTCTCTTAGTTGACAGCAAGGGCTTTGCCCTTATATTGGTGAGGTTGTTTGGCATGTATCTGGCAATCACAAATCATGCCATGTGGTCTGCCAAATATTGCAGAGTTCCTCCAGATAGTGGCCCAGGTGGAAGTGTTGCTCAAGCATCCCAGGAGTCTATTCAATCACACTACATTATAAGAAGAAATGAATCCACCCAGACAATGATAAGGCTATGGAATTCACTACCACAGAAAGCAGTTGAGTTGACAACAAAATTGTTTTCAAGAAGGACTTAGACATAGCACCTGGGATGAAAGGTGATGGTGGTGGTGCAATGATGGGGGGGTTGGGGAGGAAGGTGGTGGGGAATGTGACAAGGAAGCGCGACAAAAGCTATTGAGTTGGATGATCAGCTGTAATCATAATGAATGGTGGAGAAGGCTTGAAGGGTAAAATGATCTGCTCTCTTATTTTCTATGTCACATATTGTGACAGCATAGTTTTCACTTATGCGCATGCTTCCCACGTTTGCATTGCATATGAGAATCATGAGATGCAAAGAATAATTGAAGTTAGCTAGTAATCACACATTGGTTTAACTTGAAATGTAAATGCAGATGGCATAGCAGACAGAGAATAAAAACATCATATCTATTGCCAGGATACTGAGAATTGAACTCTATGTCAGGCTTTGCACACTTACATACCAGTTGGACAAGGAGGGAAGAGAAACTCTTTTGCTCCTTGTACACCTCAAAGTTGACATGCAAAACTTGCAAATGGAGTCATTATAGTCATCAGGCAACATAGAGGAGCCCACAAAACTCAGAAGCCCTGTGCTCATTCTGCCTGCTTCTCAGGTAAGAGAAAATGAATCGTATCAATCTTCAACAACACAGACAGAAAAAATCTCAACAGACCAGATAGCATCTGTGGAGAAAGAACAGACCCAATGTTTTGGGTCTGGATGTCCCTTTGTCAGAGCTAAAAGCAAAGAAAATCAGAACAGATTTATAAAATGAGGGTAGGGGGAGGGTCTGTTGTTGGACAAAGGGAATATAAATGAGGATACAGAACAGTGCAAGATGCTGAAGTGTGCATTAAGTGAGCAGAATGTGTGAATGGCAGAACAAAAAGTACAGATGGTTACAGATGGGGAAGGCAGTGAGGAGAGAGGTGGGGTGTGGGGAGAAAAGCAGGAATGGATAAATGGAAAAGTGGGAATGGAGAAGTGCAATATGAAGGATGAAGAAAATGAATGAATGAGAAGGTGGAGGGGAAAATTCACACTCTCAAGTTGTTGAACTCTGTGTTCAGCCTGGAGATGGAAGATGAGGTGTTGTTCCACCCAGTTTGAATTGGGGTTCACTAACACATTGGAAAATGCCCAGGACGGACATATGGATAGCAGGCTGGTATGCAAATTGAATTACAAATTGTTAGTGACTGCCCTTATACAGTACAACAGCAGACAGCAACATGTCAGCTACTGCACTCTGGAACTCTGTGCACCATCATTCATGACTTGTACCACTTTCCCAGATACTGGTAATGCCATCTTTGCACTGCTTTGCAATTGCAGCTGTCACAGATTTTGCTGAAGATCTCTTTAATGGAATCTCTGATAGAGATAGCTGGATTTTCATGGTTAGTTTGGAACCTATCTTGCCTTGTTTGTAGGTGAACTCATTGGGCCTGGGGTCAGTTTGGCACCAATTCGGCAATGCCAGGAGCAGTTTGGAGATGCACAATAAACTAGAGTGGGACTGGGCCTGCTACTTACTGAAGAGATAACAGCATTGGCCTGATCCTAATTGTTTTCCAATGCAGAAAGGAGCAGTTGGATGCAGGAGCCTCCCTGTAGGTCCTCACTCAGATTGTGGCTGAGAGATAGGAGATTTTATTCCATTCTCATTTTGATTTGATTTATTTTTGTCACATGTCTTGGGATGAAGTGTTTCTTGCATGCTCTATAGACAAAGCACTTCATTCATGGAGTACATAGGTGAGAAGGAAAGGAGAGGGCGCAAAATGTAGTCTCGCAGTCACAGCAAAGGTGTAGTGAAAGATCAACTTAATATAAGGTAGGCCCATTCAAAAGTCTGATAATAGCAGGAAAGAAGCTTATTCTACAAATATGTGAAAAGTAAAAGGATGAGAAGAGAAGGGATAGGGCCTATAAAAGGTGAAGGGGGAAAAGTCTGTGTGAATCCGGAAAAAATGGCAGAGGTGCTTAATGAGTACTTTGCCTCGGTATTCACAGTGGAAAGTGAACTGGGAGATTGCACTGCAGGTTTGAGGCATACGGAAAAGATTGAGTATGTGGATATTAGGAAAGAGGATGTGTTAGACCTGTTAAATTCTATCAAGACAGACAAGTCGCCGGGACCGGATGGGATGTACCCCAGGTTATTGTGGGAGGTGAGGGAAGTGGTTGCAGAGCCCCTGGCGATGATCTTTGCGTCGTCCATGGAAACAGGAGAGGTTCCGGAGGATTGGAGGATTGCGGATGTGGTTCCTATCTTTAAGAAAGGGAACAGGGATAGTCCAGGAAATTACCGACCGGTGAGTTTGACTTCAGTGGTTGGTAAGCTGATGGAGAGGCTTCTGAGGGATAAGATATATGAACATTTGGAGAAGTTTGGACTGATTAGAAATAGTCAGCATGGTTTTGTCAAGGGCAGGTCATGCCTTACGAGCCTAGTTGAGTTCTTCGAAAATGTGACTGAACACATTGACTAAGGAAGGGCGGTGGACGTAGTGTACATGGACTTTAGTAAGGTGTTTGATAAGGTCCCACATGCAAGGCTTCTGGAGAATGTGAGAGGGCATGGGATCCAAGGGACTTTGGCCTCGTAGATCCAGAACTGGCTTGCCGGCAGAAGGCAGAGAGTGGTTATGGATTGGTCTTGTTCCGCATGGAGGTTGGTAAGCAGTGGAGTGCCCCAGGGATCTGTTCTGGGACCCCTGCTGTTTGTCATTTTCATAAATGACCTGGATGAGGAAGTGGAGGGATGGGTTAGCAAGTTCGCCGATGATACAAAGATTGGTGGTGTTGTGGATGGTCTGGAGGGATGCCAAAAGTTGCAGCGGGACATAGACAGGATGCAAGACTGGGCGGAGAAGTGGCAGATGGACTTCAACGCAGATAAATGTGTAGTGGTCCATTTTGGCAGGAATAATGGGATGAAGGAGTACAATATAAGGGGTAGGAGTCTTAGCTGTGTTGTAGAGCAGAAGGATCTCGGGGTCCGGGTCCATAGGACTCTTAAATCGGCCTCGCAGGTGGAGGAAGTGGTCAAGAAGGCGTACGGTGTACTGGCCTTCATTAATCGAGGAATAGAGTTTAGGAGTCAGGAGGTAATGATGCAGCTCTATAAGACTCTTGTCAGACCCCACTTGGAGTATTGTGCGCAGTTCTGGTTGCCTCATTATAGGAAGGATGTAGAGGCTATTGAGAGAGTGCAGAGGAGATTTACAAGGATACTGCCTGGATTGGGAGGCAGGCCTTATGAAGATAGGTTGAGGGAGCTGGGACTCTTCTCACTGGAGAGACGTAGGTTGAGAGGCGACCTGATAGAGGTTTATAAAATGTTGAGAGGAATAGATAGGGTGGACTCTCAGAGACTATTTCCCCGAGCTGAAATGGTCACTACGAGAGGACACAGATTTAAGGTGCAGGGAAGCAAATACAAAGGAGATGTCAGGGGTAGGTTTTTCACTCAGAGGGTGGTGAGTGAATGGAACCGACTGCCGTCGGAGGTTGTTGAGGTAAACTCACTGGGGTCTTTTAAGAGACTTCTGGATGAGTATATGGAAAAGAATAGGATAGGGGGTTATAGATAGGTCTGTGGATTGGTGGATGTGATCGGCGCAACTTGTGGGCCGAAGGGCCTGTTTGTACTGTACTGTTCTATGTTCTATGTTCTATGTTGAATCAGTTGGTACATAATCTCAGACTTTTCCATTTTTTCCCAGCGGAAGAAAGTGGAAGAGAATGTCGAGAGTACATGAGGTTCTTGATTATGCTGGCTGATTTTCCGAGGCAGCAGGAAGTGTAGATGGATGGGAGACTGGTTTGCATGATTGGGCTAGGTTCAAAAACGTTTATAGTTTTTGGCAGAATATCTTTCCCATCCTGGCTGACCAACAGGTCATGGCTGGAGGTGGTGAGTAATGCAGTATGACCAAGATGGATTTGAATCCCATGCCACACATATGTCAATGATTTGAGAAGGTGAATGATCAATGACATGCGGGTGACAGAGTCTGTGTGTCTCTAGTGTTCCCAAGCATCGTCAGTGTGAATACCCATTCGAACAACTGAGATATCAGCCATTCTCATATGTGGGATGAGACGAGAAGGTGGCACCCACTGAGGAACACAACAGCTCACTGTCAACATCATGATGTGAGAGGTAATTCAGCTTTTACTGCTTAGCAGGAGGAAAGAACAGTCAATTAGCACTGTTGATTTATGATGTTGAGTTGCCAAGATTGATGAGAGGTGCGGGGCAGCCTATAAGGACCAAACAGATTCAGCCCTCACCTCTTTGGCCTTTCTGACTCATTAACCATTCCTGCTGCAAGAGGCTGTGACAGAGGTTACCTCTGCAGGGGCAGTGTTCTGGGGATTTGCTGCCCCAAAATGCCATATGTATTTCACCCTCTCCTTTCCAGCCATCTCAGCCAAATGCAAGTACAATCTTCAGCTATCAGGGCAGCATCTCATAGGAGTGGATATTAGTGGACCTGAGAATGACTCTCGTCTTGATCTGAAAATGATCAAGTAACAAAGACACTTGGACCATACAAGACAAGAGATCTCACTGTAGTAATCATCCCAATAGACAAGAAAGTGGAAGAAGAGGAAGCAGCTTGAACAGATCACGCAATGAAAGGAAGGATACAGAAGAGTCTGGAGATGGACCAGAAGCAGAAGACCTCATCATTGTGAAATTTTGGTGGCTGTTAATGAATTAGAGGATAAACTAATAGTGAGATGAAACATTTGTTAGTAGCTGGAAGGAACTTGGACTTCATTCTGAATTACCAGATAGGAAATAGCTGTATTTTGTGATGGATTTGTATGGGAGAGATTCTTGCAGATGGAATTGATACCGTCAAGCCAGATTTTAGAGTGAATTCTCTCACAAATGGTCAAAGTAAGCCCGAAAATTTTTTCAGCTCTTTTACTTAATATTCAAACAAATATAAAAAAGCTGACTTAAAAGTTGCATCTCTGCAGGGTAGAAAATTCCAGAAAGAACCATCAAAACAAGGAAGAAATGCAGGAGATATAATAGAAACTTAAGTTTCTATTATAGCTGGCATCTTTAATGGTACCTCCGGGGTCTAGTATTCTTCAGTGAGGTCTGTTTGGCTGAACGTAGGTTGTATTTAACTCAAAGCAAATCCCACAAATCTTTATTTGTATCGAAGGGGAAAACTACAAGGTGTCACGGTGGCACAGTGATTAGCACAATTGCCCCAACATACAACATACCGTCTGTATGTTGTCTCACTGTCTGAGTGGGTTTCCTCCGAGTGCTTTGGTTGCCTCTCTCAATCCGAAAAATGTGCTGGTTAGGTGCATTGGCCATAAGAACTATGAGCAGAAGTAGGCCATCTGGCCCTCCAGCCTGTTCTGCCATTCAATTAAATCATGGCTGAACTTTTCGAGGATTCAGCTTCACTTACCCACCCACTCACCATAACCTTTAATTCCTTTATTGTTCAAAAATCTATCTATTCTTGTCTTAAAATCATTCCGTGAAGTAGCCTGACTGGGCAGGGAGTTCCACAGGTTCACATCCCTTCCTTGGGTGAAGAAGTTCCTCCTCAACTCCATCCTAAATCTTCTCCCACTTATTTTGAGGTATGCCCCATAGTTCTGGTTTCGCCTGCCCCCTCCCTTATCGTCCTGTCAGTCCCTCCCAACAGTCTGATACCCTGGATATTTAACTCCCAGTCATAAACATCCTGCAACTATGTATCTGTAATGACAACCAAATCATACTCATTAGTAATGATTTGTGCTGTTTACTTCGTTTTGAATGCTACAAGCAAATAAAATGCGCTTATGCTACTTTCTGTACCTTTACTAAAATTCTAACGTTTCTATTAATAATATCACCCGAGTTCCTCTTCTTTTTAACACTTTTCCTGATTTTTGATGTAATTGGAACCTTCTTCCCACCTTGTGGGGAGAGCGCAGGACATAGGTTCCCATTCCCCGGCTTATTAATTTAAACTCTCCCCAACCACTTTAGTGAACATTCCCCTTAGGACGTCAGCCCCAATTCTGCCCAGGTGCCCCCCTGTCCAATTTGTATATGTCCCACTTCCCCCAGAACATGTCCCAATGTTCCAGGATCTGGTGTCAGGGGAAAGGTTCCAGATTCATCAGCCACGTGTTTATCTGATCTATCCTCTCTTTCGTACATTGACTAGTACATGGCATCAGTAATCATCCTGAAATCACTACCTTTGAGGTCCGATTTCTTAACTGTCTTCCTAACTCCCTGCATTCTGCTTGTAGGACTTCATCCCTTTTTTAACCTATGCCATTTGTACTAACGTGTACTACAACCACTGGCTGTTCACCCTCCCCTTTCAGAATGTCCTGCAGTTGTTATAAAACATCCTTGACCCGGGTACCAGGGAAGCACAAAATCATCTTGGAGTCTCATTTGTAGTTACAGAAATGCCTGTCTATTCCCCTTACAATTGAATCCCCTATAAGTATTGCACTGGCACACTTTTTACCCCTTCTCTCTGCAGTAGAGCCGACTATGGTGCAATAATTTTGGCTGCTCTTGCTTTCCCCAGAAAGATTCAACAGTATCCAAAACTATATATCTGTTTTGCAAGAGAACAGCCACAGGAGATTCCTGCAATACTTGTCTATCCCTCTTGCTCCGTCTCGCGGTCATCCATTCTCTTCATGCCTGTGGACCCTGAACCATCTAAATTTTCCCCGTGTATCCAAAACAGTGCCGTAGAGTGGGATGACAAGGGGATGTTCACAGTAATTTCATTACAGTGTTAATGTAAGTCTACTTGTGACATGTGTAAATAACCTTAAATAAATTTTCATGATGCATGTTGACAATTTCTATGGGGGAGTCATACCATGGTATTTAAAAATGGTGTTATGAATGAGCTTAAAATGGAATTTGAGATTGAAAGTCAAGCTTCATCAATGTCAACTAAATTTCAATGGTTGAATAACTGAGTATGATTGTCCATTTAAAAAAATACTTGACTGGCAGGGCATACTTGATGTTGGGAGATTTGTTCTCAGGGTAGATATAGCTACTGATTTGTATCCTCATCCCCTCCTCCTTTTCCTACTCCTTTGAGTTACTCATCCTGCTCTATCTCTGCTCAGTCTGATATCTTGTTTTAATCCAAAGGACATATCCGCCATATTTGGGCGTAAATGATTTGCGCAGAATCCTTGGAGTTGAGTTACGTCCTTCAACATAAGTCACATGGCTCCCTTGTAGACTTTGTCTCTGCTAAATAATCTTGGACCCCCAGGAAACACTTTTAACAGCCATCAGAAATCAATCAGCAATTAACTTTGGAGTAATTTATGATCCATTTAAATTGTGTAGTCATTCCTACTGTTGAATGCAAGCTCAGCTGTGGGAGGCTAAGGGAGGTCATTAGCTGGAGCCCCAGCATAGCAGCAACTCAGCATCATAACAGATGGACCTCATCATCTGCCTACTCTGCACTCTTCCGAAGATACTTCCTGCACACGTGCAAACACTCTCACTATAATGACATTTGGCACAATCACCAGCGGACATTTGTGAGCCCCTTGGATGCCATTTTGGAGGCAATACAACACTTGTTTCATCTGAGGCGATATGGAGCCTAAATTTCACGGCCATCTCCTGCAGCTGACATTTTAACATCAGCTATTCGATTCACAGATACTGGTTGACCTTTGAGTGCTTCCAGCTTTGTCTGCCTTTTTTGTTATTCTAAACTGTAAACTCTGCAATATGACAGTGCTGGAGTTGACAATATTCCTCAACATTAAATAGCTTCCTTGCTGATAAACATTTATCCAAATGTACCAGAGCCTCCTCAAGCCTATTAACCTGCTGATTGCATTTTACTGGATACATTACAGGCTAATTCACAAGGAGTTTCACAAACAGCTTTGAGGAAAAATAATACTCAACAGTAATGACTACATCACAGAAATCATCTTTTCGAGATGTTGCCATGTAAATTTTTAACTAAACTTTCACAAACAGCTTAATGGTTTCACTGCAATGGCAAAGAGTGAAATTTGATACAGCAACAACTGTGTTGCCGGCAAAAGTTCCTATCTTTCCTTTCTTTAAGTTATGATTTTGTGTTTCCCTGAATTTCATCTATTGGGATACCTGACATCTCTGCAATACAAAAGCTCAACATTCATAATCAGTTCTTAGCTTAGTCACACAAACAGAAAATAACTTCTAACATACCTCCTGAACCTCCTTACCTACCTGTCGTTCTACCTTCAGGGATCTTTGGACATACACCACAACATCCTTCTGGTCCTCTGTACTTCCTAGCATCCTACCATTCATGATATCTTCCCTTGCTTTTTAGCTCTCACAAACTGAATACCAAATACCTCTCAGGATTAAATTCCATTTGAGACTGCTCTGCCTACCTAACCAGCCTGTCTATATTGTCCTGTAATCTAAGACTTACTAATATTAAACTGTTGGATGCCTCATCTGTAAATTGAAGGTGAAACATTGTCCCAGCCACTCAATTTACCTTGGCACTGCATTATCTTTATTTCTATTGAGCAACATAGATAAGAAGCCTTTTAAACCAAGGTTCAAATTGCAGGACACCAAAATTGAAAAATCGCAGAATCTTTACATGGCAGAAGGAGAGTATTTGACCCATTGTGTCTGCACCAGGTTCACCAAATATCATTATGATTTAATGCCACTCCTGAATCCCTGCATATAGTTTCTATTCAAGTAATCATCTAATGTTTTCATGAATGCCTCGATGGAATCTGCCTCTACTACATTTCCAAGTAATGCATTCTATATTGAAACACTCATTGCATGAAAAAGCTTTTTCACACATTACATTTGTTCTTTTACAAATCAGAGGGTCAAGTTTTATAGCACAGAAAGAGCCCTTCATTACATTGTGTCTGTATTGGCCATCAAGCAGCTGTCTATTCTAATCTGATTTTCTAGCTTTTTATCCACAGTCTTGTGTGCTATGGCATTTTGATTTGATTTAATTTTATTATTGTCATATGTATTAGAATACAGTGAAAAGTATTGTTTCTTGTGCACTGTACAGACAAAACATACTGTTCATAGATAATGAAACAAGAATGCAGAATGTAGTGTTACAGTGATAGCTAGGATGTAAAGAAAGATTAACTTAACACAAGGCAAGTCTATTCAAATTCTGACAGCAGCAAGAAAGAAGCTGTTCTCGAGTCGGTTGGTACGTGACTTCAGACTTTTCTATCTTTTTCCCGAAGGAAGAAGTTGGATTCAGAATGTCCAGGTTGCGTGGAGTACTTGATTATGCTGGCTGCTTTGCCGAAGCAGTGGGAGGTATAGACAGAATCAATGGATGGGAGGCTGGTTTGCATGATGGATTGGGCTACATTCACAGTCTTTCATAGTTCCTTATGATTTTGGGTAGAGCAGGAGCTATGATGAGCTGTGATACAACCAGAAAGAATGCTTTCTATGGTGCATCTGTAACAGTTGATGAGAATCATAGCTGATATGCTAAATTTCCTTGGTCTTCTGAGAAAGTAGAGGCATTGGTAGGCTTTTTTTTTAGAGCAACACAGCACGGGAAACAGGCCCTTCGGCCCAACGAGCCCGCGCCGCCGTCATAACTATATAGTAACAATTCCATTATCCTATTCTAATTTTAGGTTATTCCTAATATGGAAGAATCTCAATGTAGGGACAATTTGTTTCCCAATCAGCCTAAGAGTGAATTTTTGGGATGTGGGAGGAAACCGGAGTGCCCGGAGAAAACCCACGCAACCACGGGGAGAACGCGCAAACTCCCGCAGACACCGGCCCAATTCCAAGTGTCTGCACTGCCACATCGATAGTCTCTGAGCTGTCATGGTGCCCTTCAGATGGTCCACATAAAGCACTCATTTACGACATGAGGTACCAGGCAACCCATGAATCAACCTCCAAGAGCTGTACCCGCACCACCTGCCGAATGCGTGCTCAAATTATGGACCGAATTACCTGTGGAAAAAAGCCGTAGTTAAACAGTCCTAATATATCCCTCTATCTGCATACCGCTCATGTGGCTGTCCAAGAGACCCTTAAACAGCCCTAGCGTGCTGCTCCCACCACCTTACTCGGCAGAGCATTCCACACCCCCACTACCCTTTGTGTGAAAAACTGCCCTCTAATATTCGTCTTATACATAGCCCCCCTCACCCTATGGCCATGACTCCTCGTCCTATCCATTTCTGAAGGTGGAAAAAGTTTACCTCCATTTACTCTATCTATACCCCTTATAATCTTATACACCTCTATGAGATCCCCTCTAAGCCGACATCTTTCAAGGGAAAACAACCCCAGTCTATTTAATCGTTCCTCATAAGACAGTCCTTCCATACCAGGCAGCATCCTGGTAAACCTCCTCTGCACTCTCACCTTTCTTAACTATAGTGGCAGCATGGGGTGGGGTGGGGGCGGTGGGGGGAAGGACGGGTTGTTGATCATCTGAACGCCTAAAAAGTTGAAGCTCTCGACCCTTTTTATTTTGTCCCCATTGATGTAGACAGCGGCATGTTCTCCTTTACGCTTCCTGAAGTCAATGACTCTCTCCTTCGTTTTGTTGACATTGAGAGAAAGATTATTGTTGCTGCACATACTCATCTAAATGTTGAGAGGGTTCCTGCCTTTATCATCCTTTCAGATAGCAAGTTCCAGATTCCCATTACCCTCTGGGTGAAAAAGCTTTTCCTCAAATTCCCTCAATCTCTTGCCCCTTACTTTAAATTTATGCTCATTCATTATTCACCCCTCTGCTAAGAGGAAAGGTTCCTTCCTATCTAACCTATTTATGTTCTTCATAATTTTTAATCCTTCAATCTGATCCCACCTCAACCTTCACTACTTAAAGGAAAATGACACCAGCCTAACCAACGTCTCTTAACAGCTCTAACACTCCATCCCAGACAACACTGTGGTGAACCTCTACTGCATCCTTTCCAGAGCAATAAGATCCTTCCTTTAATGTGGTGACCTGAACTGCATATAATACTCCAGCTGTGGCCTAACAAACATTTTATGCAGTTCCATCATAATCTCTCCCCTTTTATATTCTATGCCTTAGTTCATAAAGTCAAGCATCCAATATACTATCTTAACTACCTTATCTACCTGTCCTTCTACCTTCAGGGATCTTTGGTCATGCACATCCCTTTGGTCCTCTCTACTTCCAAACATCCTACCATTCATGCTGTACTTCCTTAGCTTATTAGTCCCCCCAAACTGCATATTATACACTTCTCATGACTGAGTTCCATTTGCCACTGTGTTGCCCATCTGGTCAACCTGTCCATATCATCCTGCAATCTAGACTTTCCTCCTCACTATTTACCACATCACTAACTTTCCTGTCATCTGTGAGCTTACTGATCATATCTTTCCCATTCATACTGAGACCATTAATGTACATGACAAACAGCAGGGGACCCGGCGTTGATTCCTTTGATACACTACTATACGCAGGCTTCCAGTCACAAAAAACACCTTCGACCATCACTCTCTGCCTCTATCACTAAGACAGTTTTGGATTCAAATTGCCCTGGGTCCAACAAGCTATTACCTTTTTGATCAGTCTCCCATGTGGGATTTTACTGAAAAGCCTTACCGAAGTCTATGTAGACTAACTCAACTGCATTGCTTTCAACTACACATTTAGTCACTTCCTCAAAATTCAATCAAATTTGTTTGACATGTTTTCCTGTTGGTAAAGCCATGCTAACTATCCCTGATCAGTCCAAATGAAATTTAATTCTGTCCCTCAGAATTTTCTCTAATAATTTCCCTATCAATAATGTTAGACTCACTGAGATGTAATTACCTGTTTTTTCTCTATTTCCCTTCCTTAATAGTGGTACCACCTTAGCTGTCCTCCAGTACTCTCCTGCAACCAGTGAGGGCTTGAAAATTAGAGCCAGAACCCCTGCAATCTCCTCTCTGGCCTCACACAATAACCCAGGATATATTTCATCTGGGCCTGGGGATTTATCTACATTTAAACATGCTAAATCCACTAGCATCTCTTCCCTTTCAATGCTAATTTGTTCAATCACAATTCCCTCCCTGCTTTCTGCAACTGTATTATCCTTCTTCATAAGGAACTCAGATACAAAATATTCATTTGATATCTCATCTTCAATTTTTGGCTTGAAACAGAGCTGCCACTTTATTGCCTAATGGGCCCTATTCTTTTCCTGGTTACCCACTTTACTTCAATATATTATTAACCATCGTGAAATTTTCTCTTATTTCATCCATGAGTGCTCTTTTATTTCCCCTTGTCTTTCTCAAATTTCTTTTTTAAGTACCCCTTGCAATTTCTATACTCCTCTATCGCATCTATTGTTTTTAACCCTCAGTGTCTGCTCTTTGTTTTCCTTATCTAATCCTGTATATCCCTAGACAGACGGCTTTCTTGATTATTTCGTGCCACTTTTTACCTTCACAGGTACAAGTTGCCTTTGTACTTTCTATTTCTTTTTTGAATGGCACCAACCGCTCAGATGTGTATTTTCCTATAAGTTGCTACGCCTGGTTCACTTTGGTCAGAATAGACAAGAACCAATCTTGACCTATTACAGTGGGCCTTCTGATAATTCAAAACATTTATTTTTCATCCACCTTTGTCCTTTTCTGTCATTATCTTAAATCTCACTGAATTATGATCACTATTAGTGAAGTGCTTCCCCACTGACAGTTTGACCAGCTGCCCAGCTTCTTTCTCCAAGTTTAGGTCAAATACTGCTCCTCTCTGAAGCAGTGTGTGTGTGTTGGCTCAAAAGATCTCCTGGATGCACTTTAAGAATTCTGCCCCCTTTAAGCTTTTCATATTTTGCCTACCCAATTAATATTGAGGTAGTTGGAATCATATCCCAATTAATGCTGGAGGAAGTTAAAATTCCTTACTATTACTACCTTATTCTTTTTATATGCACCTCCAATCTGCTTATCTGCACTTCTATCTCTCCCTAACTGTTTGGGGGTCTATAGTACACTCTGTGCCCTCTTGCTAGAATAGTTTCTCCTTGTCTACTCTGTCCAGCCCCCTTATGATTTTGAATATTTTTCCTGTACTCTCTTCAGTGTAGTCATATCCTTTTTATCGTGGGTGCACTGAACTCCGCACAATATTCCAGCTGAGGCTTAACTAATACTTTGTATAAGTTCAGCATGACCTCCTTGCCCCTGTGCTCCATGCCCCGATTAATAAGGTCCAGAATATTACATGCTTTATTAACTGCTTTCTCCATCTGTCCTGCCACCTTCAATGATCTATGTACATATACACAAGTGTGCAGAAAACAAAGTTCATAAAGTTATTAGTATCATAAGTAGACTTACATTAACATTGCAATGAAGTTACTCCTGAAAATCCCTAGTCGCCACACTCCAGCAGGTATATTGAGCAAGAATTTAGCACGGCCAATCCATAAAACCAGCGCATCTTTCAGGTTGTGGGAAAAAAACACCAGAGCACCCAGAGGAAACCCATCCAGACATGGGGAAAATGAACAGAATTTGCACAAAAAGTGACTTAAGCTGGCATTGTGAGGCAGCAGTGCTAACCACTGTGTCACTTGTAAGGTGAACTAGGCAGCAATTAGAAAATCACAAGCTTGGATTTTAACTCTGTAGGTTTTAGGGCGAAAGACTGAATGAAATAATGATTTTGATAGTGTTAAGGTTATCAGAAAGCGCATGTTTAGAACAGCAGTATAGAAAATTTGAGATGCTAGAAAAGGACATGCATTTTGACCATGAAAGAAAGAACGAGAGATGGAAACATTGCAGACATTTGCTTGCCTTTTATCCATAAGAGAGATAAAAACAATTGAAATGGAAAGAGATTTATCTCTACTTTTAAGCATAATACTTATCCATAACTCTTGCTATGAATTGAAAAAATATTATTGATATCAAGTAATTACAAACATCATAAATATGGCAATTTATTTATCACTGGGGTTTAAATACAAGAGATATCCTTAATTTGTCAATTCACAAATAATTACTCTCAATGAGTGAATATATAAATAAATCCAACAAGGAATTCGTAAGAAACTTCTTTACTCAGGGGATGGTTAGAACGTGGAACTCTATCACATGGAGTGGTTAAGACAAATAGGTGCATTTATGGTGAAGTTTTAAAGTTTATTTAGTCACAAGTGGACTTGTATTCATAGTGTAATGAAGTTACTGTGAAAATCCCCTAGCTACCACACCCTGGTGTCTATTCAGATATATTGAGGGAGAATTTAACATATCTAACCTGCATATCTTTGGACTGTGGATGGAAACTTGAGCACCAGGAGGAAATCCACACAGGCACAGTGAGAATGTATGAGCTCCACACAGTGACCCAAGCAGAGAATCGAACCCAGGTCCCTGGTGCTGTAAGGCAGCAGTGCTAACCGTTGTGCCACCAGATAACAAAAAGAGGAATAGAGGAGATATTGATATCATGAGATGAAGTAATGTGGGAAAAGACCAAAAGACAAAAAGAGCAAAGAAAAGTACCGCACAGGATCAGGCCCTTTGGCCCTCTAAGCCCATGACGACCAGTGTGGAGCATAATAACCAGCATGAACCTGTTGGGAGAAGTGGTCTAGAATTGTGCTGTAAAATCTGATGCATTTATCTGATGGAATTTTGAGTGAATAACATTCTAATGCTGAAACCTGTACAACCTTCCTCCAGCTCACTTTTAGAGTCATCAGAATTCATCATGCTGTGAAAATGGGGCGTAAGTATAAGAGGATGATGTGTTGAGTAGTGGCAAGATGCTAGAGTTGGCAGAAATGGCAGAGAATGACTCTTTGAATGTGGAGGAATGCGAAGGCTGATGGGTGAAAAATGAGGACAAGGGGGACCCTATCCTGATTCTGGGAGGAAGGGCAGGGGTGAGTGCTGTGACTCAGAGAGGAAGGAAATAGAAAGCAATAAAGGTGGGCACAGTAAAAGAGACAAATGGAAATTCTGTTGGAGAGAAGGGCAGTACTTCTTCAAGGAAGGCATTCCTTGGAGAGAAGTAGTAGTTTGTTAAACACTAAGATAAAAGCAAAATGCTGTGGCTGCTGGAATCTAGTCCCCAGAATAGGCTGGAAGTCTTATGAGGAAAGGTTGGACAGACATATCTCTCGTCTGGCAGAATTTAGAAGAGTAAGAGGCCACTCAATTGAAAACAAAAAGGTCTTGAAAGGATGGATGTAGAAAGGATCATTCCTTCTGTGGAAGATTACTATTTCATATTGAAGTGTTGCTCATTTAAGACAGTGATGAGGAGAATCTTTTCTCTTTGAGTATTTGAATCTTTGCTATGCTTCCTCAAAAGCCAGTAGAAGCAGAGTCCCTGTATATTTTTACTACAGAGCTAGATAAAATCCTGTTAAGCAAGTGGCTAATGCTATCAGGGGTAGGTGGGAACGTGGGGTTGAGGTTACAGTCAGATCAGCCATGACTTATTGAATGGTGGAGCAAGCTCAAAGGGCCTACTCCTTCTCCTAATATGGACATTCAAATATTCATACGTAAACATAGCCCGTCCCAACTTATCCTCTTTCCACAGACCAAACTATAAATGTCTTCTTTCTAACCCAAAATATCTGTACATTTAAACGGGAATCAAATTTGATGTAACTTTTGAATTTTCCTTAGGGGATTATGTCCTGCTGTTAGCAGAAAAAGAAAATATCTATGTTTCTCCCTGTCATTCATTCCACTGAGAATCCTGTAGATGTGAAATATTCCCTTAGCCTCTGTACAAGCAAACCAGCAATAGTTGGGGCTTTAACTGAATAACATTCATGTGAATTGAAGCTTAACATTACATTCTCTTTCCATCTTTGATTCAAGAACAAAGACATTGAAGCTTGCACCAAATCAAACAACTTTGCGATATTCCATAAATCTGCCTCTGGTACGATTAAATCCTCAGCCGTATGCTCAGTGGTCACATATGTCCTGCACACTTTCTCCCCCTCATATCCAAGATCCAGTTTTATACATGTATCTTCGTTAGAACTTCAAAGCACAGATTGAGCTTATGCCTGGTGTAACATAAAGGTTTATGGTGCATGCATAGACATTCCAGTCTTTTGTTCAAGCCTTCATACAGCAGTCAATGATACAGAACAATATGATTAGAGTTATAGATTACAGGGGAAAAAAGTAAATAGTGATTTCTTAGAAATTCGTAAAATAACTGCCTGGTTGAATGACCATAATTTGATTTTAAATTATACTGGAGCAACAAAATAAAATTATTTGAAGTGTGACCTCATTCTGAACAGTAACATTCATTTAAATTTGGGAAGGGGGGGGGCAGGATTTGCAGAAACTTCAATTAAAAATTGAAATCATTTGTTGCAAAGTGTTTAGATACCCTGCCTGCAATTTTGTTCCACAGAAATCATTGAATCATAGAAGCCTACAGTGCAGATGGAGGCCATTCAGCTCATCAAGTCTGCACTGACAGCAATCCCATGCAAGCTCTAAGCTCATGTATTTATCTTATTAATTCTTCTGACACCAAGGAGCAATTTAGCATGGCTAATCGACCTAATGTGTATATCTTTGGACAGTGGGAGGAAACCAGAGGAAATCCACACAGATGCAGAAAAAAATGTGCAAACTCCACACAGACAGTGACCCAAGGCCGGAATTGAACCCTGGGCCCTGACACTGTGAGGTAGGAGTGCAAACCATAGTGCCAGTGTGCTACCCATTGCTGTACCACTGTGCAATGCAATGTTGTCTTATGCTTACTGAGAAACCAGAGTTTACTTATTGATCAAACCTTTCGTGAGTAATGATCTGAAATGCTTATTTTCTTCATTTTACATTTTTCTCTAGCAAATTCCAAGCAAGAATAAATGGAGCATTATTTTGGTAGTAAAGGATTGTCCTTCCACCTCTTAAAAGAACTCAATCTAACCAAAGTGTTAAGACAACATGCTACCTTTATCTCATAGAAGGAAGTGATCTCTCACTTCCTCAGCAACAGGTCACACACAAGATGGCACCCACAATCACAGAAAAAAAACAGTGACCTTCCACCCAGAAGCACTACCACATCAATCTTGAAGATGAGGTTCAGTTCCAAACCCTTAGATAAACCATATAAGTAAATCAGCAAACAATAGTAATTATTAGCAGCCTCAGGACAGATACAAGGAGGACATTGGATTCCTATTTGAATTACTTGCTATGGGCTTTGTGGATTAAGACCAAAAATTGCCAATCATTTGAGGAACATGGATATCGCTGGCTGACCAGCATTTATTGCCCATCCCAAGTTGTCCTTGTTAAGACGGCAGTTAAAGTCAACCACATGATTGTTGCTCTGGAATCACTTGTCATCCAGACCAAGTAAGGATGGCAGATTTCCTTCCCTAAGGAACATTAGTGAATCAGACAGGTTTTTCTGACAATTGATAATGGTTTCATGGTCATCAATAGATTTTTAATTCCAGATTTTTTTCAAATGTGTTCAAGTTCCAACATCTGCTGTGGCAGAATTTAAACCCAGGTCCCCAGAATATTATCAGAGTTTCTGGATTAATGGTTGAGCAATAATATTCCTAAGTTATCGCCTACCCACCCCCCACCCTAAAGTGGTTCAAAAGTAATTATTAGCCACTGTTGCTTCTTGCATTGTGGTGCCATTGAACTGGAAAGCTGTCATGCATTTCTCTGTAAGCACAGGATCGTGGCTCTGCTCTTTGTGACCAAATATGAAACACCCAACATCGAAGTAGCAAGAGATTTCCCCACAACTCATTCTTCATCTTTGCTCTCCCTGAGTAGTTTCAATGAAGACATAATTCACAGGTGATTCGATTGGCTTTGTTGACCAACAAGGAGCATACACGCGGTGGGTCGTGCGAGGGCTGTTCTTGGATGTTGCTTCAAGAGTTGCCTAGTGCTTCACGTCGTTGGTGTGCGCTTAAACTGAACCATCCGAAGGGCAACATGATAGCTCAGTGACGATCACTTCTGTGCAGATACATGGATTTGGGCGGGTATCTGCCGGAGTTTGCACCTTTTCCCCATGATTGCGTGGGTTTTCTCTGGGTTTCCTCCCACATCCCAAAAATGTGCTCTTAGGCTGATTGGTGTAACAAATTGTCCCTAAATTAGTCATCCCTCAATTTTCCCCAAAAGATATAGACAAAGGTCATGGGTAAAGGAAGGTACTCAATGTTAAAATGGCAGCGTGAGCTCGTGAGCCGAGGGGACTGTTTCCCATGCTGTGTTGTTCTTTGTTCTTTATAATCTTCTCAAACTCAACTGCCAAGTTAAGAAACACCTTGCATTTGGGATATTTCATCACCTTAGGATGTCCCCAAGTTGTCTATTAGCTGATGCAGTACCTTTTGAAAGCATTGTTAGTGTAGGCAAACATCGCAGTCGATTCATGTACAATAAAGTTCTGCAAAAAAAAGATAAATGACCAGTTCATCTATTTTCCATGCGTTTGGTTGAGAATAAATGTTAACCAAGGTACAAAAATCTCTTTCCCTTTCCTCCTCCAAACTGAAACATGGATTCTTTTATCTGCCTGAAAACAGGTAAAGAGATTTTTAGTTTAACAACTCACCTTAGAGAAGGTGCCCCAAACAACATAGCATTTCTTCTGTATGCACTAAAATACCAGCCTTGATTAGTGCTCAGGTTCTTGAAGTGTGTTGTGATGAGCACCCCAAAACATCAATGCAAAAAGATAGAAACATCCATAACCATTTTCAAAGTGTAAAATTAATCTGAGTCTCCTCCTGAAGTTTTGTTCCCATCCATTGAAATTAGAGTTATAAAGCCAAACTGGAATGGATAGCATGGTTAAGCAAAATTGGGTGATTAATGTTGAGATAGAGTAACATAGATAAAAATATTGGAGTTAGTCAAAATATAATTAGCTGCCATAATGGAAGAATTAATGTAATTAAGGAATTGACTTTGATTGACTGAAATACCTTTTCTCATCACTCACTTTCATGTTCCATTGTCTTTGGTTGTCAATCGATAGTTCAGTTTCCTCCATGTGCTGTGTATCTGACAATTGATAACTACATTTTAATTTGAACAGTATTTTACTCTGTCCAAAAGACTTGAGTACTGTAAGCTCTTGGCATATTTGTTTTTGTGAAAAATACAAATCCTTGGCTCAACTCTAACATATGGATTTATATTTTATATCTTTCACTGTTTTATTGTATTTTGCACACCCCCAATCCTCCAAAACTTAGCGTTATGTCCAGTCACTCATATGCACTCATCCTCCAACTTGCGTCTCATTGTTGAAATTAATCTGCTGATTTAACTTATTCTTCCCTTAGGATCTCAAACTGTGAAACTTCTTACCCCTCTCATATTTTCTTGACTCTGCTAACTAGATCCTTTTCTTTTAACAAAAGACAAGTTTATGCATGTTTAATTACAGTATGATTTGCCTGTAATGTCTGTCCTGCATAAGAGACCTTTGTTACAGGAATTGGAGTGGGTAAGGGGCAGACCATGGAAAGGTCTGCTAACCTCAGGCAGAATTTTACGGTCTTGGGCGGGCATAGCCAGAAAATCTGTCCCTTGTCTCATTACCTGGGCTTGTCAATGAAAGAAAAACACTTTTCCATTTCTTAACAAAGTTTTAGTGTGTTTGCCCATGTGTGCAAGTGCATGTGTGTGCGTGTGAATGATTTATTATTGTCACAAGTATTAGTATGCAGTGAATAGTATTATTTCTTGCGCTCTCTATAGACTCATACTGATCATAGCAAAGGAAAGGAGAGAATGCAGAATGTAGTGTTATAGTCATAGCTAGGATTTGGAGAAAGTCAATTTTGTGCAAGGTAGGTCCATTCAAAAATCTGATAGCAGCAGGGAAGAAGCTGTTCTTGAGTGAGTTAATACATGGCCTCAGACTTTTGTATTTTTTTTCTGATGGAAGAAGGTAGAAGAGAAAATGTCCAGGGCATGTGGGGTCCTTAATTATGCTGGCTGTTTTTCCTGGCAGCAGGGAGTGTAGACAGAATCAATGGATAGGAGGTTGGTTTACGTGCTGAACTGAGCTTCATTCATGATTTTTTGTCGTTTCTTGTGGTCTTGGGCAAAACGGGAATCATACAAAAGTATGATACAGCCAGGAAGAATGCTTTCTTTGGTATATCTATAAAAGTTGGTGAGAGTTGCACGGACATGCCAAAGTTCCTAAGTCTTTTGAAAAAGTAAAGGCGCGTATGTAGGAAGGACAAATACGAAACTGTATTGTAACATTCTTTCCTCACTGAATGATGAACTTGAGATTGATTGTGCACCAAGTGATCATCACCTACTAGTCACTGAGTTCCACTTTTAGATTTCAATTCAGCACAGTGGGTGAATTTTGAGATCGAGTTAGCCATCAGCGCCAATAGCGGAGTGGGCCCAAAGTCTTACGTGTTGAAAAACCAGATTCCTGATGGCAAGATTATGTCTTCTTATGTTCTACACCCTTCACTAGTGACCTAACAAGGTTCCCTCCCAGAAAGATTAGGAACCTCATTTTAATCAATTAGCATTATACTAGTGAGCTGTTCTGTCATCACTTTGATTTTTGATTTGATTTATTATTATCATATGTATTAACATGCAGTAAGCAAAGTACCTTGCATGCTATACAGACAAAACATACTGTTCATAGGGAAGGAAACAAGAGATTGGAGAATGTAGTGTTACAATCATAATCTGGGGTCACTCTCTCCTTTTCATCTCTATGAACAGTAGGCTTTGTCTCTATAGCACGCAAGAAACAATACTGTTCACAAATACACATGACAACAATAAGTCAAACCTGCTTGCTTTCACACATTCAGTTGTGCGCACATGGGCAAACACACAAAAGAATTTCCACCCTCATTAAATTTTCAAGCCAAGCATGGTTTACAACAGCTTTATAAAAAATTGAATCTGGCAACCTCACTTCTGAGAAGGATATTAAAGGTGACCATGGAGGTCACACTACCCCACAGAGAGAGGGCACCAGTGAGCAAGTGGAGCAAACAGTTACGTCCTTTTCAGAAAGGTGGAGGGGAGGTGTGGGTTTGAGTTTTAGCTGTTTGATGGGGCAGTGGGTTACTGCTTACAGGCTTTGTGAGATCTCCAATATTGGGGAAGATTTGTTCTTCAATGGGTGTTGCAGGTCTTATGAGGAGATGCTGAGGGATTTGAGGTTGTTTTCGTTAGAAAGGAGGCGGCTAAGAGGAGACCTTATCGAAACATATAAGATGATTAGAGGTTTAGATAGGGTGGACAGTGATAGCCTTTTTCCTAGGATGGAGAAAGCTAGCACGAGGGGACACAGCTTTAAATTAAGGGGTGATAGTTATAGGACGGATATCAGAGGTAGGTTCTTTACCCAAAGGGTGGTTAGGGAGTGGAATGCCCTGCCTGCGGCAGTTGTAGATGCGCCAAGTTTGGTGGCGTTTAAGAGGTTAGTTGATAAGTTTATGGAAGAGAAGGGAATGGTTTAGTTTGGAGGGTCATTGCTTTTCTCATAATTGGTCGGCGCAACATCGAAGGCCGAAGGGCCTGTTCTGCGCTGTAATGTTCTATGTTCTATTGTGCAAGGAAGTGATGGTCGGGCATGAGTGTACCTCTCACACATCATGGGTTCTCCTTGTTGGGGTTTAAGTGCTGATTCTTAAGAGGGAACACCTTTCTGGACTGGTAGCTGGAAAGGGATAGGAAAAGAACAGCCATTAGGTCAACATGGAGTGATGGTGAGATCCCAAGGTAGGGTTCAGATGGGCAATGTGGGAGACTATGTCAGGGGAGTGATGATTTGCTTCATGAGGACAGAAGGACCCTGACACTGAGCAGGCAGAAACGCCACTCGCATTTCTACTCCACCCTCAGGCTGCAAGCGACTGCTGGAGGGCACAAGCAGTGTAGAAGGGCCCTGCCAATGGTTTGGAAGGCCATAAAAATATAAAAACAAAAATTCTGCCCGTTGAGTATAAATTGTGCAGACAAAAATGTGCCTCAATTGGTAGTGCAAGAAGAAACTCCAGACAGTTTGGCCAAAACCAGGGAACACACAAACTATTTGATAAGTATGGACAGGGTTGAGTCTTTCCATTCTCCATTCTAGGGCATGCCCTGGATTACTCTGTTTTACAGTGGTTAGTATTGCTGTCTCACAGCATCAGGGATCCAAGTTCAATTCCCAGCTTGGGTCACTGTCTGTGTGGAGTCTGCATTTTCTCCCTATATCTGCATGCATTTCCTCCGAGAGCTCTGGTTTCCTCCCACAGTCCGAAAGACATGCTGGTTAGATGCATTGGCCATGTTAAATTCTCCCTTAGTGGGCACAAACAGGGGCAGGATTGTGGTGACTTGGGGATTTTCACAATAACTGCATTGCAGTGTTAATGTTCACCTCCTGTGACACACAGATTTAAAGTTTGTAAGTTTATTTATAATGTAAAGGACACCAATAAAGGGACATGGCATTTCTGAAAAGAAATTAGGAAAAATGTGAGGGAAAGTCACAATGGACTATTAATTACACATAGAACGGTGCATGTCTTTAAATAAAAAGGATCGGTGTACAAATATTTGAGAGAAATAAAATCAATATTTAGGGTCAGGCCTCAGGCAAGTCAGACATACAACCAGGTATCATTTTGATTCGTCACTAATGCTTTTTAAGTTCTGTGGACTCCACTATTTACATTTGTTGTGACTGCTTGTTTGATCTCACAGCAGAAATGCAAATATAAGCAGTTCGGAATTAATTATCTTGGTTTTTATTTCAGCTTGAAATTCCCACCTTTCTGGTTTCTAGTTATCAATGAATCAAGGGGCTGGTATAAATGGCCCAGTGCAAACAACTTGGTGTTTTCTGTCACACAGCATCTTCAATGAGCTGGAAATTTATCAACTCCTACCCATCTCACGAAGGAACAGCCAGTTCCGAAAGCTAGTGGTGTTTACTACCAATAAACCTGTTGGATTTTAACGTGGTGTTGAGACTTCTTACTGAATTCATTACCCGTCAATGGATGAACGGAATCAGACGTGTGCCCGGAGTGTGTTTGTTTTGAACCAACATCCGAACGGATTTGTATTGTGGATGCGGTGTAGAAGAGGCATCATTGCTCCTCCAAGCTCCACATTCAGAGAAATGACTTGCCTTCTCTGTTGCACACGACACAAAAGGGCCAGTTACCCTATGTATAGCCCAAGATGGCACTGGCTACCTTGGGGAAAACTAAAATGGAAACAAAATACTGTTTTTAATTAAGATATCCAGCGTCCCCAAACTGCTGGAAATACTCAGCAGGCCAAGCAATGTTTGCGGAAAAAGAAACCAAGTTAACCTTTCAAGTTGAACATGAACCATCCAAAGGTGTGCAGGTTAGGTGGATTGGCCATGCTAAATCTGATTTGATTTATTATTGTCACATGTATTAGCATATCGTGAAAAATATTGTTTCTTGCTCACTATATAGACTAAGCAAACTGCTTATAGAGAAGAAACGAGAGAATTTAGAAGGTAATATTAAGTCATATATTGTTTCTTCATATTTTACAACAACTTCTGGGGTGGATTCCATGCTCATAAGCAAGAGAACTTAAAACAAGGAATATCAAAAATAAAGAGTTACATGATGCATATAAACACAACATTAAATGCTACTGTTCATTGGAAAAGAAATATACAGTCATAGCTAGGTTTTAGAGAAAGAAAATGATCCCTTAGGGTGGGATTTTCTGACTGTACTCGCCCTAAGGCCAGACATTTCCACCCAAGGTCAACGTACCTTTGCAGTATTCTGCCCAAAGTGTCCAGAGATGTGCAGATTAAGGGAATGAGACAGGGGATGGGTCAGGGTACAATGCTCTGTTGAAGAGTTAGTGCAGAAGGAGGCCATTGAGCCCATTGAGTCTGTACTGTAGGGATTCTTTGGGGCAGTAGAAATCTGAGTTTTCTGCACTGCTGGGAAAAGTTCGGGGTGGCGAACATCCAACTTAAGGTAGAGGCAGAAGAGATTGAACAAGAAGGATGCGATTCAAATATTAATTCTGTTTTTCTCTCTCCAGAGATGCTGCCAGAGCTGCTCAGCTTTTAAAGCACTTTGTTTTTTTATTTCTGAACCAACTAATCTTGGAAAGGAATCCTGAAACAGGCATTAGTAGCCCCTTTCATGCATGTGTAGAGAATCTATCACCTGCTCCCAAGTGTCTTTTCTTTCTTTTTATCCCGTGGAACGGCAAGCTCAACATAAAACAAGTGCATTTTGGACCACCATGGAAGAAAGAGTATAGATCAGAGAAGATGCGGGTTCATTTTGTGATTACAATGGCATTCTAGATTTGGAGGAGAAAGGGGAGTTACTGAGAGGACAAGATACCTTGTATGCTATGTTCTTAGGACCCCTTGCTTCAGGAACAGAGCTTAACTATATCAGCGTAGAATGGTTTCCAAGTTTCTATTATGCAAAGGGGGCTTCTACGTTGCCGTGGACTTTAAAAGGGCTGAACCTATAAATGGCTTTTACCTCAGGAACATCTCCAATACATGGCACAGCAGAACCATCTTTGCAATGCTTTACACATTTACAGCAGCACACTCTTCCCAGCTGACATTAATGGCAAATTCAGAATCAGTTTTCACTGATTTACTAAGCAAGTGACAGGCCCGGGAACAGCGCATCAACAACTTCTCTGAAGAGAGGTGGCATCAATATGACAGCATGCACAAAGTTTCCTGGCTTTCCACGTGCTTTGCAACCCAAATGAGGATTGCTGCCAAGCCCATGACAGGAAAGATGCATTGCCCTCCTCTGGGCAGAATGCCCTAAAGTATCTAGAAGGGAAGCCTTCCACATAAGGCCCTATATAGCAGCACATCTAATTTGGCAGTCATCTCACAGATCTGCCCTGTCAACCTCCCACACACTTCATTCCATTCTTCAGATTTTTCTTCATTTGACTCACGTCTGCCAGTTACTTAGCAAGGGAAGACAAACACATAATGTTCATTTGAATGCTTGCTAAACATTGAAAACAATGCTGGCCTCTTTTATGCCACCACTTCCTTTTTACATATACATAACCCTTCAATTTGGAGCTGTTGGCTGTACCTTGGCCTGCCCATTAAGCTAGACACAAGACAGGTTTGGAGAGATAACAACAGCATCACCACCTGTCCATCCGGAAATCCGGTCGTACCGTAGTAAAGGAGACAATGCACCTCCATGGTGCAAATGTGCTTGTTAACAAAAGGTGGGCAAGGATGGCCAAATGAGGATCAAGCAACTGCTGTTCAAACAGCAGTATGACATCAAGTTTTATTCCAGTCAAACTGTACAGAGCAGTAAAGCAATCCTTCATTATTCCAAAACATCTGCAGTATGGATGCCAAGTATTAAATAGCAGGGTCCCTGTACCCTTCTATGCAAATTAATTCACATCCAGGTTTTTAAACAAGGTCCATGACACGGTTGAGCATTGAAATTCTCCTGGCTGCTCACAGTTGGAAAAATCTTGCATCCCCCTGCTTGTTGCTGCTCCTGCCAGGGGGTCTGCCGCCATGGTATGTCATGCCCTTCTGTCTTGTGCCATCCTCATGCATCCATCATATCTTTTCTGCAACAACTTTCTGATATATATTATCCAATCATCCCTTGGGTCAACTCCTCTTCCTTCTGCCCTTCACATTGTCCTCTAGAAAAGATTATTGGAGCTTTTCAGCTTATATTAGTTGGCTGAAATCCTGACATTTTCTTTTACGGTTGACTTTTCTACAGAGTTCTTTTCAATCTTGTTAATTCAAGTATCCTTTCACTTATCTCATGACTTGTGTATGGAATTTTTAATCTATACGTTAGCTGGGCAGCAAAAATGGTTATAATGGTTAGCACTGCTGCTCCAGAGCACCAAGGACCTCTGGTTGATTGTCTGTGTGGAGTCTGCATGTTCTCTCTGTGTCTGTGTGGGTTTCCTCTGGGTACTCCAGTTTCCTCCCATACTTCAAAATATGCAAGTTGGTTGATTGGACATGATAAATTGACCCTTCAAGTAAAGGGGATTAACAAGGTACATACATGGGATTATGGGGATAGGGCCTGGGTGTGATTGTCGTCATTGCAGACCCGATGGGTTGAATAGCCTCCTTCTGCACTGTAGAAATTCAATGATTTCTATGACTTCATTCCCATTTCAAAGGCCTTTACTTTCATAGTTTTTAGGCATACAACGAAGTGGATAAAATCTTAAGTTTTTTTTCCTTTTTGCAATTTTAATATTTCTTGTCTTCACAATCTTTTCTTTGCAAAGTTATGTCTACCCTTTTAAATTCTATATTCATATTCAAATTTTTTACTTGATTGACAATATTTTGTAGGCCTCTTCTGATTCTGCAAGAAGCGCCATATCATCAGTGTAGTACAAGTTTGTTACCATTCACTTATATGTTCTATTTTTATCATTTATGCACCTACTATTTGTTGTTATTGCAGATTCTTCATCGATATTTGGTGACTTTGCCTTACTAAGCATCTTGGGTGTGCAAATCTCCTTGCAGACCTTCACATTTTGAGCCATTATCCAAATAAATTGATGGGATCTTTGCCCCTTCTGCCATTCCCAGAATTCACATACAGTTGACACCCACATACCACACTAACTGAAACTAATGGACCCTCTACTTGGATTTGCATGATTGAGTCAAGACCACAAGGTATGCACTACCAGATACCCAGGAATCATATGTGAGAGCTGGAGCACTGTGGGACACCAGTCTCTGCTATTCACATTCTTTTAAGTTGGCAGGACATAAAGGTTATTAGCCCTCATAAGAATATTCCATAGACCATTTTCCTTAAGTTTCCGCCCATGTTATTACCGATGGCTGGAAGAATGCCAATAGAATTTCATGTCCATGTTACTGTATATGGAACTGCTCTAATAATGCATTATGATATTACACTGGCTCTTAGTCTGGCAATAGCTTGAAGCTAAAAATCTTATTCTGGTTTTCAAATCCTTCCATGGTCTTGTTCTTCCCCGCTTCACTATAACCACTTGTAATTCTATAACCCTCCAATCGCATTCCTTCAATTCTGGTGTTGGGTGACACAATGATTTGTATTCCTGTTTTACAGAGCCAGGGACCCGGATTCTATTTCTGGTTTGGGTCATTGTCTGTGCAGAGTTTGCACTTTCTCTCCATATCTATAAGGATTTCCTTTGGAGTGCTCTGGTTTCCTCCCACGGTCTGAAAAATGTATAGCTTAGCTTAGATAGCTTAGGCCACGTTAAATTCTCCATCAGTGTACCCAAATAAGCGCCGGAGTGTAGCAACTTGAGGATTTTCACAGTAACTTCATTGCAGTGTTAATGTAAGCCTACTTGTGACATGAATAAAAGAAATCTTAAATAAACAAAATTTCTTGCTCACCTACGATTCTCATTGCTTTGTTATTACTGGTCACAAACTCAGCTGTATTGTCCATTAGCGCTGAAATTTCCACTCCAAACCTCTCCACTGTTCTCTCCCCTCATTTTAAGTTATTTCGTTTTGACAAAACTTCCGTTCATCTATCCAAAATTTTCTTTGTGCAGTTCTATTAACAAATTGTTTGATAAAACATCTGTGAAAGGCTTTGGGAAATTCTGGAGTGCGAAAGGTGCCAAGTAAATGCAAGTTGATATTGGTGATACCTTGGCCAGGATTTTTAGGATGGTGTAATTTGCCTTCCTCTATCTACAGAGTTGGTGTGGAATATTTCCTCATGGATACTGCCTGTCTCATGGCTATTTAACCCTCCAACAATCATTCATTGGCTGGAGGAGAGACTTATGCCTCTCACCTGGAAGGAAATTCTGCCTCAGTGAGCTGCTAGCCAATCTGATTAACTAACAGCTCTCCAATTCCAATAGAAGCTGCAATGGACAGGGCTGGGACTTTTTTTTATTCATTTGTGGGACATGAAACACTGGCTGGGCCAGCATTTATTGCACATCCCTATTTGTCCAAGGGCAATTGAGAGTCAACCATATTACTGTGGCTTTGGAGTCACATGCAGGCCAGAAGGGGTAAGGATGACAGATTTCCTTCCCGAGGAGACATTAGTAAACCAAACAGGTTCTTCCGACATTCATCGATAGTTTCATGGTCATCAGTAGATTCTTAATTCCAGGTAGTACTGAATTCAATTTGCACCATCTGCCATGACGGGATTCGAACCTGGGTCCCCAGCACATTGGCTGAGTTTCTGTGTTAACTGCATGCAATTTCCATTGCCTAAGTCCTGGGAGTCTAGGATCACGTATGTTTTGGGAGTTTTAGGGCAGGGAGTATAAGTGAGGCTTGGTGCAGGGGTTGACTGCAGGGGATTGATTGGGCCAGTGGTAGAGAAGCCAGCTTTCGGTGACGGTGGGGGGTAAGTGTGGAGATGGAGGATCTGCGGTGAGCAGACTTTGTGAAGGAATGCCCAATGTTGGATGAAGGGGTCCATTCCACTCTTCCCAACCCAAGCCATTGACCTGGTTTATTTTTGGGCTTTCCCCGTGCCGCAGGACTCTCACAGTCGAGATTGGGTGGAAATCGGCCCTGCAAAATGATCAGTAATTGCCTTCTTAAGGATTTCAATTGGGACAAATTCTGTAAAATTCTACCCTTTTTGAGCATCCAGAAAATAGACATTGTTGAAGAAAATGGTGAAGACTGATGACTGATTCCTTGCAGTTCCATCCCGGTTTTTTCTCTCTATGTTCTTGTCTAAAAGCAGCTGCTAATATTCATTGAATGACTGGCAAGTGGGGACTAGCTGTCAGGTATACTAGCACGCCACAGTGGTGTGCTGCATAACTCGCATCCAGTAAGGATTTCCATGATAAACCTGGCCTTGTTTGTCAATCCTATCATGTCTTTTTGAGTACTTGCAGACAAACCTACCTCTCTTTTGACATTATATTGGACTCTGGAGTTTCTAGCCTCCATCTCTTGAAGATTCATTTAATCTATTTCTGCTAGGTACCGACATCTGTAGGCAGAAAGGTTTTGAGATGCAGGTCTTTAGCTTTCTGCCACATATCTTTCACTTGAGTGATTTTCACTAAATCTCTGTATTTCCCATGCTTGAAGTACATATAACATTTCTCTTGTTTCAGGGGTGCGTTTGATGCACTGTCTGTCCACGAATTTCGTGCTCATTTCCTAGCTTGACTGAACAGTGTTTGTTAGAATACATGACATTTGAGACAGACAAAACTATTTGCTCATTTGCTATCACTACAACAAAAAGATTTAGACAATAAGGCTTCTAACTTGAATGGGATCTTTCCTTTAACCTTTTTCCAGCCTATTGCGGACAGTTTTTTTTAAAATTTCTGATTATCTATTCAACAAGCTCAATACGTTCTGTCACAATGCATTTAATTTAGTTTGAACCATGAAGTTAAAAAGATACAGGGCAGAATCTTCCCCAAAAAATTGGCAAAGTGTCAGGATCTGACTGAAAACCACCATGTTCTCGTCAAAGAAATAGGAGTCGAAGCCGAAACCTTGTGTGACTTCAAGAAGAAATCAGATATAACTCCTGGGACCAAAGGGACGAAGGGGGCAGGAAGGATCAGGATATTGAATTTGATGATCAGCCATGAATGATGGAGCAGGTTCAAAGGGCCAAATGGCCTACTCCTTACTTCTAGTTTCTATGATGGAGATGCAACAGAATCACTCTCTACCCCAAACTCCCAATTCCCCCCTTCCCATCTCACTGGATCATTCAATGATTTGTATTGTAGGGTTGAAGAAATAGTCTGTTGAATTTTTAAAGCCCAAGTTAGTTGGTTATCATCTTCTACTTGCGTATCATTTATGAGTGTTGTCAACAGGTTTTATTTGTATCATGTATTTACATTCAAGCATATATTTGTCATTTAAACATCTATTCTATGCATAACTGTTTCAGTAATGGAATGAAGTCAATAATTTCCTCAGGTATAAGTTTAAATGTTTACCTCTGTAATGTATGGGAACTGAAAAAAAACACTTTTTTTCAGTAAATGTATTTTAAATTGCTTTTCTGCAAAGAAATGAAGTGGGATCATCTCTAAATTGCAATTTGGGGTAGGTCAGATTACTGAAGTGCTATTCCTCCAATTATTTTTCTAAGTGCACAGTGTCAAGGAGCTAAAAATCTAACCTATCTGAGCAGAATTTATTGGAATATATGGTGAAGGGGGATGTGCTGAGAACATTCATTTCTTTTAACCTTCAACCCCATTAATGTAATTTTCAATATGATAATGAAAATACAGTGAAAGAAAGTATCATTGAAAAAACATGCATTCATATAGCATATCCAACAATCCCAAAGTGCTTTATAGGCAATTAAATATTCTTTAAAGTGTTATTTTAATGTCGAGAGACCATAACATACACATGGAACACACACTTTATGCTTCATTACAATATATATCAATTTCACGTTAGTCTATGAATGTGAAATTTAAAGTTTATTTATTAGTGTCACAAGTAGGCTTACATTAACACTGCAATGAAGTTAATGTGAAAATCCGCTGGTCATCTCACTCTGGTGTCTGTTCAGGTACACTGAGGGAGAATTTAGCACAGCCAATGTATCTAACCAACACGTCTTTTAGACTGTGCGAGGAAATCAGAGGAAATCTATGCAGACACAGAACATGTAGACTCTGCACAGCCACCCAAGCCGGGAATTGAACCGTGGGGGTCCTGGCACTATGAAACAGTAGTGTTAACCACTATTGAAGGCACGGTGGCACGGTGCTATTGTGCAGTCATCAACCCATCTTTGGACAGCAGGAAGAAATCCACACAGACACAGGGAGAATATGCAAACCCCATGCAGACAGTCAGCCGAGGTTGGAATTGAACCTGAGTCCCTGGAGCTATGAGGCAGCATGATAACCACTGTGCATCTGCAACAGATCGATTCATGAGAACAAGACCAAACAGATTAATCTCCCTAGCGGGATCTTTCCCACTTGCTGCAGATCCAGTCCGATGGCTATGTCTTATAGGACTTGGCCAGTTCAGTCAGCAGAGATGCTAATGAGCCACTCCTGCTGCTGGAAAGTGAAGTCATTCAGAGTACATTTGGTACCCAAGTCACCCTCAGTACTTCCAATTTATGTTCGAAACAGAAGAGCATCAATTCATTAGCTGAAGTGGGGCAGTAGGTGGTTTTCTTGCCTAAGTTTGACTTTGATGTCATGAGACTGCATAGGGTCTAGACTTAGTGTTCTGGACCTCCAAAACTCCTTCCCAAATATATACCATTGTGTGTACTACCAGTGAAGCAAAACAACAGCTTTTCTTCCATTATTATAGAATCATAATAATGCAGAAGAGACCATTCAACCCATCGAGTCTCTCACAAGTATCTTAATAAGAAGTCTCATGACATCAGGTTAAAGTCCAACGGGCTTACTTGGCAACACTAGCTTTCGGAGCCATGAGTTCCTTCTTCACTGACCTGAAGAAGGAGCTTAAGACTCCGAAAGGTAATGCTGCCAAATAAACCTGGTGTTGTGAGACTTCTTACTGGGCTTACCTCAGTCCAACACCAGCATCTCCAAATCAAAGTATCTTATCCAGGCCTTCTCCCCCATCCTATCTCCAAAACCTCACGTTTCCCACTGTTGTGTTCCAAGCATAATGTTGGATGGATTGCTATTGAATATAATATCTATTAAAGTAATTTGGTGTAAAAAATCCAATTGTTGCAGAATCCAAGGATAATAATTTTCCCAATAGGTTTACACTCCATATTCTTCGTGATCCAGTGTCTATTTGTTACTTTGATAGATACAATTCTCTCATGAATACAACTTTCCTGAGTTATCAGTTTCCTTCAAAATGTGGAATATATCTTCCACTTAAAACTGGCACGATAATAGCTCCCTCAATATATTGAAAGGCAGAAAGTATAACTGAGATGTAGAAGTGTTATAATAGCATCGTTTCTCAGCCTTTTGGTTAAGATTATGGGTGGGATTTTATAGTCTCGCTCAAGCAAGTCTGAAAATTCCCACCAGAGGTCAACGGACATTTTCTTTGTCCGTTCCTCGCTCGCTCTGATGCAAGGGCACGCAAGATGGTAGAATTCTGAAGCAAGTATAGTATCTGTTCTTAAGAGAAAATGCTGGAAAATCTCAGCAGGTCTGGCAGCATCTGTAAAGAACAAAAAGAGCTGATGTTTCGAGTCCAGGTGACCCTTTGACAAAACTATAGCATCTGTTCTTACCTGGCAGGGGTGAAACCATGACTAAGCAGGGGATGAGGCTGGCCCATTCCACTTGGGGTATTCTAACGCCTGTGATTGTGGCTTGTTCTGGATAGAACAGGTGAATATTACATTGGCAGATAGCCAATGATGTTAAAGAGAGATTTTACCTGATATAACTTTTCAAAGCCATCTCAGCCTCTTGGCTCAGATGAAGCATCAAATCAAGCCCGGGAGGGAGAGCCAGGCCTCATCCTGTCAACTTGGATCTTGTTAGATCAAGCCCAAGATGAGATGTATATCCTTGTCATGTTAGCTTGGATCTGGTTTGTTTCTCATGTGGGCACCATGATTGGACTTAATTGACTTTTCTGATTAAGAATAAAGTACCATTAAAAAACACTTTGAGCATGCATGAAGCAGAGACTGACTCCATCATATATCCATTCATGTACGACAGAGTTACCCAAATCTGCCTCAACATTGCTGCTGCTCAGACTTTTAATTACTGAGTATGCACTAGGCAAAGTCATGTGTATCGAGAAGGCTTTTCTGAAAAGGAATTGCTTTCCCCTTGTTTCAAACCAAAGTCTCAAAATGCTAACTCCTCTGTGCAGGTGCACGCTGTAACCTATAACTTCATTTACATCTCGAATAGAAACAAGCTACTCCTGGGACATTTATTTATAGCAACCATTTTTTCCCCTTTTTTACCTGGTTGCTAATTAATCAAATCATTGATCCTGTTCAATTTTAAAATGCTATTATCACTCTAATTCAGATTTTGATCTGTATTCTTGTGGATAGCTTTGCGATCAGTTCATTTCCTTGTCGTTAATTTTACTTCTTTAAATATTACTGCTAATGTAGTAATTATATTAATGGACAGCTTATGCAAAACATTGGGATGAAAAGTATCTTTCCATTAAAGCTCATTATTTTTGGTTCAGTTAGTGCTGAGAAATGAATGACTTCCAAGTGTGTTTGTGAAGTTGAGGGTTTTTTGGCTATTTTTAGCTCATATATAAAAAGACAAGAGCAACCACATTGTACAGATGTCTTAGCCGAACCTACACTGCTGTAATCGACATCTCAGACAGTCACCGAAATGTTTGAGGTACGGACATTAATTTACCTCAGACAAGAAGTGCAGTGTCGTGGATGGGCAAAGTGTGTGGTGGGGTGGGTGCGTACGGCAATGGTTAATCAGGTGGAAAGTGGGAATAAAAGTTGGCAAGGCCAAGATGCATGAATTCTCTTTGCAACTGAGATGGTTTCACTCGGACCCGAGATACGCAAAAATTCTGTCATTCCTACACAAGCCTTATCATGTGACAAGGAGGCAGCAGGAGTGTGGGAACTCTCTTTGCTGAGTTTTCTAGTGGTCCATTTCCTGTTTGACTTAGATTTCAAGACGAAGCGAGCCCAGATTTGGGTAGGGTGAAAGTGCTGCCCAGTGGATGTTGGAACAGTGAGTAAGTTTGAGGAGGAGTGAGACAGATTTTTAATTGGTAAGGGGTTGAAGGGTTATGGGGAGAAGGCAGGAAAATAGGAATGAGGAGCAATCAGCATCGATCGAATAGCAGAACAGACTCAATGGGCCAACTGGTCTAATTCTGCTCCTAATATTTTATGAAATTAGAAACTTGGCTCTTTTAGCCAAGACCAAAGACTAGAAGGTGATAAAACTGCTTTGCTATCTGCTACTTTTTACTTCGACCTTCAAAACGATAAAAAAAATGATACGATTGCACCTTTTCGAAGGGAATATTCCATTCCCATCAGTGCCTCCATATCCTTCCCAGACCATACACACATATGAGTGGGATTTTCCAGCTGTGCACACACCAAGGCCTCTTATCCAAGGTCAACGAACCTTTGCATAGTCTGCTGAATTTTCTGTCCTGCCTACTATGATTCCCGCAGTAGCTGGGGCAGAAGAATTCCACCCATATTGTTAGTGACATCTACTGAAAACATCTCAAAGCAATTATCCCATCCTGACACTGGATACATTGGTAGGAAGGGAAAGGATGTTACTGGGACTCTTCCACACACGGTGGCACAGTGGTTAGCATAGCTGCCTTGCAGCACCTGGCAGCCAGATTCAATTCTGGCCTTGGGTGACTGTGTGGAATCTGTATTTTCTCCCCATGTCTGCGTGTGTTTCCTCCGTGTGCTCTGGCTTTCACACCAAGTCCAAAGATGCACATGTTAGGTGGGTTGGCCATGCTAAATTGACCATAGATGTATAGGTTGGAAGATTAATGGGTAAAATATGTACAGATATGAGGTAAGGCCTGGGTGAGATTGTAATCGATGGGCTGAGTGACCTCTTTCTGTACTGTAGGGTTTCTATGATACCTATGTTGACCTTTAGTGGAAGGGGGATTAGGGGATTAAATTTGTTGGGTTAAAGGAATATGGCTTGGATGGGATTGTTATCATTGCAGGCTCAATGGGCCGAAAGGCCTCCATCTGCAGGATACAGATTTTATGTTTCAATGCAGTTATTAGGGTAGCTTCACGCAAGATACTTTTGGTGACAAATCCAGGGCAGATATTAACACCATTAACCTGCGAGTGGGTAAAAAATGATTGGTGCTTATGGCTATGGGGAAAGGCAGGAAAATGGACATATCAGCCATTGCAGAAATGGCAGAGCAGATTCTTGGGCCAAATGATTTAATTTTGCTCCTGTTTCTTATGAACTTATTCAGTTTTAGCTATGCCACTGAACACAAACACAGCTTTCTACTATTCACCAAGAAATTACTGATTTATATATCAATCCAGTCTTGAGTGCAAGTAAAATTTGTGACTGTCAAAAAAAGAATATTTAATCTGGCATTTTATTTACATTTGCATTCATTTCAATCGCAGCTAGTTCTGTTAGAAAAACTTTTACGGTAGTTCTTGGGCAGATTTTCAATATCATACAGATAGGAAGAATTATTTATCAGTCAGCTGCTGACTGCATTGGTTTCATTTTCTTTTCCGTGTTCAGCGAATGATATAATTTATATCCCCAACTATCAATAATCTTGTCGTTTCTAAACTGCTAGCAGTAGCTTTCATATTATTGATTCACAGAGCTCAATCTTCAACATGTACTGCATTATTTTAATGTTCATCCATACATAGTTGAATGGATGTGGAGAGGGTAACTTAAACTAAAAAGAAAGGTGGATTTTGCTCAAATGAGAAATCATAACGCAAAGAATTTCAAACCTTAGTCCAACGTGCCATGAACCCATCCAACTCCAGTTTTAACAGCGGTAGTCTAGAGAAGCCTAGTCCGAAATTTTTGTTTTAATGATACGCCATGCCCAAGATTTGTTTTTCTCTGTTCCAGGTTTAATTCTGAGACCCAGTTAAATCCAGCAGCTGAAAGGAGGATTAGACTACTGGATGGAATAGATACTTTCCATTTTTCCTGAAGGAACAGGAATTCTCCTTCCCTGTCCACCAAGCTACCTTGTTAACGTCCCCAGTGTTTGGACTCCTGTTCCATCAATTGATCTCTTCGACAACCGCACTATGACAATCTCCCCACACAGGGTATTATCTAGTGGTATTATCACTGGACTAATAATCCAGAAACTTAGCAAATGTTCTGGGGACCTCAGTTCGAATCTTGCTATGGCAGATGGTGGAATTTGAATTCATTAAAAAATATGCAGAATTAAAAATCTACTGATGACCAGGAAACCATTTCTGATTGTTAGAAATACCAGTCTTGTTCACTAAAGGTCTTTAGGGAAGGAAATCCACTGTCCTTACCTGGTCTGGCCTACATGCGACTCCAGATCCACAGCAATGTAGTTGACTCTCCACTGCCCTCTGAAAAGGCCGAGTAAGCAATTCAGTTGGCGTACTGGCTCCAATTTTCAACATCTACATCAAAAGGATAGATTTTCATGAATAATGGCACAGCTATTTGCCTGTGTTTGGCACAAACTATTTTTCATCTTCCTTGCAGGTTTTCAGGGAATCCACCCTTCTCCCTCCAAATGTCTTCCTCCTCCCCACATTCATTGACATCCCCAGCTAATCTCTTCAGCACTTGCTAATGACTCCACAATTCCTAAATTATCTAATTTCTCTGCACTTCACCATCAATATCCTCACTGACCCCCAATTGCCCCCTTCTTCTTCAACATGCCCTGACTGAAGTCTAAAATTACAGGTTTACCCACCCAACAACAACTAGCCCCTCAATCTGGCTGAACAAGGAAATAGATTGCAAACACACTACTAAATTTGGCAAGACTAGACAGAAAACTATTCTTCAATTTTTCCAACAAGGTTTTTCCAGAGAAGTTCAGGCTTCTTACAAAATTATATGTTTGTGGGCTACAAACGGAGTACAACTTTTTTTTTGTTTTTCTTTGCAAGTTATTTTATCAGGAACAAAAAATTTTAATTTATTCATTGGATATGGGCATCTCTGGCTGGCAGCATTTATTGCCCCTCCCTAGTTGCCCTTGAACTGAATGGCTTGCACAGGGCAGTTGAGAGCCAACTACATTGCTGTGGATCTGGAGTCATATGTAGGTCAGACCAAATGGGGACAGCAGATTTCCTTCCCTAAAAGGCATTAGAGTTATAGAGGTGTACAACATGGAAACAGGCCCTCAGCCCAACTTGTCCATGCCATCCTTTTAAAATCCCTAATCTAGCCGCAATTGCCTGCATTTCGCCCATATTCCTCTATCTCAATGCTATTTAAAAGACACATTTGTACCCGTCACTATTACTACCTCTGGCAGCTTGTTCCAGACACTCAAACCCTCTGTGTGAAAAAAATGCCTCTCTGGACATTTTTGTATCTCTCCCATCTCACCATAAAACTCTGCCTTCTAGTTTAAGACTTTCCTACCTTTGGGAAAAGATATTGACTTTCCAGCTGATCTATGCCCTTCACTATTTTATAAATCTCCATAAGATCACCCCTCAACATCCTACGCTCCAGAGAAAAAAAATCCCAGTCTATCAAGCCTCTCCTTAAAACCCAAGCCATCAAGTCCCAGTAGCATCCGAGTAAATTGCTTTTTAGTTTTATAATATCCTTTCTATAATAGGATGACTAGAACTGTACACAGGCATTAATGAATCAGATGGATTTTTCTGACAATCTGCAATGGTAGATTCTTAATTCCAGATAGTTTCAAATTTCACCATCCACCATGGCAGGATTCAAATCTGAGTCCCCAGAACATTAGCTGAGTTTCTGGACTAATAGTCTAGTGATAATACCACTAGTACATTACCTTTTTAACGTCCTGGCACCAGTTTTCAAAGTCTGTGTCTGAAGGATAATTTTTCATGAATAATAGCACAGCTATTTGCCTGTGGTTGGTACAAATTATTTTTCATCTTACTTGCAGGTTTTCGGGGAATCACCCTTCTCCCTCCAAATGTTGACTTTTTTGTGATTGTCAGCATATTTATTCTCATCACCAATATTGTTTCACGAGGTAATACAACAAGGGGGCTTTAAATAACAACAATGATTTATTGAATAGCAGTTATAACCATATACAAACAACCTCAGAACAGATAGAAGTTTAGTCTCATTGACTACCAGGCTTACACTGCAGGTTCCATTGATGTCAAACCTATGTCTAACACTTGATAGGTTGATGTTTACATGCTCCATTCTGATAGGTCTTGGGAGGATCATGTCACTCACAAATAGTTATCCTTTAAAAGGTGCCACACTATCACAAGTTACCCAATTTGGATCTATCTTTTAGTCCTTTTGGGCTAGACTTATGGATAGATGTTCTTTATTCTTGATATGAAGTGATGAAATGGTAGCACAGATAGTTTAACACCGCAGGGATGTGTAGGCACAATGAGCTTAGTTTGACCTTCGACTGAAGAGGAGCTGGCAGCATGCACAATGTGGCTGCTTCATTGTTGTTGGATAAGAGTCTCAGAATTGCTGAGGTTCTTATCCAGCTTTGCTACTTGAGAAATATTTCTGTCAGAAGTGTAACATAGGACAGTGGCACTGTTTGGAATCCCAAGGAAATCTCACTTTGGACAAGTCTATAAGGTAGTGATGAACAAAAATTCCAATATTAAATAACCAAAGTGGGAAGCTATAAATAAGAAAGGATTGCATTTGGCAGGAGAGTAGAATAAGTGAGTGAACAAATTAAGTACTACAGAGTTTTCATCACCTTGTTATACAATGATTGGTGTGGCACAGTGGTTAGCTCTGCAGCTTCACAACACTAGGGAGCTCAGTTCGATTCCTGGCTTTGGGTCACTGTCTATGTGGATTTTGCACATTCTCCCCATGTCTGCATTGTTTTTCTCCCATAGTCCAAAGATATGCTTGTTGGGTGGATTGGCTGAGCTAAATTGCCCCTTCGTGTCGGGGGAACTAGCTAGGTTAAATGCCAGGAATATGGAGATAGGGTCTGGATGGGATTGTGGTCGGTGCAAACTCAATGGGCCGAATGGCTTCCTGTACACTGTAGGGTTCTATGATTCTTTGATGATTGACAATTCTTTGATAATTGACATGCACTTCATGAGGCAATATTTGCCAAATTTGCTATCTTTGTTTGTAATATATAAGTGTAACTTTATTGCTGGCACTTCAATTTCAATCGCTATTGCACAAAAAGTGAGCTCACAAAGCCAGCTCACAACACAACCCATTTCCATGATAATTTATTCACATACAGGCTCGAAAGCAGAGGTGGGTACTTGCTTCTCATTCTATTATCTTGACCTTTCATCATCTACAGATAAGTTTGTTTATACAACAAAGAACTTCCTAAAAGGAGGGGCCCAGCCACAATAGGGAGGAGGACACCCTCTAATTTAGATATTGGTACCCATTTGATCAAGCTGCATGGGACAATCTGGAGGTTTGGTCTGAGAATATGAAGAGAATAGGATAGAGTAAAATGAGTACCATCCTTTAACTATTTTCTTTTCACTCTCTGCTACACACTTAGGTGCTTGTGATTTTACTCCATTCTCAAGTTTGGAGATCAGGAATTATGAATAACAATGTTAATACCGAATCCAACAACTTCTTCGATGAATGTTAAACAAAACAGCCCAATTAAATTATACAGATACCCACAGATGGTTAATTTGAAATAACTATAGGAGATTTTGGAGTGATTATTGATCCAAGTATTCCTACCTAGGTATTACCACAACTCATCATGTCAATTTGTTTCTTGGTTGTCCTTTTTTAAGGACTCTAGTATAGAACTTCTGAAGAATTTACATACAGAACACAGTGTTGAAATCATAGGAATTAGGAGCAGGAGTAGGCATTTAACCCTTTCAAGCCCACTCTGCTATTTAACATGATCATGACTGATCTTATCCTGGTCTCAGCTCCACTTTCCTGCCTGCTCCACAAAGCTCTCTTTTAATCAGAAACACATCTATTTCTTTCTTGAATTTGTTGATTGATTTTTCAAGGACACTCTGGGACAGCAAGTTCCACAAATTCACAACCTTCTGAAAGAGAATCAAACGGAATTCTCTTCCAGATATCACCTGGGTAGTTGACTGCATGATTGGTTCACATATTATCAAGTTGTCTTTCACTGGCTTAGCTGCATAAGGACGTCTTCCTGTCCTGATTTCAACCAGCTTCCACTGATTACAATCAGTTTGCTGCAATTAACAGTTCTTTTCAATTCAAATTGTTCTATTCAATTCACATTGTTCTATTCAGTTAAGGATTCTCTCTGCAATTAACAAGTATTAATGTAATTAGTAAGTATTGCACCCATCTGGTCTTCACAATACAAAGGCTGCTCTGAACTTGTAACAACTTAACCCTTTCCTAACACGTACATATTCTGATAGTTTTAAGTTTAAAGTTTATTTATTAATGTCACAAGGAGGCTTACATTAGTTTCATTGTAATGTTAATGTGAAAATCCCGTAATCGCCACATTCCAGTGCCTGTTCGAGTACACTGAGGGAGAATTTAGAATCATCATAAAACTGTACAGTGGGAAAGAGGTCCTTCGGCCCTTCGAGTCTGTATCAAACACAATCCTACCCAGGCCCTACCCCCATATCTCTACATATTATACCCACCAACCCCAGCTACCCTGGACACTAAGGGGCAATTTCTTATCATGGCCAATCAACCTAACCCGCACATCTTTGGACTGTGGAAGGAAACTGGAACACCCAGAGGAAATCCACGCAGGCACGAGGAGAATGTGCAAACTCCACTCAGACAGTGATCTGAGCCAAGAATCGAACCCAAAACCCTGGAGCTGTGAAGCAGCAGTGCTAATCGCTGTGTTGCCGTGCCACCCAATCCACCTAACCAGCATGTCTTTTGGACTATGGGAGGAAAGCAGACCATCTGGAGGAAATCCACACAGACATGGGGAGAACATACAGACTCTGTATACACAGTGACCCAAGCCAGGAATTGAACCTGGGTCCATGGCACAGTGAGGCAGCAGTGCTAGCCACTGTGCCACATCTTTCATGATTTAAAATGTTAGATATGTAAGTCTTCTCAAGACATATAAGTACTAAGCCGGTGGTAAAAGGAAGGCTCATTAGAAGTGAAATAAAATTTGTACATGTCATCAAACAAAATATTGTTGAGTTTTTTTCTGTCCACCCCACACAGAGCTCTATATACAACAAAATTACTTTGAAGAAGAAGTATGATTTAAAATTGTACTTCCACTTTATGGTATTGCGACAGTTCAAATACTTTAAAAATCATTGGGGCAAGGATCTTTTTAAAGATTTGATAAAGTAATAGAGGTTAAATCTAAATCTTCCAGACTTTTGCTGATTCATCTCAAGCTCCATTCTAATGATTATGATTACCATTCACTTTACTGCAAAATCCGACTTGTTCCTGCAATATTTAAAATACAGTGAAGTCCCGATTCCAGGGGATCTATCTATAAATTTGTGTTAGGTACAACTTCTATGATAGTTGAGGAGGCTTTCTTTCTGGTTATACCAGAGCTCAGCCCAAGACCTCAATCAACTACAAATGATCATGAACAAAACCCAGTCCATCACTCAAGGCAGCCTCCCATCCATTGACACTGCCTTGGAAAAGACGCCAGCATAATTAAGGACCCCATGCATCCCCGACATTCTCTCTTCCACCTTCTTCCATCAGGAAAAAAAGATACAAGTCTGAAGTCATATGCCAAAGGAGTCAAAAACAACTTCTTCCCTGCTGCCATCAGATTTCTGAATGGACCTACCTCGCATTAGTTGATCTTTCTTGACACCCTCACTATGACTGTAACAGTACATTCTGCACCCTCCCTTTATGTCCTCTATGAATGGTATGTTTTATCTGTATTGCATGCAAGAAACAATACTTTTGGATGTACGTGTAAATGTGACAATAATAAATGAAACCAAATCAATTCCCACATGAATGCATCTCTGTGTAATGCAATATGTCAAAAACAACAGCTTTAGATGCTAAATGAAAGCGTGTAAAGCAGCAAATGTGTGAAAAATCTTTATTAAATTATTTCACACAATAAAATGGCCTGACCTTGTAAAAATCAGGAGCTCTGCACTGAGGCACACACAGATCACTATGATCTTGTGCTGTTGTAAGGTTTTTGACTTGATTTAGTTTGATTTATTATTGTCCCGTATATTGACATACAGTGAAAAGTACTGTTTCTTGCGTGCTATATAGACAAAGCATAAAGAAGGAAAGGGGAGAGTGCAGAATGTAGTGTTACAGTTAGAGGTAGGAAGTAGAGAAAGGTCAGCTTAATGTAGAATTATAGAATCATACAGTGCAAAAGGAGGTCATTTGGTCCACACAACATTACCCTCGGTTTCTGGAATACTAGTTCAGTGATACTACCACTATGCCACCAATGTAGGTCCATTCAAAAGTTTGATGGCAGCAGAATCTAACTCCACTCTGGTCAGCATGGTCAAATTAAAGCATAGACGGGTTTGGCAAATCCAGTTTCAGCAGGATGGAATTTTGGCTTTGCACAGGTATTGCTCAAAGGGACTTGTTATTCTGCCAGTGAGAATTGTTGAAGTCTTCTCGTGGAATTTTGTGTCATCCGAGTTTGACTCACCATGATTTAATTGTCATTTTTAGCTGGACTTTTCTTGCCTTCTGCTATATCCTAAAAGAAGAATTAGGGAGACCCCTGAACAAATCAATGTAATTCACTAATCTTCCCTCTGGCTCCCGAAGGAACTTGCAGTTTAAAAAACAATGCGCAATGGTTAAATAACTGGACTGACATATGTTCAGATCCCGCCTTCATCATTGTCACTGAAACAGTTTTCAATTGCAAAGACACCAACCAAAGTCAAATATTTGAGGGAATTAGCCAGTTTTGGCTAATCTAGGTTGTCCAGAGGCCAATGCCAGTGTGCCAAGTGGGCACTACCCGATGGACATTGTACAGTCATGCCCTTGACCACCTGGGGCTTCAGTAGCCTCCCAAGTTCCCTCCAGCATGACGATCACGCCAAATCTTCACTTGTGGAAGACGGTAGTGATTTTCGTTGTTATTGTGCCACGCCTAAAATCTGGAGAATTCCATATGCTATGCATATTTAAATGCTACTTTAAATATGCTAATTGGCCTCATATTATTTTTGGATGTGATCCAAAAAGAGGCCAATGGTAAACTTGTTTAGTGCAAGCCCAATTTTCAGGCCTGTGTGCTATTTTCCGATCTGCTACAGGCACAACAAGTTCAGAGAATCACTCCCAGGATATTGCACTGTAATATGGGTAAAATCAGACTGGGTGTAATAGCAGCATTGCACCCAACCTCTGGTTCATAGCTGGCAGGTTAGGTTGCAATTTTCCCACTAATAATTGAAACTTATCAAATATTATAGGGTTAATATTGGAAATAATGGCTTTGTAGTGCTGGTAACTTCTAGGTACTAACTGCTCTAGTACAGTATCACATGAATTATTAATTTCTTCCTCATACTGAGAACAGCATACAATGGGCAAACCACGTTTGCACAATTTAGGAGAAGTGACTATAAAACTGCTGGATTGTCACAAAAACGTAACTAATTCATTCATGTCCTTTAGGGAAAGGAGCCTGCTATTCTCTATGCCTCATACTAATTCTTAACGGCTCCCCAAGCTGCTCTAGTGAGTCACCCAATTGTATCAAATGTTGGTAACTAGGGATAGTTAGTAAATGCCAACCTTACAATGATGCTCATATCCCAAGAATGAAATATAAAAGGAGACTGGAACATTTTAGGGCCTGTGAAGATAAAAGAAAATGAACAGAGATACGGGCAACAAAATTGGCAGGAAAGTCCTCATAGAGCTTAGCTCTGTTTTATTTACAAGTTGCACATAAACATGGTTCAGGGAGTTCATATAATTGATCAGTGGAAGAAAAAATTTCTCTGCCGAATGCACCACTAATTATTGGCAATGAAGTGCATAATCCTAGAATAATCTTCCATGCGTTTATCATAACTGTGTTCTTTTTCACCCTGATGGTTATAAACCAGTTAAAAATACAGACTGGAAGTTCCCATCCACCGTGAGACCGTAGCTGGTAGATAATAAAATTTTGCAGACCGTTTTAAGGTGCGTTGAATTTGAGTGGGATTTTCTGATCTTGTGGCACACATGGCAGGCAAATCCCCCACGTTGTCTCCAAATTTATACACTGAAATTTCTCTCTTTTCTTGTTTTGAGGTGTTTATTGTCACAAGCTCTCCATTTGGTGAATGTCATTAGCTGGGGTCAAATAGAAAATTATGCAACTCTGTTTCCATTTATTGGATATATACAGAAACTAGATATAGGAGAAAGCTATTTGGCCTTTTGAGCCTCCTCTGCCATTCATCTTGATCATGGCTGATCATTGAATTCAATATTCCAATTCCCCCTTCCCCCTATATCCCTTAATCCTTTTACCTCCTAGAGCTATATCTAATTTATTCTTGAAATCAGACATTTTGGCGTCAACTACATTCTATGGTTGTGAATTTCACACATTTACCATCTTCTGGGCGAAGAAATTTCTCATCACCTCAGTTCTAAAAGGTTTGCCCCTTATCCTCAAACTATGACCCCAGCTCTTGACTCCCCCACTATTGGGGACATTCTCTCTGAATCTACTCTGTCTAACCCTGTTAGAATTTTATAAATTTCTATGTGATCCCCTCTCACTCTTCTAAACTCCAGTGAATGTATTCCTAACTGACTTAGTCTCTCCTCATATGCCATCCCAGAGATCAGCCTGGTAAATCTTGGTTTTGCTCCCTCCATAGCAATGATATCCTTTTTCAGATAAGGACACCAAAACTGCACATAACATTCCAGGTGTGGCCTCACCAATGTCTTATACAATTGCAGCAAAACATCCCTATCCTCTCCCTCTGAAGGCCAACATATCATTTGCGTTCAATACCACAAGACAACATTTGCCCTCTTCAAATGCTCTCCCTGCCCTCCCACCACTCTCCTCACTTTAATGGGGGCCATTCATACATTTATTAGTCTATGGCTGTTTTTTTGGGGGGGTGAAGTGATAAATTGTGACTTGCTTAGGCTTGTTGCTGTGAAGACGGGCTATATGCAAGGATGATGCTGCCTGCTCATTGATCTAATTGTAACACTCGGCAAAGCAGAGCATATGCTGTTTGCTACCTGAGTCTGTGACAGAGACAAAATAATATATATACAGTGAGCACATGCTGCAGGCAGCAAGGGTCAGAGCAAGTGCTGCGGATTTTTCATCTGTGCTATGGTACTGCTCTTGCTCTTCTTCCAACATATTCTGGGCTGGACACCTATCAGTTCTTAGGTATCTGAAATCCAAAAAGGGGAAGGTTGGATTGTGGACATTGAGCGGGGTAGAGATCAAGAGTTCCGAGGTCATCTCATCCACAGCTTTCTCATCGTGTCAGTTAGCAGGATGAGGGTGAACTAGGAATTGTGATGGGGTGGGTGGATGGCATGAAGATATTATCATTCTTAGTGATGTTCGATGTTACAATGTCTTTTGCAGCCAGCTCCACGGTGGTTTAGGAAAGATCGGTACCTTTGTTCCCCATCAGATCTGCCTTGCCCTCAAGCCTGCTCTACCATTCAAAGAATAAAATCAGAGAATTCACAGTGCAAAAGGAGGCCATTTTCCCACTGAGCCTGCACTGACAATGCCATCCAGGTCCCACTCCTGTAACTCCACATATTTACACTCCTCAACGCTCTGACATTAAAAGGCAATTTAATATGGCAATCAACCTAATCCACACATCTTTGGAGTGTGGGAGGAAACCAGAGCACCAGAGGAAACCCATACAAAGACAGGGAGAATGTGCAAACTCCACACAGATAGTGACCCAAGGCTGGAATTGAATCCAGTTCCTGGTGCTGTGAGGCATCACTGTAACACCATGCTTCCCTTGATCAATAAAATCATGCATGGTCTGAATGTAACCTCAATTCCTCCATTTCTATCTACCCCAAGTAATCTGTCACCTCCTTGTTAATCAAGAGTCTACTCATCTCTGCCTTAAAAATAGTCAAAGCTTCTCGTTCCACTGCCTTTTTGGGATACAGAAATATATATCCCTGTGAGACAACTTCCTCATCTCTGTCTTAAATGCGTGACCAATAATTTTAAATAATGACCCCTAGTTCTAGATTCTCCGACAAACGGAAACTGTCTCTTCACATCTACCATGACAGTACTCCTCAGGATCTTAATGGTCTTGATCAAGTTTCTAAACTCTAATGGGTACAAACCTAACTTAATAATATAAACTTATTTATATTGTTCCTTAAATAAGGAGACCAATACTGTGCACAATGCTCCACCAGGGTTCTATAAAACTGAAACATAAATTCTCTACTTTTCCGATCAACTCTCCTCAAAATAAATGATAAAGTTACATTAGCTTTTCTAATTACTTGGTGGACCTGCATTTTAACTTTTTATGGCTCATGCACTAGGACACCCAAATCCCTCTGCACTTCAAACTCTGGAATTTCTCACCGTTTAGATAATAGTTTTTAGTCTGACTGTCAAAATGGACAATTTCACATTTGTGCATATTATATTCCATTTGCCGTATTCTTTCCCATTACTTAACCTCTCTATGTCCCTTTGTGGCCTCCTTACATCTTCATCACAATTTGTATTCCTATCTTTTTGTTGTCAGCAAGTTTAGCTGCAAAAGGTTGAGATCTCTGCACCAATCCCTGTGGCACAAAACTCATCACATCTTGCTAAGCAGAAAAAGACCCACTTACGTAGATTCTCTGGTTCCTGTTCACGAGTCAATCTTCAGTCCATACCAATATCATAGAATCTCTACAGTGGCGAAGGAAGCCATTTGGTCCACCAAGCCTACACCGACAGCAATCTCATCCAGGACTTATCCCCGTAATCCCACGTATTTACCCTGCTAATCACCCTATCATTCAGAGGCAATTTATCATGACCAATCAACCTAACCCACACAAACACATGTTGGACAGTGGGAGGAAACTGGAGCACCCAGGAGAGACCCACACAGATGGGAGAATGTATGAACTCCTCACAGTCCAAGGATGGAATTGAAACCAGGTCCCTGGCACTGTGAGGGAGAAGTGCTAACCAGTGTGCCACTGTGCCTGCCTATGTTACCCCTATACCATCAACTTTTATTTTTTGCAACAACATTTGATGTGACACCTTAGGACGGCACGGGTGGCACTGCTGCCTTACAATGCCAGTGACTTGAGTTCAAATCCAGCCTTGGATCACTGTTTTGCCGAGTCGGCATGTTCCCCCTGTGTCTGCGTAGTTTTCCTCCAGATGCTCCAGTTTCCTCCCACAACCCAAAAGACATGCTGGTTAGGTGCATTAGCAATGCTAAAGTTTCCCTCTGTGGGGCCAAATAGGGGATTTTCACAATAACTTCATTGCAGTGTAAACTTACTTATGACACTAATACATAAGTCAAATGTGTTCTGAAAGCGACAAGATCAGACTTGTAACCATTGCTTCTCTGTGTGATAATTATGTTGCAGGTCAGGAATAAATTCAACAAGCAAAACCCTGTTTCATTTTTAATTTCTTTACAACCATAGGATGCAGCATGGGATGAAATAAAGTGAGGTTCATGGAAGCTCATCCTGTCACTTGTAGATAAAATGCCTCTCTGAAAAATCTTGGTGCATTTGCTGCATTGAAAATGTTATCTAAATGATTTTTTTATTGTTACTGTAACAAATTAATTATCCAAAGCTATTCATGTCTTTTCATTTAAATTTACCAATTAGTCAGATTAGCACTATTTAATTTTTTTAAAAAAAGCTAATTTAAAATAATTTTTTAGAAAAACTGAGGGGGTGGTTTTGAACATTCTGTTGAACACGCTTGATATAAGTAATGAACAAATGAACATAAATTTATTTCCAATGTATTGGACATTGCATGTTTTTTTTTCCTCTCAATTTCTCTCTGACCCTTCTGGCTGCTGCTACCTGCTTCATTTTGTAGTTTGAAACAAAATTAATATTGTGATTTCAGATCAAATCTGACCAAATTTAACTTTGAGAAATTGTGTCCAAAGTGACAATGATACAATGATGCACTTGCTCTATTTATTTTTTGTTCCAGACGTTCAATGGGCTATCTGTTCACACTGTCTACCATTGAACCACACCAGAACTTATAGGGACAACACAATATTTACATGGGATTGGTGCAGAGAGGTGTAATTTCTTTGGTGTCCAGCTACCTCAAATTGGGTGGCTATCGACCTAGGCAGAATCAGGTAACCAAGGCAACATCACTTAACATCTCCAATTAGCTATCGAGTATAGAGGCATATATGCAAAGTGCCATATTTTAAAAATATTTCAGTTTCAAGGATCTATCCAAGTCTGAGACTTTCCAGTAAGGTCTTGAGTGGCACGTTGGCACAGTGATTAGCATTGCTGCCTCACAGCGACTAGGGATTTGAGTCAGATTCCTGGTTTGGGTAACTTTCTGTGCTGTTATGGTTCAGGTCAGAAACTTCAAAGTGTTCTATGGAGACTATCTGGATCATAATTTTTGCCTTTTGAATTTTAAGGTAAATATGATAGATTTCACTTCAGGTCTGATTCAAATGGCCCACTAGGGAGCTTTTATCAAGCAAAGTTTATTTAAGAATATAGTTAACATGCACAATAAGAATATTAGCAAGAACTTTTATCAATTGCAAACAAGAAACCAAACAACCACTGTAATGCATAACCCTTAACAAATATGTCTATTGTGTTCTAATTGAACTAATCACAGGTTTAACACAGCAAAGGCTAATGCTTACATGTTACTGGACTTGAGACCTGTGAATGAAGTATGCAGTCTTCTGCGTGGAACAAAAACAGTTTGAAGTCAGAACAGCTTCCAAAACACCATGGACTCAAGACAAGTCACCAAGAACCTTTATGGTGTTCAGGGCAGCTTTAATTATTGTGTGCATGTATCAATTTTTGGGCCCCTTTTGAAATGATTGGTTATTTTTGAAACACAGTCAAGCATTCACAATGATATAATGATAACTCTTGGGGAAAAATCAACAAATAGTTCTATTGATATTACATGGCCAGATGCTTTTTTCTTCTCACCTATGTCTGTCAATCAAATCACTCAAGAAGAGGGTTTCTTTAATTTTTACTGACAACTTCAGCCTAATTTTTATGTTCACAGAGTGGGGATTTTTAAAAATATCTTCAGATCATAACAGTTATACAGATCTTATCAATTCTTCAGCAGTACTTAAGTCTATTTTATCAATTTATGCCTCCATCTCTGTGGGTTATAGCCAAAATGGGGCTGTTTAAACTGAACAATGAGTATTCTTTAGTGTCACACCATTGAATTTTAACAGTGATGATAGCAGTCTGCAATTTAAAGGCAAGACCAGTTAGTTACATGCTAATTCATGACTAACAGGATGCCAAAGAACTGGTTCTTCTGGTAAATCTCTCAAGGTATAGCCAGTTTGTTCTTGCTGCTAGATTCTGATGAAGTGCTAGACATAGCTTACCAAGACAAAAGTAATTTGCAAGATAAGGACAAGGCAATAAGCAGTACAACAGTTTTCTTTCTACATACATTGACACACAAGGATTATATTAAAACACTTTACCATGGTCAGTGATCAGAATCAAACAACTTTTATGTTTGTAGAATTAGAAAATGTTGCGGATACACTGTAAATCAACATCTGTAAACAGAAGAGAGAAATGTATGCAGACCTTTATCAGAGCACCTGTATTTCTTGTTCAGTGGCCTTGGCAGGTAATTTATTATTTATATAATCACATTTTACAAATGATAGTAAGCTAGATGCTCCTTTTCCTGCCACAAATTACCAAAAAGTGCTGAGTGAACTCAGATAGGGAGAATTCAAAGTTTATTTACGAATCACAAGTAGGCTTACATTAACTCTGCAATTAAGTTACTGTGGAAATCCCTTAGTTTGCATACTCCAGTGCCTGTTCAGGTACAGTGAAGAAGAATTTAGCATGGCCAATGCACCTAACCAGCACATTTTTCAGACTGTGGGCGAGAACCAGAGCGCTCAAGGAAATCCATATAGACACAGGGGAGAACATGCAGACTCTGCATAGATAGTGACCCAAATTGGAATCAAACTCAAGTCCCTAACGCTGTGAGGCAGCTAACCATTGATCACCATACTTGAATGGTAAAGATTGTATTTCTCAGGTAATGTCTGTATGCATTGATTGTCTTCCAAAATGAGCAAGATACAAGATGGCCTTGTATATCTTAGTCTGTGTGGCAACTGTGGTAAAGAAACCTCTTTAAGGAGCAATGTTACACAAATCACATTATTGACTCAGAGCCTGTGGAGTGGAGGGGCGGGAAGACAGGCCAATTTGGAATGAGTCTGTGAGTCCTGAGACTGAGGGTCCTCAATTGGAGCCTAGGTGGAGAAGAGAGTAGACCTGTGCATATGTCCTGACAGATGCCTTGTGTATAAATAGTTATTGTAGTTTAATAAACCTTTCTCATTGTTGGAGCCATATTGCTTCACCTCCAATCATTTACAGCAGCCTAACAGAGTGTAGCCAGTTCTAAGAAGTTCCTATTACGGCCCAGTAAAAATGACAGGACTTAAGCTAACTCCTTAAAATGGTGGCATTATGGAACCTTTTTAGAACATCTTCAACACCTGTCTTTTGAAGCATTCTTATAGGGATGACTACAGTGACAAATATAGTTTTAAAATAAAATAATTTGGTGCTAACTAGCAATATCATTTCTTGAGGTAACCTTATGGTAAAAATCCTAACACAAATCAACTGCATTATGCTGATGGTATTGCCCGAGCATGAATGAGGCATCTTAATGCCAATCATTTCTAGCCTAACATTGTATAGTCATCAAATGAACCATGGTAGAGAATTTGTTTTAACAGTTTAGTTTAATTAAAAATATGTACATGAGTTACGTGACCCAATGATACAGCATTGTTATTTTGTACTGCACACTGGCTTTCTTTGAATTTGAGATTTATTAACCAAGAAGACAGCTCTGTTCTTCATATTTTTGTTAATTCTTTCGAGGAATGTGGGCATTGCTGGCTGGCCAGCATTTATTGCCCATCTCTAGTTACCCTTGTTCAGAGGGCAGTTGAGAGTCAACCATGTTGCTGTGTCTCTGGCGTCATTCTGTAGGCCAGACCAGGTAGGGAAGGTAGATTTTCTTCCCTAAAGGGCATTAATAAATCAGGTGGGTTTGTCCGACAATCTACAATAGTGTCATAGCCATCGGTAGATTCTAATTTCAGATGGATGGAGTGGGTTGCCATGGTGAAGTAAATAGGCAAGAGTCACTAAAAAATGCCTTTGCAAAAGTCTTATAAATGGAATTATTGAATTCAAATTCCATCTGCCGTGGCAGGATTTGAACACTGGTCCACAGAGCATTAGCCAAGTTTCTAGATTAATAGTCCAGCAATAATACCACTAAGCCATCACCTCCACCCATTGCCTCCTGTCACTATGCTGTACTGCTGGAGTCATAATAATATCAAAAACCTTTGATATACTGTTGAGAGGATAAACAATCACATCCCCAAAGGTCTCTTCTCAAAGATTTAGTTCGTAGCTGGTTGAAGGTTTACAAACTGTGCTCAAAATCAATGCATAAAGAGTACACGCTTAGGACCTACCGGAAATAAATTGTCCTATTATTATACATGAAAAGAGTGTGATAGGCTGCAAACTGCTTGTTTTTTTTTACCAAAGCTTTCAGATTGTTCCTCCATATGATAAAAGCTTATGATAAGCACACAAATACTCAGTAGAAAGAGGTGCAAGAGCACAGAAAATTAGGAATGGAGCACTGAAATAATGACAATGATAGAAACTCAATTTTATTTCAACATTATCCATATTACAAGCTTGACAATCCCAAGGATTCCTATATTGTCCATTATGCCTTAGAAACTGACAATTATGTCGTATTTATGCTGTTTGAGGTTTTTTGACAAGTTTTGACAAGTAGCTACACCACCAGAAAATTGCATAATTAAATTTGAGAAACCACCTGCAAATTTCCTCTTGTTAATTTTAAATATTAAATACCTTGATATATTATTTTGTGAAATGTTCCTTTGTCAAACAACTGAAATTGCTTTTCTCCCTAGAATAGTTGATTAGCATAATTTCAACAAAATAAAATCATCACTGTATATTAATACTCGCATGTAGATCCAAGCCCAGAAAGTACATGACAGATATTGCAGACAGTGTAATAGGTGTCTGATAGTGAATTGTCAAGCAGTAATTTAGTCAAACAATTCTGAGATATCATATATTGCAAGAATGAAGCTGGAACTGAGAAGAAGAATGAATGGAATCCTAAGATTGATAATTGTCTAAAATGCCCCAAAATGTAGCCACATTGTCTGAATATGTTTTTGCGGCATATAATGTGAAGGCTGTAGAGAACACAGGATTTGGCAAAAGAATGACAAAGGTGCTGGTTTGCTATTTTTATCCTGCATTCAATGTATTTCCATTGTGATTTGTGTGCTTGGTGTAAGTACTTCTGAAACAGAATACGGAAACTGGCTCTTAAGTACAAGATAACATCTGTGAAAAAGGATGTCTATTCAATGCCATGTGTGGTACATGCACATACATCGTGGGAGGGACCATACTATTTGTATGATACAAACATTCTCCCTTTCACAACCTGTTGTGAGAGTTAGAGGACAAATCAAATACCAGCATCAAACTACAAAGTTTTAAGTAAATTCATAAGTTTGTTTCATGCAGCACTCTTGATTCCATTCATATGAGTTTTGCAAAAGCATTCTGCAGTGACACTTGCCTTGTTTACTTCACCATAGCAACCCTCATCATCAACAGATCAAAGACTCCAACTCTCGAGGCTCTTAGTGTCAGGAGAAAAGAGCATTGTGAGTCCTTCCATGGGTGTCTGGAAGTGGCAATGGCAACAAATCCAACTGAAAGGTGTGTTGTGGTCATTGGGGTATTGGTACACGGGAAAAGCAGTAGACCACTCAGCCCACCTTGAGGCTGACCTATCATTCAATTAGATCATGGTTGACCTACACCTCAACTCTATCAACACTCTTTGGGGTTACCATTGACCAGAAATTGAACTCGATTATCCATACAAATACTATAGTTACCAGAGCAGGTCAAAGGCTTGCAATCCTGTGCTGAGCAACTCATGTCTTGATTCCTCAGAGACTATCGACCACTTATTTTACAAGGCACAAGTCAAACGTATCTTGGAAAACTCCCCAATTGCCTGGATGGATGCAGCTCCATCAACACTCAAACAGCATGATGCCACCAGGACAAAGCAACATGCTTGACTGGCACTTCATCCACAAACTTTCACTCTCTCCAACATTGACACATAGTGAAAGCAGTGTGTAGCATCTACAAGGTGCACTCCAGGAACTCACCAAGACTCCTCAGGCAGCACTTTCCAAACCCACAACACTTCAGCTAGAAGGACAACAGCAGCAGATACATGGGAACATCACCAACTGGAGGTTCCTCTCCAAGTCATTCACAATCATGACTTGGAAATATTCCTTCATTGTTGCACAGTTAAAATCCTGGAACTCCTGCCCCAACCTAACAGCATTATGGGTATACCTATCCCACATTGATTGTAGCGGTTCAAGAAGGCAGCTCACTATCACCTTCTCAGGGATTAAGGATGGAGCCATATATGCTGACCTGCTGGTGATTAATCCTGTGAATTAATAAAGAAATGATTTATGCGCCTTTGATTAATTCTCTTTATGCCCTTGCATTTTAAAAATCAGTTGATCTTGGGCTTGCAAATTTCAAATGAATTAGGAACCACAGCCTTTGAAGGCTTTGCCATCAGAAGGAATAGTTTATTTGTATCTAAACTATGGAATCCTTTCTGTCATTTGTCAATTAGGTCACTGCTCAATCATTTAAACTCAAGGGATTACAAAGCAAATATATGTGCTTGAAGAGTTTTGTGGATGAGGTTGATGGTGTTCTATACCTGGATCTTGTGTGCTTTTCTTTTCCATCCTGCAATCATGTGCTGAAGCTTTTTTAGTCAGCAGCATGTAAAGAGGCACCTGCGAACATGGTTCTGTTACACTCTAATACAAACTTGCCAACACTCCTGCTATTGCCTGAGGGACACAAATACATCAAATCTTCAGCTACAATGGCTTCACATCACTTATGTTGCTCCTGAGTTGCGGGTATGGTATAATGAATTTATTACCTAATGGTGGTATGTGGAATAATAGAGATTCTGTATTGTGTGCCGAGAGATAGATCATCTCCATTTCTCAGAATTGAGAGGACTTGAGAGGAGTATTTAAATTAAGGCTCTTAGACAGATCAACTTTTCCCCAGATGAGTGAACCATTGTTGCTGACTTGTGCCATATCAACTCTCTTCATTCCTCCATATGGGCATGTTTCCTGGCTGAGGAAGTCTTTGCATCTTTTGGAAGATAGCAATTTACCAGTTAATTTAATAATGGCCAATGTTGTCTTCTGGACTGCTTTCAATCACAGCAGAGGAGACCAGAAAGAAATGTCCTTTGTCTTTTTGACCATATGGTTACTTTTCTCTGTTTTCCTGTCTCTCTCTCTGGAGATTGCCCATCCTAAAGCTGTATGTTAGGAAGTAATGATGTGGAACTGCCAGTGTTGGACTGGGGTAACCTGGTGTGGTGAGACTTCTTACTGTGTTAGGAAATATCCAGTCATGCTTCTCCGTGCATAAAGATAATGCAGCAGGCTCACAGTACCATTATGAAGTGTGAGGAATGGTTGAAGACTCTGGGTCTGTACTAATTGGAATTTAGAAGGATGAAGGGGATCTTATTGAAACTTACAGGGTACTGCGAGGCTTGGATAGAGTGGATGTGGAGAAGATGTTTCCTCTAGTAGGAAAAATTAGGGCATGTTAACGGAACGATCCTTTAAAACAGAGATAGGGAGGAATTTCTTCAGCCAAAGAGTGGTGAATCTGTGGAACTCTTTGTTGTAAAAGGCTGTGGAGGCCAGCTTGTTAAGCGTCTTTAAAACAGAGATAGATAGGTTCTTGATTAATAAACGGATCAGTGGTTATGAGGCAAAGGGAGGAGAATGGGGATGAGAAAAATATCGGCCATGATTGAATGGTGGAGCAGACTCAATGGGCCCAGTGGTCTAATTCTATGTCTATGTCTTATGGTCTTATGGTCTTACCAGTTGGTCTTTTCCTGCCTGTTATTGCCATATCGTTATATTGGGTCGTCTCTTGGCGACACAATGCATCCATGGATAGCACTTCTCCTGAACTTAAAATAATGCTGCTTATTGTGTCACGTCAACCTGGTCCTCATTCTATGGTCTTGTAAACATTAAATCTCATGTGTTGCGATCACTAGTCATCATCCTTCTCCTATAACACATCCAATAAGACTTCCTGATGCACACTTGCAATTCATGAACTAACATGATTCCCAATAATAATCTTTTCTTCCACTCCTATTGACTGCCTAACAGCCACCTTCCATTGATGCATTGCTAGCTGGAAGGCAAGTTTGAGCAAATTTGGTGGTTACCTATAATTGGTGCTTAGCAAGTCAAAGAAAAATTGCCATTGGACTTTGTACACTAACATGCATGAAATTACATTACTCGCCAGAGGATTTTACAAGCATGACTAAGATTTAGTGAACTCTTTATTACTGCTAACTCACAAGGTTGCTGTACCTTAACGATAGTATGCCTGAATTAGCTTTGAAATGCAAAGCAATTGTGTCCCTTAGTTCATCAAATGAAGAAATTATCACATGGAAAACCACTGGGAAAAAATATATGCTGCAATTCAATGGGCAAGCATATTGAAGCATCAATAGGCTAACATTGTATCAAGAATGTGACTTTCCCCCTCATTTTTGTTAGTTAAATGGACTAAATTGACCTAAACCTGAACAAATCCAAATCAGTGAATAAATCCAAAATGACTCACATCATAGGATCCCTACAGTACAGAAGGAGGCCATTCAGCCCATCAAGCCTGCACTGACAACAATCCTATCCTGGCCCTATCCCATGACCCCACATATTTGTCTTGCTAATCTCCTTGACACTGAGGCACAATTTAGCATGGCCAATCAACCTAACCCATACGTCTTTGGAATGTTGGAGGAAACCAGAGCACTCACAGGATACCCACGCAGACATGGGAAGAACCTGAGACTGGAATTAAAGCCAGGTCCCCGGCGCTATGAGGCAGCAGAGACAAACACTGTGCCACCATGCAGCCAACACAGCACAACATTTTAGAGTACAGTTTGGAGCAATGCTTATATTTGAATGTATTCCTATATTTGTGTGTATAATTGCACTGCAAATCATTCGTGGAAAAAATACCCCAGCCCAACTAAGTCAATTTAATTACGTGAATGTCAAAGAACAAAGAACAAAACAGCACAGGAAATAGGCCTTTCGGCCCAACGAGCCCGTGCCGCCACCTCGATGTTCCCACTTCTACCTGTGATCCCTATCTATGTTTATAGATCTATGGATTGAAACCAAATTTGAGACAATTTAGAGAGAATTTGTTCTGCCCATCAGCTTAAGAGCACATCTTTGGGATATGGGAGGAAACTGGACATCTGATTTGTACTAATACAGGTTATCCTTTAGCTGAGCAAATTTTTTTCTCTTTTCTGCAAGATCCCTTTAAAGTGTCTCAGTATTACATACCTACTTTGCTTAAGAGGTAACTTATTCTTAATCTTTTGCCAATGTTGACGTTTAAGTTTTGACTAATAACCTTATTATTTATGTTAACGTTTATGTAGCAACCTCTCACATCAACATGTCTCAAAGTTCTTCAGTTCTTTTAGTTCTCTTCAGCGGTTTAGTTCTTTTGAAAGGTACTTGAGTAGTGTTTGGACACAGTTGAAGATGCATAAATTAATCTTTGGGTGACTGCTGTGGAATTATCTCGCCCAAGTTCAGAGCGTGATGACATGGCCCCTACTTGTACTTGGCCAGCTCAACCCACTTTAACTTATTGGGCCATAGCTCTTTAATTAGTACATTGGGGCAATGGGGATAAGTGGGAGGACAAGGTGCAGGTCTTTGGTCTGAGACTCGGAGAGAGTTGGTTCCATCTCCTAAAACAACTGATCAGTATACCAGAGGCATTAACCTGGAAGCTCGAAGCTGGAAGATTTGCATACCAGCAATGCCAGCAAAAGCACTGGCCGCTGTTGATGCTGCAAGTGGCCAAATAGATGGTATTTAGCAATGGACCTGGTCATTCAGGTACGTCTAGGGTTTCATTGGAGCCTGGTGGACAGGACCTGATGAAGGGATATGTTGGATAGGGCAGTGGGAGTAGGGTGGATGTGGCATGGCAAAACAATTGGACCAACCTCCAATTAACACCAGAGACCCAGGAAGAGACCCTTTCCATTTCAAATGGACAGCAGCTATATAGGGTTAAACCTGCCAAACTGAACATTAAATTGGAACAACAACGGGTGAGACCCTTAATGTGTCTTTTATTCATTCATGGAACATGGGTATTGCTGACTGACCAGTAGTTATTGCCCATCCCTAGTTACCATTGTTCAGAGTGCAGCTGAGGGTCAACACATTGCTGTGGCTTTGAAGTCACTTGCAGACTAGATCAGGTAAGGACAGCAGATTTCCTTCCCTAAAAAAGGGCATTGTTGGCTAAATCTTTTAGGATTGAGGTCAGGAGAGATTTTTTTCACCCAGAGAGTGGTGAATGTCTGGAATTCACAACCACAGAAAGTAGTTGAGGCCAAAATGTTGTGTGATTTCAGGAAAAAAAAATAGATATAACTCTTAAAGTGATCAAGGAGTATGGGGAGTAGGCGGGATAAGGATATTGAATTTGATGATCAGTCATGGTCATCAAAATGATCATGATGAATGGTGCAGCAAGCTCGAAAGGCCAAATGGCCTACATCTGCTTCTGTTTTCTATGTTTCCACAGTCATGAATTGCCCATTTAAAGGCCTCAATTTGGTCACAGGCCAGGAAACACATTCAACGCCTTGACCACCGTTTGTAAATGGGGAGGGTGGGGGCATCTGGCAGCAGGAACGTATAGGGGTTCACCAGCCTCCCTTCCCACCTACAGGTGACAAGTAAAATTCAACATCAGATTGTTGTCACACAATAACTCCTACACAGCTAGCCGAATCATCAAATGTGTTTCTTAGCTGCTAATCTCATGCAAAATGCAATGAACAAAAATATGTCACTTTTGTTCAAATCTTGTGGGACAGCAGCACAATTCAAATCACGCGGCTGCATTGCAGAAACCTGTTGTCCTGGTAGCTAGTATTCTTGCTGCCTGCAAAACAAATAAACAAACAAGATTTCTCTTCTACGTAATATCGAATAACAGGACTGCATTATGTTTCAGGGATGTAACACGTCTCAAGGTTGAAATCACATTGATAATCCACTTTCCGTTTTTGTTCTCAAGCTTCACAACATCATTTTCTCCCCTAATGCATACCTGCTTGTATAAAAGCCAACTTATTTGTTGTCCTACTTGTGACACCAGACAAAAATCACTTCTAAATTTGTTTTTTATTAAACTCTTCAAAACCACTCCTCACAGGTTAATGTCTCTGGTTACACTGAAACAGAAAGACAGGGGAGAAGTGTTAGTCTCAAAATTACAGTCGGCATTTCTTTTTATTCATTTATGGGTGTTGCTGGCTGGCCTTCACTGTTTCTGCTATCACTTTAAAAGTATTCTGTTCTATCTATTTAGGGAGTCAGTTAGCTCAGTTGGCTGGATGGCTCGTTCATGACATGCAACCAATTTTTAAAAACTCATTTATGGGCCGTGGGCGTTGATGGCTGGCCAGCATTTATTGCCCACCCCTAGTTGCCCTTGAGAAGGTGGTGGTGAGCTACCTTCTTGAAACATTGCAGTCCATGTGCTGTGGGTTGACCATTAAGGAGGGAATTCCAGGATTTTGACCCAGCGACTGCAAAGGAATGGCGATGCATTTCCACGTCAGGATGGTGAGTGTCTTGGAGGGGCATTTGAAGGTCGTGGTGTTCCCATGTATCTGCTGCTTTTGTCCTTCCAAATGAAAGTGCTCGTGGCTTTGGAAGGTGCTGTCTAAGGATCTTTGGTGAATTGATCAGTATATGTTGTAGCCGGTACACACTGCTGTTACTGAATGTCGGTGGCGGAGGGAGTGATGTTTGTGGATTTGGTGCCAATCAAATAGGCTGCTTGAGTATGGTTGGAGCTGCACCCATTCAGGCAAGTGTGAAGTATTCTATCACACTTCTGCCTTGTGCCTTATAGATGGTAGACAGGGGATGAGTTACTCAATGCAGCATTCCTAGCCTCTGACCTCTTCGAGTTGAGTTTCTGGTCAATGGTAACCCCAAAGATGTTAACAGTAGGGGAATTCATTGATGGTTACACCAATGAATGTTAGAGTGTCAATGGTTAGAGTGTCTCTTATTGGTGATGATCATTGCCCGGCAATTGTGAATGTTACTTGTAATTTTTAAAACATTTAACATGCTGATATCAAATTCTTCTGGCTGCTAATTTTGCAGAGATATTTACCTATTTACTTTAGGTCAGTTAATAGTAATGAGAGGGCTTGATGTGAATGTGTTAAGCGCAATACTATCACATAGAATTATTTCCAAGTTATCAGTTCATGTGGAAGAGTTAAATGTTGACTGATGCTTGTTGCACCTGTGAGTACTTGCTCCAGAAATGCTTCCTGTATGCATTAAAATATGAGGACACTATTATATACAGATCACATATTTTTCATTGATGTCCATGCTAATAGTTCTTGTTAGGTGCGAGAATAACAGATGGACCTTTTACTGGGTTAAAATGTGCAGTGAACTTGGTGTGATCTGAGGCAGAACAAATTTGTGTTTTCTTCGTTCAACTCTCAAAGATAAAGCAAGGTTATGTATTTAATTAACCACACGCAAATTAGCAGTTGCATTAGTTAATTACTTTCTGCTTTGTAGTGTATGTAAAGGTCGTACTAAAATTGCTCAGTGGACTTGTAACTGAGCAGCTCTTCCAAACACTGGGTGAAAACTGAAAGATATCATCTTGCAATGACATCTCATAGTGTTCTACTGGAAGGAAATATAATAAAAAAAGTATCTCCCAGATATGCTATTCCTGCACCCTGCTTCCAATTCTGTCCTCCTGAAGATATCTTATGTAGCATGTGTTTTATTGCATATATATATATGTATATATATATATAAAGAAGCTGCAGAATTAAGCCTTCAGAATTACAAAGCAGTGGCCTGAATGTTTCATCTGTCATGTAAATGCACTCAGTGGCTCAGTCCAGAAATGGATGTGAAACACATTTCCTGCTGCAGTTTCATTCTGGCTCAATTTCACATTGGCTGACAGTTAACAGGCAAGCAGTGTAGAAAGCACTTTGTGAAAGGCTGAGACTGCTGGGGAGACAGAAAGAGTATAGATGCTGAGAAAGAGGAGTTTGCGGGCTAGCACTTCTAATGTTCACCCTCAGGGGGACAAACACTGCAGAGATGTCTCAGGGAGTTGCAGATATGTGAAAAAAATAAACAGCAATGGAAAACAAATGATGCAAAGAGTATCTATAGGTGGCATATTAAACACAAGCGTCAGACATCCCTTTAGTTTAATTTCAGCCTGGACAGTTCATTCTGCCCTGGATAAAGTTAAAACTAAAACATAAAGGCTGCCTAGCCAATTAGGCTGCTCGCCAACCATAAAAATAGATGGGCCATGCAAAATTGTCTTCAATTGGCCCCTTAATGGGCGAAATTACCAACTTGCTTGTCAGCAAGTGTACTTCCAAATATCTCACACGCCCACAGACTGAAACCTTGCACAACTGTGCAATAACAATGGGATGCCCATTTTTTCACACAATGACGCACACTTCCAGGTCTGGCTCATGTCCACCTGAGCAATGTAAAATTCTGACCCATGACTTATGGAAAAGCAAAACACAATTGATGCTGAAAATCTGAAGTCAAATTTTAAAAATGCTGGAAATACTCAAAAGGTCCAACAAAACTATGGAGAGACAAACAAATTCAACAGTTTGGATTGCATCAGAACAGATAATGCCAATAAAAAAATAATCTTAATATTGCCAGGAATAGGATTTGTTGCAACATGCTATTAAGGGATTGCAGCACAGCATCACTGGAAAGGAAGTATGTCATTCAGTACTGTTTAAGTTCTATTGTTGATTTTGACAACAGCACACAAATACACATAGCTTTGCAGCTGATATCTTTAAACCTTGTACTATGCATTAATGCTCCCAAGTTCTTAGTCTAAATATATGATCCCACAAAGTGTTCCACAATCTATGAGTGATTGGTGTCTATACCACTATAACAACCTAACAGCAATGATATTTTCTGTTATTTCTTGATTGAGCTGTAACTGTGAGCATTGAGATATATAGTGAAATATTTTGTGGATATTTTTGGATGGGCTCTTAGCCTCTATGTTGGGTCTGTTCTTTGTGTTCTTGGACAGAATTCTCCGATCTTGTTCACCACCTCCTCCCGCAACTTCACCACTTCGCTCCGCCCAATCCCTCCCCGTGTTATCAGCAAGTCTACAGAATTTGGAACACAGCCAAAACTCCATTTACTGCAGCAGCACCAGATGAGGTTAAAGGTTTCTGGTGCTTGTCTATTTCTTCATATTCTCTTTACTTTCATTTAAATGTCATTGCTTATTTTTGTATGTGCGCACAATGCAGAAGCTGTGGCATCAATACATGAGTACTATCATTTACTGTATGATGACTGCTATATCAGTGTCAAGTTTGAGAGAAAACTGATGGCAGCAGGGCAGCAGCAGGTATTCTTGTGTCAGTTGGTACGTGTCCTCAGACTTTTGTATCTTTTCCTGATGGAAGAAGGTGGAAGAAAATATGTCTGAGGGGCATGAGGTCCTTGATTATGCAGGCTGCTTTTCCGATGCTGTAGGAAGTGTAGATAGTGTAAATGGGTGAGAGGCTGGTTTGTGTGATGGACTGGGCTGCGTCCACAACCTTTTGTAGTTTCTTGCAGCCAAATCATTTTATTTAGTTTTGGTTCACATAATGTCAGATTGAAATAAGTATTAATAATACAAGTATTCATTGTGCAGTGAAATGCCAAAAGAATGAGGAAGGCGGTGACCGAATGGTATTCTTGCTAGATCATTAATCCAGAAGCTCAAATGTTCTGGGTTCAAATCCCACCATGACAACTGGTGGAATTTGAATTCAATAAAAAAAATCTGGAATTAGTAATCTACTGATGACCATGAAGCTATTGTCGATTGTCAGAAAAACCCATTTGGTTCACTCATCTTTTAGGGAAGGAAATTTACCATTGTTACCTAATGTGGCTTCATATGATTTCAGAGCCAAAGCAACTATCCTAGGGCAACTGGGGATAGGCAATAAAAGCTATCTCATGAATGAATAAAATAAAATCCTTTTTTAGCTGTTTTATGTTCTTATATCCATCATTTTTTCTTTATTGTACATACTGTATTTAATTATATTTTTACTATTTGGTACCTCTTTCAATTTTTTACTATTTTAAATATTTTAGTTTCACTCTTCCTTTGATCTCTCCTTTCACACAATTCCTTTTTAGAGTGGGAGCAATTGTTTATAAGGTATGTTTACCTTTGTTGAAAAGTCAACATGAGAAGAATTAATTCTTGGTTTGTAAAATCTGCCATTTTTCCATCACAGATGCAATTAAGCCAGTTATCACAAAAAGGTCAAAAGTGAGGTCAAAAACACTGATTGCTTGCTTGAGATAAGGATGCTTGCCCTCAATCCCTAATGGGTTAACAGGTTATATTTTTACTTTGTAAGCTACAGTCATAGTTTGATTGTTTGTTCATTCAAGTTTAATGACACCAATGATTTGCAAATGTCTTGGCAGTGGGTGCCAACAAAAGGTAATTTTTGAAAATAAAATATCAAAAATGATTACTACATTCTTTTTGCTCGAATAACATCAGGCCTCTGATGGACCAGAATGCTCACAAAACGGAAAATGGCTTGGGAGGTTATCAGTTGAATTTGGCATATCCTTTGTGTGCAAATTAAATGAGCAAATCCTATAACATACAAGGGTTTAGAAATAGATTTTGGGTGGGATTTTCTGGCCACTCTCGCCCCAAAACTGGAAAATCCCACCTGAGGTCAATGTGTCTTTGTCTGGCCTGTGCCCTGCTTGCTACAATTCCCATGGCAGGCAGGATGAGAAAATTTGGGTGTTAGAAATGAACAGATTTTAACTTTCACTATTTTGTGGAAACCTGGGCAGTTAAAGTAACAGACGGTTAGATTCCCCCAGCAAGCCTGCTTCTATGTCAGTGACTCCCCACATTAATCAATCTTTTAAAAGATATATTTTAGCTTTTTCTTATTATGGATGATCATTGCCTGCCATTTTCAGCCCAAACCCTGGTCTTGCCCAGATGTAATTTGTGTGGGTTGTTTAATTATTGAAGGAGTTGTAAATAGATCTAAACATACTGGAGTCATTAGTGAACAGTATCAGTGGTGACCTTATGATAAGAAGCTAAAGATGGTCAGAAAAGTTTTCCTGAGGAAAATTTGTGATGTCCTAGAGACACAAGAATGGGTGACACGGTGGCATAGTGGTTAGTACTGCTGCCTCACGGTGCCAGGGTCCTGGGTTCAATTCTGGCCTCAGGTCACTGTTTGTGTAAAGTTTGCATGTTCTCCCTGTGTCTGCATGGGTTTCCTCTAGGTGCTCCAGTTTCCTCCCACAGTCCCAAGATGTGCAGGTTGGCCATGATAAATTGCCCTTAGTGTCAGGGGGACTAGCTAGGATAAATGCATGGCATTATGGGATAGGGCCTGGGTGAGATAATGGTCAGTGCAGACTTGATGGGCCAAATTGCCTTCCTCTGCACTGGAGGGATTCTATGAATATAGGAAGAGAAGTAGGCCATTCAACCCATTGAGCCTGATTCGCCATTCAAACAGATCATAACTGATCATGTATCTCAGTGCCATTTTAACCTATAATCCCACTATCTTTCACTGTTATCAGTATCCGGAAATCTATCTTGAACATGGTCAGTAATTGAATTTCCACAGCTCTTTGGGGGTAGACAATTTCAAAGATTCACCACGCTCTGGGTGAAGAGGTTTCTCCTCATTTCTGTCTTAAATGTTCATTATTCTGTGTTCCATCGTTCTAGACTCATCACGCTGGGGGAACATCCTATCAACACCTGCCCTGTCACACCCCATGAGAATTTTGCAATGATCAACTTTCATTCTTAAAAACTCTGGTCCCTGTTTCCTCAATTTCTCCTGAGAAGATGATCTTGCCATCCCAGGGATTAATCTAGTGAATCTCCATTACTCTATGGTTTTAACCATCCTGAAAAGACCTGTTTATTCCTACTCTTGATTCTCTGTCTGTTAACCAATTCCCAATGCAAACTACTATATTGCATTGAACCCATGTACTTTGTTTATTAACATTCCATAATGGACCTTACGAAAATCCAAGTTCAGCACAGCGATTAGTTCTCCATTATCTATGCTATAGGTAACATACTGAAACAAAACTCTAACAGATTTGTTCAACATGATTTACCTTTCACAGATCCACATCATATATTTTCCTGTGTGTCTAACTATTGCGTCCTTTATAATAAAACCTAACATTTTCTCTCCTACTAATGTCAAACTAACAGTTCATAGTTCTCTGTTTTCTCCTTACCTCTCTTCTTAAAGAGGAGGATCTCATTTTATTACTTTCTTGTCGGCAGGAATCTTTCCAGAATTTACATCACTTTAAAAAATCACCACCAATGGATTCACCATCTCTATCACTAGCTCTTTCAATTCTGGGATGTAGCTCATCTGGTCCAGGCTATTTATTAACCTTCAACCCAATTTAGTTTTCAAACACGTGAGACATAGAGTCACAGAGGTTTACAGCATGGAAACAGGCCCTTCAACACAACTTGTCCATGCTACCCCTTTTTTAACCCCTTTATTAATATGAGTTTCATTCAATTCCTCATTTGTCCAAATCCCCTTGGCTCCAGAGTATTTTGGGAGATTGTTTGCACTATCCTTGTGAAGGCATGCAAAATAGTTTTTGCTTTCCTGTTAGAAATTATTCAGTCTGCCTTATAATGATCCCACATTCTGTCCTTGTTAATCTTTTCCTTACGCATACCTAAAGAAGCCTTTATATCTCTCAATAGCTTCTATTCATATTCTCTTTTTCCTTTATTTATTAGTTTCTCTCCTCCTTTGTTGGATTCTGAATTGCTCTCAATCTTTGCCCTCACTACTTTTTCCTGGCAGCCTTATAAACCATGTCTTTCAACCTAATATAATATTTGGCTTATTAGCCACAGTTGATTTACTTTCTCTGTTAACTTTCTGTGTCTTAGAGGAATGCATTTTTATTATAGATCAAGCTTGTCCCATGCGTTGGATGTGGCCCACCAAGCCCCTCTACACATCCCCTGGACAAGTTTTCAAAATTCTAGTAAGCTCGAATGTGAAATTCTGCATGGAGTTTCTCCTCTGATCAAAGAGAACATTTCTCTCCCATGTGTGTTACTGATAGGCAGAAAATGTTGGAGGGAAACAATCTGTGATTGAGGAGTGGTGAACATCAGCAGTAGTAAGTTTGGAGCCTGAGAAAATTAGGAGCAGGGCCTTGGGAGATAAGGGCTAGGGAGGAGGATCTGCGTTGAGGGTTGGCGATCGAGGAACTGTCAAATGGAAGTTCGGGAAGCCAAAGGCCCAGGCATCCGGAGTGGGGCTCATAAACTGCTCAGTGATAGCAAGTTTTGCAAGAGTCACTCAACTCCTGACCTCGTTAAAGCCTTGGTTCAAACAAGGATAAAAGAGCTGAATTCCAGAGTTGAGGTGAGAGTGAAAGCCCTTGACATCAAGGCCTCATTCCACTGAGTGTGGCATCAAGGAACCCTAAAAACTGGAATCAATGGGTATCAGGGGACAAACACTCCACTGGTTGGAGTCAAAACTGGTGCACAAGAAGATGGTTGTAGTTGAGGAGGGTCAATCATCTCAGCTCCAGGACGTCTCTGCAGGAATCCCTCAGAATAGTGTTCTAGGCCCAACATTCTTCAGCTGCTTCATCAATGACCTTCCCTCCAATCATAATATCACAAATGAGGATGTTGGCCAATGATTGCACCATTTACAACTCCTCAGACACTGAAGCAGTACATGTTCAAATGTAACAAGATCCGGACAATATCTAGCCTTAGGCTGACAAGTGACAAATAACATTTTCACTACTCAAATGCAAGTAATGAACATCACCAGTAAGAGGCACTCTAATTTCCACCCCTTGACATTCAGTTCTGTTGCCATCACTGAATTCCCCCACGGTCAACACCCTTGAGGCGACCATTGACCAGAAACTCAACTGGACTCACCACAGAAACACAGTGGCTACAAGAGTAGATCAGAGGCTAGGAATATTATGGCAAGAACTCACCTCCTAACTCCCCAAAGCCTATCCAGTATCTACAAGGTACAAGTGTGGAGTGTGATGAAACACTCCCCACTTGCCTGAATGGGTGCAGCTCCAACAACACTCAAGAAGCTTGGCACCATCCAGGACAAAACAGCTTGCTTGCTTGGCACCACATCTGTAAGCATTTACTCCCTCTATCACTGATGCTCAGTAGCAACAGTGTGTACTATCTACAAGGTGCACTGCAGCAATTCACCAAAGATCCTTAGTCAGCATGTTTCAAACCCATGACCACATCCATTTAGAAGGACAAGGGTAGCAGATACGTGGGATATGGCCACCAAAAATAATGACGTGCTAATTCCCCTACCTGGATTATACCAGGAAGCCCTTCATACAGTTCAAGAACTCTTCCATGTAGACTAGAAGGAATGATCATTTGGATTCCACACAATAGAATGCAACTTGGATGGTCATCTCAGGCTTTCTTGACACAAATGGTTTCAAATCAGGATATGAATGATTTTCAATACTGTATTCTTCAGCCTTCTCATCGTGGATCGTCTTTTGACATATAACTTGAGAAGCTGTCAATGGCAAATGTTCTACTGGTGAAAAATAAAGAAATTGGCAAATTGATAGTATTTGCTCAATAGGTAAAGATAAACATGATAATGCATTAGCATGGCACTCTGACAATACTTTATACTAAGATCAGTGACGGTCTTTGCCACAACTATCAGCCAATGACAGTACATCTTTATACAGCCCAAAAATCGTAAAGCATTGATGATCAGCCACTAATGTGAAATGATGACCCTATCAGTAATGATGAAATGTTCGCCTGCAGAAAAGTGTACTCAATGCATCTTTTTCTAGCTGAGCATAGTTAACTTCAGCACTAGTCAAAAACTAATGGTCATTCCTTTCTCAAAGGCATAATATGTAAAATTAATGCCCTTACTCCATAAGGTGAAGTGTCACAAGCAAGCAGTAATGGTGGCTTTGATTAAAATAAACTAATACTTCAGACCTCTGCAAAACATCTTTGATATCCTTGTACAATTTCTCACATTCTGTTATCCAGTCTCATGATTATTTTACACGTAATAAATTATACAATGGCTTCAACGATGTAGCTTAGTTAGGAACAAAATTGCCATAATAATTTACCAGTTTTAGAAAAGATCTCAGTTGCATCAAATTTGTTTGCCATGGTACTTCGAAAAGACATCCAATTTTTAGGTTATTTATGTGGGTGTTTACTATCAATAACTTGACCCGAATAGAGAACTGATATCAGGAAAAAGTCACACTTCCAATTTTCTTCTAAATTGTTCAAGTTTACTTGTTCACTGGAATCTATAATTAGAATATCATCCAGATAACATTGTACACCAGGGAGTCCACTTAACATCTGATCCAAATCTTTGGAATTGGGCTGGTATAGATGCTATTCCAAAAGCTAATCTTTTATGATGAAAAAATACCTTTATGTGTAATGATGGTAAGCAATGTTCGTGACTTAACAGCTGTATTCATCTCAATTTTCTTAATATAATATTCTTAAAATCACATCAACTGGTTTTAAAGGAAGACATTTCAGATTTTGTTAATATATAATGTCAGGAATTAAAGATATAACAGAACCAGAATCAACCTTCATCCTAACTTGTTGCTATTTAACTTTGGAATCACTTAGAATCTATGTGATTTACCCTGTATGGATAAGATATTCAATCACAGCTCTTCCTTACATTTTTTGTAAAGTTTATTTACTAGTCACAAGTTGGTTTACATTAATAATGTAATGAAGTTGCAGTGAAAATCCCCTTGTCACACTCTGGCACCTGTTCCGTACACTGAGGGAGAATTTAGCATGGCTAGTCCACCTAACCTGCACATTTTTGAACTGTGGGAGGAAATCAAAGCACCCAGATGGAACCCACACAGACATAAGAGAATATGCAAACTCCACATACACAATGACCCAAGCCGTGAATTGAACCTGGGTCCCTGATGCTGTGAGGCAGAAGTGCTAACCATTGTGCCACCATGCATTTCTGGACACTTTTTGTTCATAGTCATAACTGTTTCCTTTCATGTTGTAAATTCTTTTTGTAGAATGCAACTGGTTCTTCTTCTTTAAGATACCCAGATTCTTCATTTGAATATTCTTCTCAGGGGAAACTGGTTTAGCATAACAAGCTTTTGCAATGTGATCCATTTTGCCACACTTTGAGCATTGACTATCCTTGCTCCATCATTCACTCACCGAATAGCTCATTTTGACACATGCTTATTGCTTTTTGACTTCTTATGGGTGATTCCAAACTTGTGCATCTTAATTCCTGCATTAAATTGTGAAGCGTCTTTCACAGCCAGTTCTGTCGACACTGTGATTTCTATTGCTGGCTTTCAAGTTAACTCACATTTAAAAAGCAATCATCTTTATATAGCTTAATTCTGAAGACCACAATCTAAACAACCCCGTGGAGAATCTTCTAAGTGATCGTCAAAACTCATAATGTCGTGTCAGCCTTTTTAAGCTTGCTATAAACTGAGCAATTCTTTCGACTTCCACTTGATTCCTTCAGTGGAACTTAAACTGTTCCATGATAATCAGTGGCTTTGGAGAGTAATGATCTTCAATGACCTTTGTCAAGTCATTGTAAATTTTGATTCCCATCTTTGTTGGCTGAACCAAGTTCTAGAGCAAATGAAAGGTTTTATATCCAATAGTACTGAGAAAAACTAGCATGAGTAGCTCATTTGCAATTTTATTCACTTGTACAGAGTACTAAAAACAGTCTACAAAGGAACTCCAAGATTTATTTTCTCCATTGAAAGTACTCAAGTATTTTAATTGACTCGCCATTCCTTTTGCAGGCACTAGTGACTCAAGACTGCTCAGTAATTTTTTAACTTCTACTTTCCTTCCATTATTCCCTTCTTTTTAATCTGGAGACTATTGGCTTGATGGATTTTTTCAAATGGCCCCAGCTGTGCAGAAAAATATACACTCATTTCAAGTATGCCAGATACAGCCTTAAATCTCATCCTTTTTGATTCAAATCCATCCCCCTTCTCCACCACACATTAAAAGTACAATGTGAGCTTGTTCTAATTTGAGTCTTCATGATGTTGCACCTTAATCCTATTGTTGCTTTTCTCTAGGCTTCGAATTAAAGTATGAGAGCCCACAGTGATATTTTTCTACCGTAGGTTCTTTTGTCAATGTTCCCGATGAAACAAAGTCCTATTCATTACCAATTGATTCTCTGTAATGTCTTAACTATGTAAGGGATTGTCGGTTTTACACAGAAAGGAAAGCTACGGTGTGCGTACATAGATTCAGTTTAAAAGGCAACAGGTTTCACTGAAGAGCTGCTCTCTGCACTGCATCAAGTACAAAACCCAAAGTAAAACTGCAGCCTAAACATGCACCCTAATGACATCGCCATCAAAGCATGTGATCAGTTCTTAAAAATGGTCCAGCAATCCTTTGAAATAGGTAACAGTTCTCATTAGAATAGAAAAGGTTAAGGGGAGACTTAATGGAGGTTTTCTGAGTAAAGAGGGGTTTTTGTAGAGCAATAGGGTTGAACTGTACTGTTTCCACTGCTATCCGTTGATGCTCACTTCTCTATTAAGTTATTAATTCATGAGTGCCTGCTACTACATTACATGATTGGTTCATTGTTGTGTTCTTTTTTGTACTCAAGCTGATCATTAATTCATTAATTCACTGGTATCCATTGCTGTATCATTTTACTGACTGATTGATGTGCCTGCTGTTTTATTACTTCACTGATGTTCTACTTTCTGAATTAATTTATTAATTAGTTGGTGCCTGCTATCCTTTGCATTTATTGATTCAGTAGTGGCAGTTCTCTATTAATTCATTTAACCTCTGAATGGAGCTTCTCTGTAATGTTCACTTTTAATCCCGCATTAGCAGTGGGTCCGCTTGCCGTTTTTACTGCTGGTGAATCCTTGATTAATTCATCTCTCCACCCACCGTGCCTCATGGGATCTCTAATATGTTTGACGTGTTGTCAGTAGCTACTGTTGGAGTTGTCTGTAGGAGGGTTTAGCAGAAATTTTATTCAAGACGTAATAAAGAATTCCTTGATTAGCCACGGGAGTCAGGAGTTATCGGCGGATAGGGCAAAATGTGGAGTTGGCACCACAAATCGATCTGTCATAATCTCATTAAATGGTAGAGCAGACTTGGGGGGCTGAATAGGCTACTTCTGCTCCTGACTCGGATGTTCTAATAATTACACCTAGATTTAGATTTCATCCTTATCATGAGGCTACAAGGGAGCACCTGATCACAATAATCATGTGATCTCTCATCACTTCCTCGAGATGACGAGAACAGTCTCATTTGCATACTAACATTGACATTTTACACTACAAAATCTGCAGTAGTGAATGAGTTAATGAACTTTGTAACACTTAAGAGGATGAGAAAAATATCAAGACGAATATCCTGAAGCTTTGTTTCCATATATTTCAGATAAATGTACTTTGTTTTTGTGAGCCCAGATTGCAGCTATCCCTGTTATTGTACACAACTTTCAGTGACCCAGACTAGGAAGCAACAACTGCCCTTTCCATTATACACAAGTTTATGATAAGCCCACTCAGGAATGTAGCTAACCCAGCTTGTAGTTTAAGTAACTTTCGCTAATATAGTGAAGCCTGCATTTCTAACAATATTTCATATATATATTTATATACTGTTTATGTGTCATGTACCAACATATTATACATATGTTGTATGTAACGGTTGTAACGGGCGCTCCAGTTTCCTCCCACATCCCAAAAATTCGCTCTTAATTGGGAAACAAATTGTCCCTACATTGAGACTCTTCCATATTAGGAATAACCTAAAATTAGAATAGGATAATGGAATTGTTACTATATAGTTATGACGGCGGCGTGGGCTCGTTGGGCCGAAGGGCCTGTTTCCCGTGCTGTGTTGCTCTAAAAAAAAATTTATATATTATATAACTTGTGAGCATAGATTATTTTACCGGCCCATTAAGTTTAACTTGTCTTGTCAGCCCGTATGTTAGCTAAGGGCTAATCACACGTCAACTGCGGCCTTGAGATAACCATGAAGAAATGCTGAGGCAGCCATGTTCCCATGATGGAGGACAACCCTCAGCCTGGGAACCTGATGAGAATGAGGAGATGCGTACGTGACTGTAGGGGTATAAATATATGCTCTTAATTTGTATTCGGTGAGATGCCTGGGGAACCGCTGTTAAGTTCCAGGTGCATCTCCCAAAAGCTTTTGAATAAACTTGCTATACTTTGACTCACAATTCATCTCAGAGGTATCTTTACCTACAACAAAATCCTTTTTTTATATTCTATAAATGTTCACTAAAACCAGAGCAGGACTTAAGGTTTATATGTCATTTCCTATTCTAGTCCAGTGGATAACCTAGGAGGTAACTGAATTTTATCAATCAGGAACTTCTGGCTTTTTTTTTAAATGAATTACCCTTTACATGGGATTGTTTATTTGTGCGATATGATGTACTATCAAATGTACTAGGATACAGCGAAAGGTATTGTTTCTTATGTGCTATACAGGAAAAACATACTGCGCATGAAGTACTTTGGGAAAAGGGAAAGAATAGGGTGCAGAATATAATGTTGCAGCTACAAATAGGATGAAGAAAAAGATCAGCTTAATATATGATAGGATCATTCAAAATTCTGATGATAGCAGAGAAGAAGTTGTTCTTGAGTCTGTTGGTACTTGTTTTCAAACTTTTATATCTTTTCCCAATGGAAGAAGGTGTGTGGGGTCCATTCATTCCTTTGAATAGATAAAGACAACGCTGGCATGATGAATTTCTTTTATTGAATCTCCAAAACAGACTGAACTAAGCTGAAAACATAGAACTATGGCTACAATATATGTGATTTGTTAGCTTGTTATCAGAATCATTTGGTGCATAATGTCTCCAACTTGGAGAAACCCCGCAGATGTTATTGATGGAAAACTTTGTTAGGCTTATAAAAAGCCTGTTTTGCTGGCACTGTACTTTTCAAAAATGCAGTCAACTTCTAACTAGCCCAGCATGCCTCCTGAGTTTTAAAATATAGTCAAGTTAAAGTTGAGTTAATTCATTTTTAAATTTAGCATTTAAATGTAATTCCAACGGCAGAAATGTCTCAAAATGAAGTCTTTGCATAATTGAAGCAAACCATAAGCTCAGAAAGGTGGAAGAGAGTTTATCTGGGATGCCTGGTGTCCTTGATAATGCTGTAAATAGTCTTACAACACCAGGTTAATGTCCAACAGGTTTATTTGGTAGCATAAACTTTTGGAGCACCGCTCTTTTATCAGGTGAGTGTGTGATGATGCTGGCTGCTTTCCCGAGGCAGTGGGAAGTGCAGATGGAGTGGGTGTGGAAGGTGCTGTTTGAGGATCTTTGGTGAATTGCTGCAGTGCATTCTATAGATAGTACACAATGCTGCTACTGAATATTGGTGTTGGAGGGAGTGGATATTTGTGGATGCTTTCTTCTGGTTGGTGCTTCTTGAGTGCTGTTGGAGCTGCATCCATCCAGGCAAGTGGGCTCTTCCAAAATACTGCTGACTTGTGCCTTTTAGTTGGTGGATAGGTTTATGGGGAGTCAGGAGGTGAGTTACTCACCACAGTATTCCTAGATTCTGACTTGTTCTTGGAGCCATTATGTTTATTTGGCAAGTCCAGTTGTGTTTCTAGTCAACGGTAACCCTAAAGATGTTGACAATGGACAATTTAGTGATAGAAACCGCTTTGAATGTTGGGGGGGTGCAGTGAGGGAAGGGATTGCTAGGGTTGGTGGTGAAGGATGGGGCAGGGTGGCGGTTAGATTCTCTCTTTTCCACATTGTTGAGTGGATGCTAATATTGTAACTGTACTAGAAGAGCTTGGCTAGGGGAACGGGAAGTTTTGAAGCACAAGTCTTCAATTGCAGAAATATTACCAGGGCTCATTGTCTTTGCAGTATCCAGTGCTTCCAACCATTTCTTGATATCACTTGGGAGTGAATCAAATTGGCTGTAGATTGCATCTGAGATGCTAGGAACTATTGAAAGAGGCTGAGATGTATAATCCACTTGGCACTTCTGGCTGAAGATTGCTGTGGATGCTTCGATCTTACCTTTAGCACTTCTTTCCTTCAGTGGCAAAGTTGTTGCCTGGATGGTTTTCTGGAACCTAAATAAAAGAAGATCTCTCACATAGCTTTTCACAGCACAGCATCATAGACTGTCAATATATTGTTTCTCCAAAGTTCTGCCTGTCCAGCGCATTGTTTTCCTTTCTGCAATCCACGGATAGATTATTGGAAAGTCAGCCAGAAGCTGGTCTCGCCAGCCAGCTTGTGGATATTGTGGATGAGCTTAATTGTTTCATAGTTGGTCTTCCTCATACCTGGTATAATAAAAGCCTGTGAGGGTATGTAAAATCCAACCCCAAAGTGCATCTCTCTGATAAGATGTGCCGGTTGCCTTCAATCTGACCCCAAGCAAACGATCCTGCTGTGAATGAACACCATAGGTAACAGTAATTACATGACTGTCACACAATGTTGAGGCGCTGATTGCAAGTGATTCCTGGCATCAAATAGACAAACCACTCCTCCCTGACTAATCATGTTCAGAGGCATTCTTGTCTCAAAAGCCACAGAATTGAGTTTTCCAAGTCAGGATTTCAGCTTTAAAAGGATCTAGTTGGGAATACAAATATCCTTTGACAAAATAAACAAGATCTCTGTCAAAGTTTTCTGGTGATAATCAAGGTACTTTGCTGCCTGTGGTTAGAGAGATTGTGCTCAGAGGCACCACCCTTAGAGCTGTGACATTGATGAAAGAACCAGCTGTGAGTGGACATGCTGGATGCTGCTCCTTTTCAGACCTGGGAAGATCAATTTTCATAGAATACATACAGTCAGAAGGAGGCCGTTCGGCCCATCCAGCTGCAGTGACAACAATCTCATCCAGGTCCTATCTCCATAACTTCGCATATTTACCCTGCTAGTCCCTCTGACACTAAGAGTCAATTTAACATGGCCACTCAACAAAACCAACATATCTTTGCACTCTAGAAACCAGAGCGCCCAAAGGAAACCTATTTAAACATAGGGAAAATATGCAAACTCCACACAGACAGTATGTTAAGTGATTTTTCAATAGATACTGTGTTGCAGTTGTTAATTTCTTGTAATGTGCCTATTCTATAGGATAGTCCTTAGACCCAGCTGAGTTCCTCCGATGCAATTGGTCACATATGTTCTCCAAACTGAGCAGTTTATTGTCAGATATTCACCATCTATATTGTTACAATGGGAAAAAAGTGATTGATTAATCATCATTTAAAAAGTATTTTATCAAAGTGTATGAATTTTACATCTGTTGTGAAAAGTTCAATACACCATAGGAACTTATTTTACTTGAAAAGTGGGAAGCCTCATATTCAGGCCTCTTAACATTATTTTGGGATAGGATGTTCATTATATTGCATTCCACATTTAACTGCAAATTACTACAAAATTATATTGGATTATAAATGTAGGATTTCAGGCAGTAATGTTGAGGCAACGTAATTGCCTTAAAGAGTCATTAAACTTTACTGGATTAAAACGTTTAACAAGCTCTGAAATTCCTGATGGTGTCTTGCAAACCATGGTGATTTGAAATCATTCAGGAGGTTTTTTCTCTTGTTCTTGCTTTGAGAACCTTGGACAGCCTTTCAATTCTAAAAGCAAAAGGAAATGGTAAAAGTTAACTTATCACACTTGACAAACCCCCGGCTGGAATGGATGCAAACAAAGAAAGCTGTTTGGGATTGAAATGCAATCATGTACAAAAGGTCCTGCCTGGCATAGTGGTGAGAACTCTGCCATGGTGTGCATGCTGTGGGTCTGCTGCAATGTTCCAGTGAAGCTCAATACAAACTGGAGAAACAGCATCTCGTCTTCTAGCTCAGGCCTCAACATCAAATTCAACGACTCTAGATAATTAGGTCTACCCCACCTCAACCCCTTTGTTTTCATTTTATTTAATTTCTATCTGTTCTCTACCCTTTATTTTTTTTAACTGTATTTCTTTATTTATCTTCACTTCTCACACTTGTACCTAACTTTTTTTACCTCCTTTCCTTATCTTTTCTCCTCCTTTGCTTTGTCTTTCCTCCTTTTTCTCTATTTTAGCTCTCTCCCACCCATCTTCACCCTCCTCCCACAACTTCATTTGTCACAGCTTACCCTCTGATTTCAGCTTCTCTGCCGTTTGGCCTTGCACACCTTCTATTCTCTCTATGGACTGCTATTAGCAGCCTTTCCCCTTCTTTTTGTGGTGATGACTCACCTTTTATTCCCTGACCTTGCAGTATGAATATCTCCCGCTTTCAATGCATTTTACTTTGACAAAGGGTCATCTGGACTCAAAGCAACAGCTCTTTTCTCTTCTTACAGATGTTGCCAGAACTGCTGAGATTTTCCAGAATTTTCTCTTGTTTTTTGTAGAAAGACATGTCACTTCAGTTCAAATAAATAGATTGTGCTACAGGTAAGGTATTCTTTGAGCTTGTAACAAAAACCATTGTTAATACGCTAATTTGAATGAGAGCATTTTGCTATTCTTCCAATTATTGGTGGCATGGTCAATCTGATGTCAATATTAGAGGCTGATGAATAACAAACTTTATTCAAGGGTATCAAAATCATCGGCGCACATATTGGCTCATAGAAGATGAAAGGTTTGAGTGAATGAATAGATACCTTAAAATTCCCCAAGTTCATGTAACCAAATGCATGATTATTCAATTATTGTTTTATTTCATGCAAAGGCTAGGATTCACAAAACATAATTCTGATTAAGTGGATGAAAAAGTATGGCAAAACTAACTTAGTAACGCTGCAAAAATATCTAACAGAATTCTGTTCCTCATTACAAAAAAAAGTTATTTCCAAAAAAAAAGACAAGATAACAGAAAAATATATTTATTAATGTTTTATAAGAGAATTTCATGGTAACTTCATTGTAGTGTTAATGCAAACCTTACTTGTGACTAATAAACAAAAATAAATAATAAAATAAAATAAACGCACTTCAGGATTAATGTATACTTCTGACTTTGCTCAGTATTGGTTTTGATTTGATTTGATTTATTTGTGTCACATGTATTAACATACAGTGAAAAGTAGTGTTTCATGTGCGCTATACAGACAAAACATACTGTTCATAGAGAAGAAAATAAGATAGTGCAGTGTTACAGTCATAAATATGGTGTAGAGAAAGATCAACAATACAAGTAAGTCCTTTCAAAAATCTGACAGCAACAGGGAAGAAACTGTTTTTAAGTTAGTTGCTACGTGACATTAGATTTTTGTATCTTTTTCCCAAAGGAAGGAGGAGGAAGAGAGAATGTTCGGGGTGCATGGGGTACTTAATTATGCTGGCTGCTTTGCCAAAGCAGTGGGAAGTATAGACAGAGTCAATGGATGGGAGGCTGGTTCGCGTAATGAATTGGGCTATATTCTTGACCTTTTGTACGTCCTTGTGATTTGGACAAAGTAGAAGCCATACCAAGCTGTGATATTACCAGAAAGAACACTTTCTATGGTGTATCTGTAAAAGTTGGTGTAAATCACAGTTGACATGTCAAATTTCCTTCGTTATCTGAGAAAGTAGAGGTGAAGTGGGGCTTTCTTAACTGTAGTGTCAGCATGAGGGAACAGGACAGGTTGTTGTTCATCTGGATACATTAAAACTTGAAGTTCCCTATTCTTTCTACATTGTCCCCTTTGATGTAGACAGGGGCATGCTCTCCTTTACGCTTCCTGAAGTCGATGACAATCTCCTTCGTTTTGTTGACATTGAGGGAGAGATTATTGTTGCCGGACCAGTTCACCAGATTCTCTCTTATTCTTGTACTCCGTCTTATTATTGTTTGAGATCCAACCCACCCATTACAGTGGTGTCACCAGCAATTTGAAAATCGAATCGGAGGGGATATGAAGCAGTATATGAAGCAACTAGTAATTAAGATACAATATTATTAATGTAAATAATTTCAATATTTACAATAATGCAATATATTCACTAAAGCCTAATTATGATAAATAAATAAAAATTCCTTTCAGGATTGCCAGGCATCTAATACTTTACAGCTAATTCAGTATGCTTGAAATGAGGGTATTGCTGTAATGTAGGCAATACAGCAACTAATTTGCACAGAACAAACTCTCACAAGTGGCAATGTGATAATAATGCCCAGTTAATTTGTTTTTGTGATGTTGAGCGAGGGAGAAATATTGGCCAGGACACTAGGGATAACTCCCTGTTCTTCAAAATGGTACCATGGGATCTTTCACATCCACCTGAACAAGCAGCTGGGGCCTCAGTCAAATGTCACATTCAAAAGATGGTGCCTCTGATTCTACAACACTCCTGTACTGCTTCTGAGTGTCAGCCGTGATTTTTGTTCTGGAATCCTGGACTACAACTGGAACTGGGTCGTATCAATTGATTGATTGAGAATGCTATCAACTGAGCCACGCCAATTAAAATGATTTGCCTTGTTTGGCTTTACAGGTTTCACTTGGAATTTGATGATGTAAGCTCAAGCATTTGATTGTGAATAATGACGTGAAACTGTACACCTTCCAAACCAGCTTCGTGTGAAGCGGGATATATCTGTTTCAATTTCCAGTTCAGAACCTGAATCATTCCATCCATAAACTTGCTAATGGACTCAATCCTCTTTTGTTGTTACCAAATTGAATTTTACACAAATTTCACTTCCAAAAATTACCTGGAAGGAAAAATGGCCCAAGTGGATTTAATGTGAATAAAGATGAAAATAATTGAAGAAAATAAAACGTCATTAGTGCAAATTCATCTGTCCAAGTTTCAGTCGTTCGATTTTGAACTTGAGGGAAAATGCTACAGATTATCTTTCATCACTGAGCAGTAATAGATGCAATTCTGCTCCTCATATATCAATCAATTGGCTGGTGCACAAACGATTGGTGTAAAGGCACACATTAGAAAACATTTACAGGGTTTGATTCTGTGCCTGGACTCATTTATCTGGTCACAGCTTGGAGTACTTACATGCAGGTAGATAAGGTGGTTAAGACGTTGGTTATGGGATACTTGCCATTATTAGTCAAAGCATAGACTACAAGAATGGGGAAACAATGATGGAGCTGTATAAAATGCTCGTTAGGCCACAGATGGAGTATTGTGTGCAGTTCTCGTCACCACACTAAAAGAAGAAGGTGATTGCATTAGAAAAGGTGTAGAGTATATTCACCAAGATATATCCTGGGCTCAAGTGTTTCAGCTATGAAGAGAGACTGGTTAGGCTGGAGTTGTTTTCCTTGGAGCAGAGAAGACTGAGGGGGACCTCATCGAGGTGTATCAAATTATGAGGGTCATTGATAGAAAATAACTTTTCTCCTTATTAGAGTGGTCAATAATCAGGAGGTTTAGATTTAAGGTAAAGTACAGGAGATTGAGAGGGAATCTGAGGAAATGTTTTTCACCCAGAGACTGGAACCCACAGCCTGAGATGGTGGTAGAGGCAGGAACCCTCAAAACATTCAGGAAGAATTTGGATAAGCATTTGTTTTCGCCCAGAGGATGGTAAATGTATGGAATTCACTCCCAACAAATGTAGTTGAGGCCAAAACAAAGAATGATTTCAAATAAAAATTAAATGTAGCTCTTGGGGCTAAAGGGTTCAGGGGATAGGAATGGAAGGGGAGGGGGTGGTTTAGGGTATTGAATTCAATGATCAGTCATGATCAAGATGAATGGCGGAGCAGGCTCAAAGGCTCATAGGCCTACTCCTGCTTCTGGTTTCGATGTTTCCATGTAACATCATAGCATACAAGGCTATGGACCATGTACTAGAAAATGGGATCAGAATAGGTGTCTGATGTCCAGCGCAGATACAATTTGCCAAAGGGCCTCTTTTTGTGCTATTAAACTCTAAAACTGTATGATCTCTATAGTGGGTCTCAATATCTTGGGACAGACAAGGGACAAATCAACAGAGGATTTCAATTCTGATCCCTGTGTTTTTATGATGGGTATTGGAGAGGTGATGGTCACTGTTGTCAGCTGTATTGGTTTATATGTGAAGAGTGATCACTTGGACAATATTTGGGCTCTGTTATCCATCAAAACTTGTATTATTGTACCCCAGCACAAAATAAGAGAAGAGAGGAGGGGAAACATTAAGAATATATCTTGTTGTTTCTATTAGCAATGTCATCAATGCTGTTAATTGTGATTTTGTGCTGTATGCAGTAATAATCTGGTTCTACAAAACAATCCGTTGTTTCTTGTTGGATGATGGAAAGTCTACTTTTTACACATAAATTCCTCTCTATAGCAGGAGAAACAGAGGTATTATCATTGGACTAGCAATCCAGAGATCCAGAGTAATGCTGTGGGGATCTGGGTTCAAATCCCATCAAGCAGATGGTGAAATTTGAATCCAATAAAGAAAAATTGGGAAGCAAATTCTAATGATAACCATGAAACAATTGTCATAAGATCAAGTGTGGTTCACTGATGTCCTTTAGGGAAGGAAATCTGCTGTTCTTACCTGATCTGACCCACATGTGACTTCCAGATCCACTTTAATGTGAGTGACTCTCAGATATGACTACTGGATAATCAGAGATGCTCACCACCATTACATCACTATTTTGACCAAATCTAAAGATGGAATAATCACAAAAATCCAACACCAGGTCAATTGGCAAATAATTGAAAGTTACAGTGACATGTTTTCAGAGTTAATGTATAGTTAAAAAAAAATCAGTGTTCAGGAAAAAAATCTCCTTTACATTTGTGGAATTATTGATTTTGTTTTAAGACAGTACAGTTGATGTTAGAAATTAATGGTCGATTTAATCCTCATTTCAGTTAGGTATCAGGGAAGAAACATAGAATCATAGAATCAGTTCAGAAGAGGTCCTTTGGCCACTGGGTCTGCACTATTGTGCAAGAAACATTTGGAATCCCATCTAATCCTATCTGATAGCACTTGGTGCACAGCCTTGAATGCTATGATGTGCCAAGAATTCATTTAGGTACTTTTTAGTGGATATGAGACAACCTGCTTCTACCACCCTCCCAGGCGTGCATTCCAGAGTGTCATCACCCCTGGGTGAAAAAGCTTTTCCTCACATCCTCCTTAAACTTCCTGCCCTTCACCTTGAACCTATGTCCTCTCTAGACTGACATGGTCAAAAAGCACTGGTCTTAGAATGTAACATCCTGCCCCAGATGTACTTGTATCAACATTATGGATGCCACAATAATTGGTAAAGACAGCTTTGCAGGCATCATAGGTGGTCACCGAAAAGATGCATTAGGGCCCATATTTATGTATTGAAGATGAGGTTAGACCCTTTGCAGAGTTTGCTGAGCTGAGCAGGCACCAGTCTTATTCTATTCAGGGATTTCAATGACGACTACACCATAGGAGACAGTTGCGAACAGAAGGTATATTGTTTTTAATCATAGTCTGTATTTGGTGAAGGAAGGTGGAGTTTTCACAGCTAGCAGGCCTGCTGCAAACCTCAGGGATTTATCTTCGAGCTGCTCCTAGTAAGGCAAGAGACTGAATGTTCTTCAAGATAAAATGTGAAAGCTGATATTGAAGGTGCGAAGGGTGCCTTTGCAAAAGTTTTGAACAAGGCTCGTGGACAAAACTTGACCCAACCTCAGGCCTGCCAGTTTAGGCCCTTGAGGTTGGTTGGAAAATGTCATATCTAGTTGCCAACCCCATAGTTCTTGCTCTCTGCAAACTGCAATCCTCATCAAAGATGTCAGCCTCAAAACAGAATGATTTTGGCAGCAATTAGCGCTTCTCATATATTTATATTTGTCTGGCCCACAATCCTCCCTATGGACTAGTGCTATTTTTTGTGCCAGCATTTATAAAAGTAAGTGACTGGATTCTTAGCATTCAATCATTTTATAAATAACAGAACTCCTCGCAAAGATGAAGGGCAAATGAAGGAGAATGGGAGCTGCTGCAGATGGAGAAGAACATCAGAACGAGTGGAATATTTCTGATACAGGAATATGACTATTTATTTATTGATTATTCACAAACTGCAAGTGTTAAATTGCAGATAAGCCCAAAATCGGAAACGGGCATTTGAATGATCCCACCTGGATCAGGTGGGATCATTCGGCAGGGATGGGGAAACAAATCCCATTGTAGAGGCCGACAGGGACTCATACCATATCTGGTGGCCCCACATTATTAGTTACTAATCCAGGGATTTTGTGCCATCTTCTCAATCGTGCTTAATCTTCTATCATATCCACACGCCATATTTTGCATAATTTCACCATCACTTCACAAACTGAGACTTGTGAAAAGGGTTCCCCAGGTTTAGCTCTGAAATTCAGTGATGCCTTTTTGTGTGTCTCCTGGGCCATATAGAGGTGCAAATGCAGACTCTGTATCCATGTGATAAGAGAGAGCACAAAGCTGCATGGGCTCAGGTAGCCCATGCCCATGTGCTCAGAGAATGCACAAGAGCTCAGCCACATAGTGTCATAGAAGGATGAACAAGTTTATTCGCTCTGCCAGGGTAAATCTTATCAGGTGGTTGAATAAACCACAAAGATTTTGGCATGTCAGTGTGCAAGGGCCAATGGCCAATGCTATGTACTTCCTCACAGTCCCACTGCTGTGACCACTGTGCCTCCTCCATCCTTCAACAGACATAGAATACTGCATCTAAGGTGGCTGGGGAGAGGAAGGGGTTTGGAAGCAGAGGCAACTAGCAGTCTTCAAATTACGTGCCTGCCTGAGCCTCCCCCTTGCACGTAGATCAGCTCAGCACTCTGGAGGGAGATAGTTCACAGTTCTACTGCACAATTCATACCAGTGATGAAGCCACAGAAATGGGCTTTCTAACAAGGGGGCATGATTCCAATGCTCAATTGCATGCAACTTGCAAACCCCCTGTCAAGCAAGTTCTCACCTTGGCACAAGAAGACCCACTGTCTGTAGCTGTTGAGGATGACTGCGATTCTGAACTTGGCTCCTTCCAAAGCTGCTAATGCTCGAGATGAGAAACTCAAATTATTACTGTTACTCCTGCTACTTCACCAAGTACGCTCGTTGCTACCCGTCACCATGCTGTGTTGGTGGAGTCTGCAGATAGGACCGGAACTGCTTGAGTTCACTCTCTAAGAGATCCACAGAATTCTCAACTGAAACTTCCACCACCAAGTTGTAGCCACTGGGGAAACCCAACAACACACA